>WNGS01000617.1:0-10978 GCA_020271785.1 Procambarus virginalis | reverse complement strand
TTGGGCCCCTTCTGGTGTGACCTTGGCCCCTTCTGGTGTGACCTTAGCCCCTTCTGGTGTGACCTTGGCCCCTTCTGGTGTGACCTTGGCCCCTTCTGGTGTGATCTTGGCCCCTTCTGCTGTGACCTTGGCCCCTTCTGGTGTGACCATGTCCCCTTCTGGTGTGACCTTGAGTAAAGTAGAAGGGACTAAATTTCATACACTTTAACCAAATCTTGGTTTGGATATGCTCGGTTAGGTTAGGTAAGATTGCATAGGGTAGAATGGAATAGGAGAAAATGTAGGTAAAAATGGGCTTTGGCAGTGCTGTGTTACACAAAATTTTGGTATATTTGGCGGGAATTGTCTTAAATTTGGTCGAATTTATGTGGGATAGCATAAATTCCATCAACTATATTCAAATCTAGGTTTGGATATGCTAGGTTAGGTTAGATAAGGTTGCATAGGGTAGGATGGAATTGGAAAAAATGTAGGTAAAAATGGGCTATGGGAGTGCTGTGATACACAACATTTGGGTATATTTGGTGGGAATTATCTTAAATTAGGTCGAATTTAGGTGCCATACCTTAAATTTTACCAACTTGAACTAAATCTAGGTTTTGGATAAGCTAGGTCAGGTTAGGTGAGGTTGTGTAAGGAAGGATATGTAATATCTTAGGGATAATGAACTAGCGTGTTTATGAAATAGTGTAAATTTTCCTATTTGAGGTTTGAGCTATATGGCTAACTCATGTAATGTATGGACAGAGGTGACATGTTTGGATATGGGATGCTCATATTTAGTATAACAAGGAAGGTATTAATAAGACATTAAAACAATGGACAAATGTTAGATGAATAGTTTAGCACTAATAATGCTGAAATAATAATGGAGAATGTATGTGTTTTATATAGAGCTGATCGGAAGTCATATGTACCATTTTTATTTGCGAAATTCTAACTTTTGGGGAGTTGGTTGAACTTAGCATATTATAATTAATGTCCTAAATATACCTAAAAAAAATATCATGCAAACTGTGTATTGTTTGACTTAGTTGGTTGTGTTTGTATTTGTACATATATAGCACAGTTAATATACTTGTGTATTAATTGTGCAGATTATGCATTTGGCATAATTTGTATGATTATTGCAATTGTGTATTGATTATATTTCTATAAATTGTGTATTGTTTTGTGCAAGTTGTGTATTGATTGTATATATTTTTTGTATGTGTTTTTGTGGAAATTGTGTATTTAATGAGTATGTGCTAGTTATGTATTGTTCATATTTTGGTAAGTTGTGTATTGATTATATTTTTGAGCAAGTTGTGTATTAATTGTGTAAATGTCGTAATTGTATTTGTGTAAATCGTGTATTTATGCTAGTTGTGTAGTTTCATATTTGGGGTAGTTATGTATTGTACGTATTTGTGCTAGATATGTATTTGTGCAAGTTGTGTAATAATTATGAAAGATGTGTAATATTTGTAAAAGTTGCATATTGATTATGCATGTTGTGTAACTGCATATGGACGAATTGTTTTATTTATGCCTTTGTGTATTGATTGTCATTGTGCAAGTTGAGTAATTATATAGCAAGTTTGCTTGTATTAATCGTGCAAAGATGTATACTAATTACACAAATTGTGTAATAATTGTCCAAGTTTTATAATAATTTTTGTGCTAATAGTGCAATTATGCAAGTTGTGTTTTAAATTTTTTGACGTGGAACTGGTGCAACTGTATTTTTTGTGTGCAAATTGTGTATTTTGTGTAAGCGCTGTAATCAGAAAAAATAGACCTTAATGGTGTAAGTGTATTGTGGTTTATATACATTGTATGGGCATTTTGTGAAAATTATGTTTGTGAAATTGTGTATTTTAGCGAAAACACATTTTTGATTGTCTAAATTCATATGCATTTTGATATATTTGTGCAAATACCATACTTTGTGCAAATGCCATACTCTGAGTGTACATGCAATATTGTGTAAATGGTATATTTTTGTGTGTGCAACTGATATATTTTGTATGTAAATGTCATAATTTTGTCTATAAATGACATATTTTTTGTGTGATGGTATATTGTGAGTGTAAATAATATATTTTGTGCATAAATGGCATATTTGGTGTGTAAATGCCGTATTTTCTGTGTATGGCATAAATTACATCTGATTAATGGGGAAATGGTGGCAAAAAACTAGGCTATTCCCTATGAATGTATAGGTTGTGAAGTATGTGTAGGTATGTAGGCTTGTATTTGCGAGTGTTGGTTTAGAAACAAGTTACCTGATTTTCGTAGCAAGACTAGGATTTTTTTTTTTAGGTGTAGAAATGATTAGTCTATGAATATAGTGGCTAGCATCCGGATGAGTTGCTAGATGGAAGAATTGAGGTGCGACATTTGAATAGCTATTTGATGGATGTGAGGACAGTTGACTAGCCAATGAACACAGCTACTAATCCGCTGTACTGCTAGATGTGTGATAACTACTTGTGGATTATAGTAGAATATCTAGCTATAGGGTTTCATAATTGCTGTTGTGTATGAAACTAGAATGAGATATATTTATTAAAACTATTATTGTAAACTAATACTTTAAGTGAGATCCCTTGATTGTTTTAAGCATAGGGTGGACATGAATATGAATGAGATTGGGTGAAAATATATAGAAGCTGCCTCGTATGGGCCAATAGGACTTCTGCAGGTACCTTTATTCTAATGTTCATCTTACCTGCTCTGCTGCCAGATGTACGATTCTGCTTAAATTGCGGTACGACATTGGGGTTTCTGTTTTACTTTTGCACTTATTACCGAATAATAATTACAGTTGTGGATGATTAAAATGTATATTCTTTAACCTCTGATTAGGTTAGGTGGGGATGGTTAGTCTAGCCATTTTGAATAATAACATCAAATACAGTACAAATGCCAATAGGACGCTAAAAGCCGCATTGGCCATCTGGTGACGTCACACATAGTTGACCAGTCAGGTGCTGTGATACCTTGGCACTTATATGCTAATGGCCTCATCCCTATACCAGAGGTCGCTTTTTGTGATGTCACTAAATAACATCAACTGGTCTGTAGAATGTACTTGTTTGTTATAAATAATAGGTTAGGTTAGGATGGTTTGATCGGGTTTATGAATAACAGATAATATGAGCAATGAGCGAAAATACAAGCCATTGCAGCTGAATATCGCCTATAATGTTACAGAGTACAGTTAAGGTATTGTTAGTGATTAAGAGTTCACACTTATGTGTGAACCTCCTATAGGACCGGCATTAGCACGTTGGCTGGAAGCTCATTGGAGGCTTACAGCGCATTAGGGATGATGACGTCAGAAAAGTAGGTAACTGCAGAAGGCTTGCTTTTACTGAATGAGAATTTGTATTTGTTATATTCTACAGCAAGGTGTGGGGAGGTATGTTTTGAGTGAATATGAGATGTGCATATATATTTCTGCGTTATGAAGCAATATTGGATTCGTGCTGAAATTACACTGGAGTCACCATGCCTGGCAGGGGACTGTTTTCATACAAATGGATGTTAGTGGGTTTTCATTTTTATTTGTCCTATGCTCAATAAGCAATCTCTGAAGAAAAGATCGACAAAGCTTAAATTACATTCTCTAGAAAGGCAAAGAAATAGATGTATCATGATAGAGCTGCGAATGAATGAACATGATAAACTGGGATATTCATAGGCTATTAAAATTATCAACACTGGACAGAACATGAAATAATGGGCATAAATTGCAATGAGTTTTAGATTTAGGAAAAAGACCTGGGTAAATACTGGATTGGTAACAGGGGTGAACTCATTTTCTTATGTCAATATGAAATCTTAGCTAGACAATGGGAAACAGTATGGCAATACCTTATTGAGAAAAACGAGCATATAATGGTTAGCGCTATTGCACATTAGGCTGGACAGAAGACAGCATTTGAATCCCCCTTTGCTATAAATATTGAAAAAATGGGAATAAATACACTATAACAGAAAACGGACTTAAAACAGGGGAGATGAAGACGGGGTGACCATTAGCAATGCCTGTGCTGGGTTGCTGAGGCAACGAAAAATGATGGGGCCAGGAGCCGGCCTTTTAATCCCCAGGTAAGTTGATGACGTCATTGACCATTAGCAATGCCCGTGCATGGGTCAGCGGGGTAACGAAAAACACAGGCCAACTCGGTGCAGTCAAATCTCACCGGGGTAACGAAAAAACACCGGGCCAGATCGGTGCAGTCAAATCTCACCGGGGTAACGAAAAAACACCGGGCCAGATCGGTGCAGTCAAATCTCACCGGGGTAACGAAAAAACACCGGGCCAGATCGGTGCAGTCACATCTCACCGGGGTAACGAAAAAACACCGGGCCAGATCGGTGCAGTCAAATCTCACCGGGGTAACGAAAAAACACCGGGCCAACTCGGTGCAGTCACATCTCACCGGGGTAACGAAAAAACACCGGGCCAGATCGGTGCAGTCACATCTCACCGGGGTAACGAAAAAACACCGGGCCAGATCGGTGCAGTCAAATCTCACCGGGGTAACGAAAAAACACCGGGCCAGATCGGTGCAGGCGAAAAAGCAAAATTGCACCGATCTGGCCCGGTTTATACTACTCCTGTCAACCTGGACCCTACAACTCCAGATACACCAGCGACTACATCTGATATCGTGGCATTGCCGCCAACTTCTCCTGCAAGTTACACCACGTCTTCTGATGACGACTCGAACGCCTATGTTGAAATTGAAGCACAAAACATCACCCCCAGCACCAGAGACCACTGCAGCACACTCACCACCCTCAGCCCAGGAGACAGATTGTGTAGAAACTCCAGAAATGGAAACTCCGGAAATAGCAGCAGTGCGTCAACAGCGTGAAAGGAATGCAGTCGGATCGCCCGAGTTCAGACGGTTCTCCAGCCAGATGTACAACATGACAGCAGACATCATGAAGCAGGCCTACCCAGAAAACACATACAGTTTACATAACAACGTAATCTTCGAGGAATGCGATGAGTCTACACTGTCACCTGACCTCTTCAACAGTGACTACTCCGAGTACAAACATCAGATGATTACAAGATGCATGAAGAAATAGCTAAAAAAGAAACCAACCAACTGAGGGCAGCGCTCTCTTCCCCCTCTTTAGGGGGATGGGGACCTAATTTTGCTTGTATTGAGATGGTGGTACCTGACGGAAGACACACTCCACACACCAAGATGAAAGAAAACCTGCCACTGCCGCCTTCCAGGACCCGTCTCCCAGCCTAGCCAGATATGGGATTGATACAGCATCTACACTCGGACAAGCAGCTGGGTCTAGCCCTGGCACTTTTTCTCTTCAACTTCAGCATTTCCTCTCACCGACTTCTCTTCAGCTGTCCCCACTTCAAGGCTCGCCCCAATGGGCATTCTTCTCCTGTATTATCGGATCGGATCGGATGGTAGCTATCAAGTCTCATCCAGTTGATCACTTCACGTAAGTTTAATAGTATGGTTTGTTGTAGTAGTTATAAAATTCTTGTTGTAATTTAATGTTTTTTGAATTAGCTTTTATCTATGTGACAGTTAATAAGTTTTATTTGTATTGATCACTTTAAGTAAGCTTAAGTGTTTTGTTTTTTAATAATTTTCCTTTCTTTGATAGGCAGTTATATTCAGTATGAGTTCTTTGTTTGCCAGTTATTTGATTGTGATTTCTATTTTCTTTTAGATCTGATGATGAATACAAGAAGTATTCGAAACGTTATGCATTTTAAAGTAAAGAATCTGAAACAAGATGTTCAGTATATCCTTGGTTTTCTTATTTATCTTAAAATTAAGATTCCCGAAGGGAACATCGATCATAAATGTTTTATTTATATTTATATATACATATATACAAAAATTTGCACTTTATGGAAAAATGTGACAGTGTCAGACCACGGAGGCAGAATTGAAACAGGATTTCCTTACTACTTTCGTATTTTATAATAATACATCTTCAGATGGATTGATTTACAAGTCAATAAGTTTGGACATATATAGGAAGGAGAGAGAGGTGAAGTGAAGTTTGGAACTATGTCATATGTATATGAAAGTGATTAGTTGGATATAAATAAGAGCTGCATCATATGGATCAATCGGACTATACGTGGGTAATAATAGCTTTGGACAGTGGAAATTTACAATGAATTAGTGAGACAAATGTGTATCAGTGAACCTACTCAAATCGCCGTTTAACTGTTCAAACAAAAATGGATCTAACTATATAAACCACTGCTAATGTTCAAATTACATGATTTAGTAATCTGTATTAAAGCAGATTCAATTATGTTCCTATTGCAAGTGTTTATACAATTCGTTATTGAAGAAGCCATCTCCCAATCAATTTGGTGAGAATTTTCTGACAAATGAAGAAACAAAGCATTAGACAATTGGCCGTGTCTTACAGAGTATTTATGTTGCTAAATTCGACATTTCAAATCTTTAGATGTTTGCCGAACATATAACCAATTACAGCCTTTACTATGTATTTTATAAATGACACAGTTAATTTTGTCATTATTAAAATACTATGTATTTTATAAATGACACAGTTATCACTACGCTTGCTGTTTCTAACTAATAGTTTACCAACAGTATTTTCGTAATTAAACAACACATGTAAATCAAAAAGTTTTAACGCCTTGACAATATTTTCAAACCCAGAAAAATATGGTCAACATAATACATTCTTTGTGCGAATTTTCTCACTGCATATATTATTATAATATGTATATTATAATTATTAATGTACATTGTGCATTATAATATGCACAATGTGTTTTGGTATGGCAACTTCCAAAAAACTCAGTAGATAACAAAGCTGGAGATCAATAGAATCAATATACTTAAAGTCTTCATCTATTAAATCTGGAATAACAACCCGAAGAGCTTTTAGATACATAGATGAAAAAATTGATTGCTTCACATTGTATCTATGCCCTCATAAATAATGAACATAAGATAAATTATTCGTAGGCTTTCTGTAGACACTAAATTTTAGTGAAAAATCTTCCTTATGAATAAGTAAATCTTAAAATGGCAAACATTTATCTATTTCAGTCTCTATAGTAAATTTTATAGAGGTGACTTGATCATTTAGTTTAGCTACAAATTCGTTTGTATTTACATATGTAGGCCATATACACAAAGTGTCATCAACATATCTATACCATGGAATAATTCCAGGATAATTATTTAAATAAATTTCTTTTCGAAGAATTCCATGTATATGTTTGAAAGCAATGGCGATAAAGGATTCGCTATTGCCATTCTAAAAGTCTGTAAATAATAATCATTATTAAAGGAAAATTTACATTTTGTTATGCACAACTTAACAAGATTGACAAAAATATCAGCCAAAAGAGGCAAGACATGATTCATTATTTCTTGAGCAAGATAATCAAGAATGTCATCAACCGGCACCTTTGTAAACAAAGAACAAACGTCAAAACTAATTAACTTGACATTAGGAGTGATTGGAACGCTATTCAATTTGTTAACCAATTCAATAAAATTGGTCAATGAGAAGAGGAAATAGTTCGTAACAATGGGAACAAGATTTTGATAAGCCAACCAATATTTTTTTAATTATTGTATATGATAAGGGCTGCAATTGTTTCAAGTTTCAGTACTGCAGCCTAAATAGAAAGGGAGATTTTTATTTTTTTATTTATTTCAACTAAATTTACACATTTTAAATTTAAATTTACAACCACACCTTTCAGATATAATCATTCTGTGACACTTTGGCATATAATAAAGGATGTCATGTTGGGGATTTTCCAGAACATCTTTAGGTTTACTAATACAAATAGTAAAAGTTCCCCAAAAATTATGCAAATATATCATGTTTATTGGTATTTATAAAATCAATAAATCAACTTAGGAAAAAACGCTTCCTTGAGATTTTGGAGACATAAACTATACATATAAGCTGTAAGTTATGTAAATTGAATAAAAAATGAAAGAGAAATTTGAACGTTTATGTTACTTAAAATAAATAAGAAAAATAAAGTCTAAGGTGCTGCCATCAGTGACTTGAGGTTGACATCAACCAATTTCATCCAAAATTGGCACCTTTACAGATAAGCTTACGTGCAGCCAGGTGTATAAGTTTCATGCAAATCGCCCGATAAATAAAAGATTAAATATTTAATTTATTTAATGTAATCGCCCGATTAAACAAAAGATTTAAATAAAATAAAAAAAATTTATAACTCAATTTTTTTTAATAAAACTAATTATAATTTGTTTTAATGTATGTTATTGTGACAGCTGAGAGTCATAGACATGATTTCAGTTGACACTTTTGTTTGATAATCGTTTTTGACCATTTTAGAAAAATTTGACACATAATTCAATATTTTTTTCTCCCTTCCTATTTATGCTACGATGCTGAGACCTGGACCAGATGAAATCCTTTTCATGTACAACACGTCAGAAAATTTTGATTGAAATCGAACCAGTTTTCATTTATTGAATATTTGGATCGAAAACCATTCAAATGCCCCCATTTAAAAGCTTGTAGGAAATGGATTCCACAGAACTGATGATAGGTCATCATGGGATAATTAGGTTTATGAGACTTGACAAGTCAATAGAGATATAGTAATGAAAGTGGTGAGGCACTAAATTGATTCAGAAGATCTTTATGGTTACTTAACAACTTCCTCAAGCTGCTATTGAAAAACATGATGATGTCCTTAAGAGCATTTTTCCTGAGTTCGGTGTATGTTGAAGAATCTTGGAGGAGATCATTCATTTTCAAAATACATTCCTACTAATGCCTTAAGACGCCGAACAGATGAGTGGACAGAGCTTCGGATTCGAAGTCATGAGGTTCCGGGTTCGATCCTCGGTGGAGGCAGAGACAAATGGGAAGCTTGGTGTAGTGGTGTGGTCTAGTAGCCTGGTGTAGTGGCGTGGTGTAGTAGCCTCGTGTAGTGGCGTGGTGTAGTAGCATGGTGTAGTAGCGTGGTGTAGTAGCGTGGTGTAGTAGCATGGTGTAGTAGCATGGTGTAGTAGCATGGTGTAGTAGCGTGGTGTAGTAGCATGGTGTAGTAGCATGGTGTAGTAGCATGGTGTAGTAGCGTGGTGTAGTAGCGTGGTGTAGTAGCGTGGTGTAGTAGCGTGGTGTAGTAGCGTGGTGTAGTAGCATGGTGTAGTAGCATGGTGTAGTAGCATGGTGTAGTAGCATGGTGTAGTAGCATGGTGTAGTAGCATGGTGTAGTAGCATGGTGTAGTAGCATGGTGTAGTAGCATGGTGTAGTAGCATGGTGTAGTAGCATGGTGTAGTAGCGTGGTGTAGTAGCATGGTGTAGTAGCGTGGTGTAGTAGCATGGTGTAGTAGCATGGTGTAGTAGCGTGGTGTAGTAGCGTGGTGTAGTAGCGTGGTGTAGTAGCGTGGTGTAGTAGCGTGGTGTAGTAGCATGGTGTAGTAGCATGGTGTAGTAGCATGGTGTAGTAGCGTGGTGTAGTAGCATGGTGTAGTAGTGTGGTGTAGTAGCATGGTGTAGTAGTGTGGTGTAGTAGCATGGTGTAGTAGCGTGGTGTAGTAGCATGGTGTAGTAGTGTGGTGTAGTAGCATGGTGTAGTAGTGTGGTGTAGTAGCATGGTGTAGTAGTGTGGTGTAGTAGCATGGTGTAGTAGCGTGGTGTAGTAGCATGGTGTAGTAGCATGGTGTAGTAGCGTGGTGTAGTAGCATGGTGTAGTAGCATGGTGTAGTAGCGTGGTGTAGTAGCATGGTGTAGTAGTGTGGTGTAGTAGCATGGTGTAGTAGTGTGGTGTAGTAGCGTGGTGTAGTAGCGTGGTGTAGTAGCGTGGTGTAGTAGCGTGGTGTAGTAGCGTGGTGTAGTAGCATGGTGTAGTAGCATGGTGTAGTAGCATGGTGTAGTAGCGTGGTGTAGTAGCATGGTGTAGTAGTGTGGTGTAGTAGCATGGTGTAGTAGCATGGTGTTGTAGCATGGTGTTGTAGCGTGGTGTAGTAGCATGGTGTAGTAGCATGGTGTAGTAGCATGGTGTAGTAGCGTGGTGTAGTAGCATGGTGTAGTAGTGTGGTGTAGTAGCATGGTGTAGTAGCATGGTGTAGTAGCGTGGTGTAGTAGCGTGGTGTAGTAGCATGGTGTAGTAGCATGGTGTAGTAGCGTGGTGTAGTAGCATGGTGTAGTAGCGTGGTGTAGTAGCATGGTGTAGTAGTGTGGTGTAGTAGCATGGTGTAGTAGCCTGGTGTAGTAGCATGGTGTAGTAGCATGGTGTAGTAGCATGGTGTAGTAGCATGGTGTAGTAGCATGGTGTAGTAGTGTGGTGTAGTAGTGTGGTGTAGTAGCATGGTGTAGTAGCGTGGTGTAGTAGCATGGTGTAGTAGCATGGTGTTGTAGCGTGGTGTAGTAGCATGGTGTAGTAGCGTGGTGTAGTAGCGTGGTGTAGTAGCGTGGTGTAGTAGCGTGGTGTAGTGGCCTGGTGTAGTAGCGTGGTGTAGTAGCGTGGTGTAGTAGCGTGGTGTAGTGGCCTGGTGTAGTAGCATGGTGTAGTAGCATGGTGTAGTAGCATGGTGTAGTGGCCTGTGTAGTAGCATGGTGTAGTAGCGTGGTGTAGTAGCGTGGTGTAGTAGCATGGTGTAGTAGCATGGTGTAGTAGCGTGGTGTAGTAGCGTGGTGTAGTAGCATGGTGTAGTAGCATGGTGTAGTAGCATGGTGTAGTAGCATGGTGTAGTAGCATGGTGTAGTAGCATGGTGTAGTAGCATGGTGTAGTAGCATGGTGTAGTGGCCTGGTGTAGTAGCATGGTGTAGTAGCGTGGTGTAGTAGCATGGTGTAGTAGCATGGTGTAGTAGCATGGTGTAGTAGCGTGGTGTAGTAGCGTGGTGTAGTAGCATGGTGTAGTAGCGTGGTGTAGTAGCATGGTGTTGTAGCGTGGTGTAGTAGCATGGTGTAGTAGCATGGTGTAGTAGCATGGTGTAGT
>WNGS01000616.1:0-10350 GCA_020271785.1 Procambarus virginalis | reverse complement strand
GGGTACTGTAGCAGCTGTGGTGGGTACTGTAGCAGCTGTGTGGGTACTGTAGCAGCTGTGGTGGGTACTGTAGCAGCTGTGTTGGTACTGTAGCAGCTGTGTGGGTACTGTAGCAGCTGTGTGGGTACTGTAGCAGCTGTGGTGGGTACTGTAGCAGCTGTGGGGGTACTGTAGCAGCTGTGTGTGGGTACTGTAGCAGCTGTGTGGTACTGTAGCAGCTGTGTGGGTACTGTAGCAGCTGTGTGGGTACTGTAGCAGCTGGGTGGGTACTGTAGCAGCTGTGTGGGTACTGTGGCAGCTGTGTGGGTACTGTAGCGCTGTGTGGGTACTGTAGCAGCTGTGTGGGTACTGTAGAGCTGTGTTGGGTACTGTAGCAGCTGTGTGGTACTGTAGCAGCTGTGGTGGGTACTGTGGCAGCTGTGGTGGGTACTGTAGCAGCTGTGTGGGTACTGTACAGCTGTGTGGGTACTGTAGCAGCTGTGTGGGTACTGTAGCAGCTGTGGTGGGTACTGTAGCAGCTGTGTGGGTACTGTAGCAGCTGTGTGGGTACTGTAGCAGCTGTGTGGGTACTGTAGCAGCTGGTGGGTACTGTAGCAGCTGTGTGGGTACTGTAGCAGCTGTGTGTGGGTACTGTAGCAGCTGTGTGGGTACTGTAGCAGCTGTGGTGGGTACTGTAGCAGCTGTGGTGGGTACTGTAGCAGCTGTGTGGGTACTGTAGCAGCTGTGTGGGTACTGTAGCAGCTGTGGTGGGTACTGTAGCAGCTGTGGTGGGTACTGTAGCAGCTGTGTGGGTACTGTAGCAGCTGTGTGGGTACTGTAGCAGCTGTGTGGGTACTGTAGCAGCTGTGTGGGTACTGTAGCAGCTGTGTGGGTACTGTAGCAGCTGTGTGGGTACTGTAGCAGCTGTGTGGGTACTGTAGCAGCTGTGTGGGTACTGTAGCAGCTGTGTGGGTACTGTAGCAGCTGTGTGGGTACTGTAGCAGCTGTGTGGGTACTGTAGCAGCTGTGTGGGTACTGTAGCAGCTGTGTGGGTACTGTAGCAGCTGTGTGGGTACTGTAGCAGCTGTGTGGGTACTGTAGCAGCTGTGTGGGTACTGTAGCAGCTGTGTGGGTACTGTAGCAGCTGTGTGGGTACTGTAGCAGCTGTGTGGGTACTGTGGCAGCTGTGGTGGGTACTGTAGCAGCTGTGGGGTACTGTGGCAGCTGTGTGGGTACTGTAGCAGCTGTGGTGGGTACTGTAGCAGCTGTGTGGGTACTGTAGCAGCTGTGTGGGTACTGTAGCAGCTGTGTGGGTACTGTAGCAGCTGTGTGGGTACTGTAGCAGCTGTGTGGGTACTGTAGCAGCTGTGGTGGGTACTGTAGCAGCTGTGGTGGGTACTGTAGCAGCTGTGTGGGTACTGTAGCAGCTGTGGTGGGTACTGTAGCAGCTGTGTGGGTACTGTAGCAGCTGTGTGGGTACTGTAGCAGCTGTGTGGGTACTGTAGCAGCTGTGTGGGTACTGTAGCAGCTGTGGTGGGTACTGTAGCAGCTGTGTGGGTACTGTAGCAGCTGTGTGGGTACTGTAGCAGCTGTGTGGGTACTGTAGCAGCTGTGGTGGGTACTGTAGCAGCTGTGTGGGTACTGTAGCAGCTGTGTGGGTACTGTAGCAGCTGTGTGGGTACTGTAGCAGCTGTGTGGGTACTGTAGCAGCTGTGGTGGGTACTGTAGCAGCTGTGGTGGGTACTGTAGCAGCTGTGTGGGTACTGTAGCAGCTGTGTGGGTACTGTAGCAGCTGTGTGGGTACTGTAGCAGCTGTGTGGGTACTGTAGCAGCTGTGTGGGTACTGTAGCAGCTGTGGTGGGTACTGTAGCAGCTGTGTGGGTACTGTAGCAGCTGTGGTGGGTACTGTAGCAGCTGTGTGGGTACTGTAGCAGCTGTGTGGGTACTGTAGCAGCTGTGGTGGGTACTGTAGCAGCTGTGTGGGTACTGTGGCAGCTGTGGTGGGTACTGTAGCAGCTGTGTGGGTACTGTAGCAGCTGTGGTGGGTACTGTAGCAGCTGTGTGGGTACTGTAGCAGCTGTGTTGGGTACTGTAGCAGCTGTGGTGGGTACTGTAGCAGCTGTGTGGGTACTGTAGCAGCTGTGTGGGTACTGTAGCAGCTGTGTGGGTACTGTAGCAGCTGTGTGGGTACTGTAGCAGCTGTGGTGGGTACTGTAGCAGCTGTGTGGGTACTGTAGCAGCTGTGTGGGTACTGTAGCAGCTGTGTGGGTACTGTAGCAGCTGTGTGGGTACTGTAGCAGCTGTGTGGGTACTGTAGCAGCTGTGTGGGTACTGTAGCAGCTGTGTGGGTACTGTAGCAGCTGTGTGGGTACTGTAGCAGCTGTGTGGGTACTGTAGCAGCTGTGTGGGTACTGTAGCAGCTGTGGTGGGTACTGTAGCAGCTGTGTGGGTACTGTAGCAGCTGTGTGGGTACTGTAGCAGCTGTGTGGGTACTGTAGCAGCTGTGGTGGGTACTGTAGCAGCTGTGTGGGTACTGTGGCAGCTGTGGTGGGTACTGTAGCAGCTGTGTGGGTACTGTAGCAGCTGTGTGGGTACTGTAGCAGCTGTGTGGGTACTGTAGCAGCTGTGTGGGTACTGTAGCAGCTGTGTGGGTACTGTAGCAGCTGTGTGGGTACTGTAGCAGCTGTGTGGGTACTGTAGCAGCTGTGGTGGGTACTGTAGCAGCTGTGTGGGTACTGTAGCAGCTGTGTGGGTACTGTAGCAGCTGTGTGGGTACTGTAGCAGCTGTGGTGGGTACTGTAGCAGCTGTGTGGGTACTGTAGCAGCTGTGTGGGTACTGTAGCAGCTGTGTGGGTACTGTAGCAGCTGTGTGGGTACTGTAGCAGCTGTGTGGGTACTGTAGCAGCTGTGTGGGTACTGTAGCAGCTGTGTGGGTACTGTAGCAGCTGTGTGGGTACTGTAGCAGCTGTGTGGGTACTGTAGCAGCTGTGGTGGGTACTGTAGCAGCTGTGTGGGTACTGTAGCAGCTGTGTGGGTACTGTAGCAGCTGTGTGGGTACTGTAGCAGCTGTGTGGGTACTGTAGCAGCTGTGGTGGGTACTGTAGCAGCTGTGTGGGTACTGTAGCAGCTGTGTGGGTACTGTAGCAGCTGTGTGGGTACTGTAGCAGCTGTGTGGGTACTGTAGCAGCTGTGGTGGGTACTGTAGCAGCTGTGTGGGTACTGTAGCAGCTGTGTGGGTACTGTAGCAGCTGTGTGGGTACTGTAGCAGCTGTGTGGGTACTGTAGCAGCTGTGTGGGTACTGTAGCAGCTGTGTGGGTACTGTAGCAGCTGTGGTGGGTACTGTAGCAGCTGTGTGGGTACTGTAGCAGCTGTGTGGGTACTGTAGCAGCTGTGTGGGTACTGTAGCAGCTGTGTGGGTACTGTAGCAGCTGTGTGGGTACTGTAGCAGCTGTGTGGGTACTGTAGCAGCTGTGTGGGTACTGTAGCAGCTGTGTGGGTACTGTAGCAGCTGTGTGGGTACTGTAGCAGCTGTGTGGGTACTGTAGCAGCTGTGTGGGTACTGTAGCAGCTGTGTGGGTACTGTAGCAGCTGTGTGGGTACTGTAGCAGCTGTGTGGGTACTGTAGCAGCTGTGTGGGTACTGTAGCAGCTGTGGTGGGTACTGTAGCAGCTGTGGTGGGTACTGTAGCAGCTGTGTGGGTACTGTAGCAGCTGTGTGGGTACTGTAGCAGCTGTGTGGGTACTGTAGCAGCTGTGTGGGTACTGTAGCAGCTGTGTGGGTACTGTAGCAGCTGTGTGGGTACTGTAGCAGCTGTGTGGGTACTGTAGCAGCTGTGTGGGTACTGTAGCAGCTGTGGTGGGTACTGTAGCAGCTGTGTGGGTACTGTAGCAGCTGTGGTGGGTACTGTAGCAGCTGTGTGGGTACTGTAGCAGCTGTGTGGGTACTGTAGCAGCTGTGTGGGTACTGTAGCAGCTGTGTGGGTACTGTAGCAGCTGTGTGGGTACTGTAGCAGCTGTGTGGGTACTGTAGCAGCTGTGTGGGTACTGTAGCAGCTGTGGTGGGTACTGTAGCAGCTGTGTGGGTACTGTAGCAGCTGTGTGGGTACTGTAGCAGCTGTGTGGGTACTGTAGCAGCTGTGTGGGTACTGTAGCAGCTGTGTGGGTACTGTAGCAGCTGTGTGGGTACTGTAGCAGCTGTGTGGGTACTGTAGCAGCTGTGTGGGTACTGTAGCAGCTGTGTGGGTACTGTAGCAGCTGTGTGGGTACTGTAGCAGCTGTGTGGGTACTGTAGCAGCTGTGTGGGTACTGTAGCAGCTGTGGTGGGTACTGTAGCAGCTGTGTGGGTACTGTAGCAGCTGTGTGGGTACTGTAGCAGCTGTGTGGGTACTGTAGCAGCTGTGTGGGTACTGTAGCAGCTGTGTGGGTACTGTAGCAGCTGTGTGGGTACTGTAGCAGCTGTGTGGGTACTGTAGCAGCTGTGTGGGTACTGTAGCAGCTGTGTGGGTACTGTAGCAGCTGTGGTGGGTACTGTAGCAGCTGTGTGGGTACTGTAGCAGCTGTGTGGGTACTGTAGCAGCTGTGTGGGTACTGTAGCAGCTGTGTGGGTACTGTAGCAGCTGTGTGGGTACTGTAGCAGCTGTGTGGGTACTGTAGCAGCTGTGTGGGTACTGTAGCAGCTGTGTGGGTACTGTAGCAGCTGTGTGGGTACTGTAGCAGCTGTGTGGGTACTGTAGCAGCTGTGTGGGTACTGTAGCAGCTGTGTGGGTACTGTAGCAGCTGTGTGGGTACTGTAGCAGCTGTGTGGGTACTGTAGCAGCTGTGTGGGTACTGTAGCAGCTGTGTGGGTACTGTAGCAGCTGTGTGGGTACTGTAGCAGCTGTGTGGGTACTGTAGCAGCTGTGTGGGTACTGTAGCAGCTGTGTGGGTACTGTAGCAGCTGTGTGGGTACTGTAGCAGCTGTGTGGGTACTGTAGCAGCTGTGTGGGTACTGTAGCAGCTGTGGTGGGTACTGTAGCAGCTGTGTGGGTACTGTAGCAGCTGTGGTGGGTACTGTGGCAGCTGTGGTGGGTACTGTAGCAGCTGTGTGGGTACTGTAGCAGCTGTGTGGGTACTGTAGCAGCTGTGTGGGTACTGTAGCAGCTGTGTGGGTACTGTAGCAGCTGTGTGGGTACTGTAGCAGCTGTGTGGGTACTGTAGCAGCTGTGGTGGGTACTGTAGCAGCTGTGTGGGTACTGTAGCAGCTGTGTGGGTACTGTAGCAGCTGTGTGGGTACTGTAGCAGCTGTGTGGGTACTGTAGCAGCTGTGTGGGTACTGTAGCAGCTGTGTGGGTACTGTAGCAGCTGTGTGGGTACTGTAGCAGCTGTGGTGGGTACTGTAGCAGCTGTGTGGGTACTGTAGCAGCTGTGGTGGGTACTGTAGCAGCTGTGTGGGTACTGTAGCAGCTGTGTGGGTACTGTAGCAGCTGTGTGGGTACTGTAGCAGCTGTGTGGGTACTGTAGCAGCTGTGTGGGTACTGTAGCAGCTGTGTGTGGGTACTGTAGCAGCTGTGTGGGTACTGTGGCAGCTGTGTGGGTACTGTAGCAGCTGTGTGGGTACTGTAGCAGCTGTGGTGGGTACTGTAGCAGCTGTGTGGGTACTGTAGCAGCTGTGTGGGTACTGTAGCAGCTGTGTGGGTACTGTAGCAGCTGTGTGTGGGTACTGTAGCAGCTGTGTGGGTACTGTAGCAGCTGTGTGGGTACTGTAGCAGCTGTGGTGGGTACTGTAGCAGCTGTGTGGGTACTGTAGCAGCTGTGTGGGTACTGTAGCAGCTGTGTGGGTACTGTAGCAGCTGTGTGGGTACTGTAGCAGCTGTGTGGGTACTGTAGCAGCTGTGTGGGTACTGTGGCAGCTGTGTGGGTACTGTAGCAGCTGTGTGGGTACTGTGGCAGCTGTGTTGGGTACTGTAGCAGCTGTGGTGGGTACTGTAGCAGCTGTGTGGGTACTGTGGCAGCTGTGTGGGTACTGTAGCAGCTGTGTGGGTACTGTAGCAGCTGTGTGGGTACTGTAGCAGCTGTGTGGGTACTGTAGCAGCTGTGTGGGTACTGTAGCAGCTGTGGTGGGTACTGTAGCAGCTGTGGTGGGTACTGTAGCAGCTGTGTGGGTACTGTAGCAGCTGTGTGGGTACTGTAGCAGCTGTGGTGGGTACTGTAGCAGCTGTGTGGGTACTGTAGCAGCTGTGGTGGGTACTGTAGCAGCTGTGTGGGTACTGTAGCAGCTGTGGTGGGTACTGTAGCAGCTGTGTGGGTACTGTAGCAGCTGTGTTGGGTACTGTAGCAGCTGTGGTGGGTACTGTAGCAGCTGTGTGGGTACTGTAGCAGCTGTGGTGGGTACTGTAGCAGCTGTGTGGGTACTGTAGCAGCTGTGTGGGTACTGTAGCAGCTGTGTGGGTACTGTAGCAGCTGTGTGGGTACTGTAGCAGCTGTGTGGGTACTGTAGCAGCTGTGTGGGTACTGTAGCAGCTGTGTGGGTACTGTAGCAGCTGTGTGGGTACTGTAGCAGCTGTGGTGGGTACTGTGCAGCTGTGTGGGTACTGTGGCAGCTGTGGTGGGTACTGCAGCAGCTGTGGTGGGTACTGTGGCAGCTGTGGTGGGTACTGTAGCAGCTGTGTGGGTACTGTAGCAGCTGTGTGGGTACTGTAGCAGCTGTGGTGGGTACTGTGGCAGCTGTGTGGGTACTGTGGCAGCTGTGGTGGGTACTGTAGCAGCTGTGTGGGTACTGTAGCAGCTGTGTGGGTACTGTAGCAGCTGTGTGGGTACTGTAGCAGCTGTGTGGGTACTGTAGCAGCTGTGGTGGGTACTGTAGCAGCTGTGTGGGTACTGTAGCAGCTGTGGTGGGTACTGTGGCAGCTGTGTGGGTACTGTAGCAGCTGTGGTGGGTACTGTAGCAGCTGTGGTGGGTACTGTAGCAGCTGTGGTGGGTACTGTAGCAGCTGTGTGGGTACTGTAGCAGCTGTGTGGGTACTGTAGCAGCTGTGTGGGTACTGTGGCAGCTGTGGTGGGTACTGTAGCAGCTGTGTGGGTACTGTGGCAGCTGTGGTGGGTACTGTAGCAGCTGTGGTGGGTACTGTAGCAGCTGTGTGGGTACTGTGGCAACTGTGTTGGGTACTGGGGCAGCTGTGGTGGGTACTGTAGCAGCTGTGGTGGGTACTGTAGCAGCTGTGTGGGTACTGTGGCAACTGTGTTGGGTACTGTAGCAGCTGTGTGGGTACTGGGGCAGCTGTGTTGGGTACTGTAGCAGCTGTGTGGGTACTGTAGCAGCTGTGTGGGTACTGTAGCAACTGTGTTGGGTACTGTAGCAGCTGTGGTGGGTACTGTAGCAGCTGTGTGGGTACTGTGGCAACTGTGTTGGGTACTGTAGCAGCTGTGTGGGTACTGTAGCAGCTGTGTGGGTACTGTAGCAGCTGTGTGGGTACTGTAGCAGCTGTGTTGGGTACTGTAGCAGCTGTGTGGGTACTGTAGCAGCTGTGTTGGGTACTGTAGCAGCTGTGTGGGTACTGGGGCAGCTGTGTTGGGTACTGTAGCAGCTGTGTGGGTACTGTAGCAGCTGGTGGGTACTGTAGCAGCTGTGGTGGGTACTGTGGCAGCTGTGGTGGGTACTGTAGCAGCTGTGTGGGTACTGTGGCAGCTGTGTGGGTACTGTAGCAGCTGTGTGGGTACTGTAGCAGCTGTGTGGGTACTGTAGCAGCTGTGTGGGTACTGTAGCAGCTGTGGTGGGTACTGTAGCAGCTGTGGTGGATACTGTAGCAGCTGTGTGGGTACTGTAGCAGCTGTGTGGGTACTGTAGCAGCTGTGTGGGTACTGTAGCAGCTGTGTGGGTACTGTAGCAGCTGTGTGGGTACTGTAGCAGCTGTGTGGGTACTGTAGCAGCTGTGGTGGGTACTGTAGCAGCTGTGTGGGTACTGTAGCAGCTGTGTGGGTACTGTAGCAGCTGTGTGGGTACTGTGGCAGCTGTGTGGGTACTGTGGCAGCTGTGTGGGTACTGTAGCAGCTGTGTGGGTACTGTAGCAGCTGTGTGGGTACTGTGGCAGCTGTGTGGGTACTGTGGCAGCTGTGTGGGTACTGTAGCAGCTGTGTGGGTACTGTAGCAGCTGTGTGGGTACTGTAGCAGCTGTGTGGGTACTGTAGCAGCTGTGTGGGTACTGTAGCAGCTGTGTTGGGTACTGTAGCAGCTGTGGTGGGTACTGTAGCAGCTGTGTGGGTACTGTAGCAGCTGTGTGGGTACTGTAGCAGCTGTGTGGGTACTGTAGCAGCTGTGTGGGTACTGTAGCAGCTGTGGTGGGTACTGTAGCAGCTGTGTGGGTACTGTAGCAGCTGTGTGGGTACTGTAGCAGCTGTGTGGGTACTGTAGCAGCTGTGTGGGTACTGTAGCAGCTGTGGTGGGTACTGTAGCAGCTGTGTGGGTACTGTGGCAGCTGTGGTGGGTACTGTAGCAGCTGTGTGGGTACTGTAGCAGCTGTGTGGGTACTGTAGCAGCTGTGGTGGGTACTGTAGCAGCTGTGTGGGTACTGTAGCAGCTGTGTGGGTACTGTAGCAGCTGTGTGGGTACTGTGGCAGCTGTGGTGGTCCACATAGCTCAGTACTCTCACCTCTGGAACTAGAATTGTTGCATAATTTCCCCATTTTCTGTTGTTATGTTTATTTAGTGAACGTGATCCGTGCTGAACATGTCGTGTATTTATTATTTGTGCCTGCAGACTCAAGGTATTATAGCTCCTGGACTCCGCCTCTCCAGGTTTATTCACCTATTTATGTTCACCTATTTGAAAGGTGTACTCACCTATATGTACTCACCTATTTGTATCTGCAGGATCGAGCATTGACTCTTGGATCCCGCCTTTCGAGCATCAGTTGTTTACAGCAATGACTCCTGTCCCATTTCCCTATCATACCTGGTTTAAAATATGAATAGTATTGGCTTCCACAACCTGTTCCTTAAGTGCATTCCATTTTCCCACTACTCTCACGCTAAAAGAAAACTTCCTAACATCTCTGTGACTCATCTGAGTTTCCAACTTCCATCCATGTCCCCTCGTTCTGTTTCTATTCCGTGTGAACATTTTGTCTATGTCACTCTGTCAATCCCTCTGAGTATTTTATACGTTCCTATCATGTCCCCTCTCTCCCTTCTTCTTTCTAGTGTCGTAAGGCACAGTTCCCTCAGGCGCTCCTCATACCCATCCCTCGTAGCTCAGGGACGAGTCTCGTTGCAAACTCTGAACCTTTTCCAGTTTCATTATATGCTTCTTCAGATGGGGACTCCACGATGAGGCGGCATACTCTAAGACTGTGTGTGTGTGTGTGGTGTGTGTGTGTGTGTGTGTGTGTGTGTGTGTGTGTGTGGGTGTGTGTGTGTGTGTGGTGTGTGTGTGTGTATTCACCTAGTTGTATTAACCTAGTTGTGATTGCGGGGTTGAGATCTGGCTCTTTCGGCCCGCCTCTCAACTGTCAATCAATCAACAGATTTCTATTTTTACACAACACACAACACACACACACACACACACACACACACACACACACACACACACACACACACACACACATTGTGTCCTAGTCTTTGACTACATGATGGAATTCAAACTTATGACGATGGGACAAGAGATCTGGGAAAGGAGAGTTGACTACAGAAAGGGGACTATAGGAGGATAAGGGACTATCTGGGAGAAGTGCAGTGGGAGGAAGAAATTAGAGGAAAAACAGTCCAAGATATGATGGACCTAATCATACAGAAATGCCAAGAGGCCGAAGAGAGATTATACCAACAGTAAGGGAAAAAATAAGAAGGAATATAATAACCCATGGTTTAATAGACAGTGTCAGGAAGCAAAAATGGCCAGCAGGCGGGAGTGGAGAAGTACAGAAGACAAAGGACAGAGGACAACAGGATCAGATGCAACAGAGCTAGGAACGATTACATTAACATAAGACGAACATCGGAAAGGGACTATGAGAACGATATTGCAATCAAAGCGAAGAAACAATCTAAGTTACTACACAGTCATATAAGAAGAAAATGTCGGTGAACGACCAAGTGACAAGACTAAGGAAGGCAGAGGGGACATATACTGAAAGTGACAAGGAAATCTGTGAGGCACTGAATGCCAGTTTCCATGGAGTGTTCACTACGCGCCTGAGCAGCTCCCATTGTTGGAAGGGTTACCCTAGATGAAAGACTATCAGATATAGAGGTGACAGCAGAGGAGGTAATGAAACAGTTGACAACTCTAGATGCATCTAAAGCAGTAGGATCAGACAAAGTATCACCGTGGATACTAAAAGAAGCGGCGCAGGCCCTCAGCGTGCCTCTGGCAATGATCTTTAATGAGTCACTTT
>WNGS01000614.1:0-17975 GCA_020271785.1 Procambarus virginalis | reverse complement strand
TGCACCCCATGGTCCACCCCATGGTGCACCCCATGGTCCACCCCATGGTGCACCCCATGGTCCACCCCATGGTGCACCCCATGGTGCACCCCAACCGGCCGGCCGGTTGGCCGGCCGTCTGGCTGGCCGGTCCGCCTGGGGAACTACACAGATCGTGTGTAGTGAAAATGGTTTCAATGAGGATGGTTGAATGTAGTAAAGATGGTTACAGTGATGAAAATAGTTTTTAGTGAAGATGTGGCCTCCATCATCCGAGTAACACCAGGGTAACCCTCTTGTAATAAGCCAAACTCATATTGAAAGGTGTGACAGATACAAGCATTCACCTATTTATTTACAAAAAGGTACAGTAGGATTATATTATAAAAAAAATTAAATTAAGTAGTACATTCTTGTAAAGCCACTTAAATACATAGAGTTTTGGTCAAAATCCATGACAGTGGCTCAGCCATGCATCAAATAGCTGCTTCTTCAGTCAGGTGTCGACAGTACCTCGAGCAACATCTCTGATGTCATGTATTCATTGGCGATTTTGATCATTCTGTTGTAGTGTTTCTGGGTATAGTTCCCCATAAGCTCAAACTGATGGTCGGAGATGGTGTCGACGTCCCACAGCGGAATGGTGATGGGTCGGAGATGAGAGTACTGTGAAAAGGGAACCCCCACCAGGTAGAGAGTGGCGCTACTGGAGAACCTCACTACGTGTACTCCCTGGTGATGTCCTTGCTCAGACATGGACCACATCCCGAGGCATTCTGCCACATTAAACAACTGGAAGGGGTCTGGCAGCCCATCCCCATCCTTTAGGAAATCCAGCCTGTAGTAAAAGACGTAAAGTGAAAACATGGATGGGGACTTTGGGAGAAAGGTGTCACTGCATGGATTGCCTGTAAGAGGGGTGGCAGCACTTATATTGCGGGTGAGGTCCTGAATCCAGGTAGGCAGCCGCAGCCGCCACACCTCGTGTAACAGTATGGGACCTAGCTTAACCAGAGGCATCATTAGGGGACCCTTCTCTTTTAGGAATGCGTTTGTGTTGACGCCCATGCCGAAGTGTAGGGTTCGGCTTACCTCTGGGAAAACACATTCGCGGCCCTTCCGCATATTCATGTAGAGCCAGAAGTCGTAGAGGAGAGTGTTAGGAGTGATCATCTGCTCCCACGCGGCGAGGGCTTCTCTTACAAAGTCAAGTGTAATGCCATAGCCCCACTCCACCTGCACCGACCCACGAAGCACCCGCCTGTTATCGTATGCCAAACCCTGGAAGCCTCCGGCCGAGAAAGCATTAATACAGTATAGTGAAGGGTCGGATTTCAGCAGCCACAGAGTCTGGCTCATGAATGCGAAGAAGTCAGGAGACACTTCGACGTCTTCATCGAGTAGAATTACGGCCGTAGCGTTGGGAAATCTATCAGCTATGAGACGGAAGACTCCTTGATAGTAATGGAAAAGCTTGTTATTGGCATGGCCATATATGGGAAGTGTAGTGAAGGAAATATTCAGGAGATGTAGAAGCTGAGTTGTGGCAAGTGGTGCATCGCCCAGCACCACAAGTAGGTTGCTCCGACGAGCCCCGGGAGCGACCAGTAAAGTAGTGAGGGCGTGATATAGATACTGGTGACGCTTGCCGCCGGTCACGATAATGGGCACTTCAGCTATGGCATCCTGGTTGAGAAGAGGAAGAGGAGTGGGTATAGGCAAAGGATCGGGAGAGATCTCATCACACAGACCACCCATGGTACCATGGTGAGTACAGTATTCCCAACGTTGCTGTTCTACCTGACTGTTACTGCCAGGCACTGGTATGTCCGACAGTGGAAGCAAGAGATGGGCATGTTGAGTTGCACTTCCCCTGAGAATAGCTGTTTCGGAAATGGTGCGGCCACCTTTAATGAAGACCCATGTCCAGTGGGCAGTGGGTGGCAGGTGGAGAGCGAAGAGAGAACCGAGTTGGGCAAGGCGGAGGGCAGCGCCTCTTAGCCCCACTGTACCAGAAGCTGACACTGCCATCACTACGAGCCGGTCAGCTGACACGCGTGCCAGATGCCACTCCAGGTCGGCCCAGTGTGCCCAGTACTCCCATACCGGGAACACCTGCAGAGTTTTAAAAATATGTATATTTTTGCATTATTTCTTTAATACTATCTCTGTGTTCTTGAGTTTCATGCACTAATTATCACGGTAGAAGGCACAAAATAAAAAAAACTAAATAAAACATGCAAAGTTAGCAACAAAGACTTAAGATATTAAGTGTAATGTATTTGTAGATTGTGTAGATAGTTAGTGATAAGGGTCGTGTGTAGTGAAGATGTAGCCTCCGTTTTTCACCTGAGCAGTGCCGGATACCAAGCTACAATATCACACCTTGATTGTTTCGATCAGAAATACCACAGCTTTCGATACATTGATGAAGAGATTGTATTCAGTTGCAAATACATTCTGTTCTGAGTGTTGCAAACACCTGGATATTGAAACCATTGAAAGAAAGTTGATGCTTCTGTTGTATGAATGCAAAATAGTGGAAACCATTAACGCACGTCATAGAATGTCAGTTCAAAAAGTAGCTCCAGCAAAACCAATTTTTACACCCGTGAGTTTACCGCCTTATAATTCTTCCATAAAATACCACAGCTTTTGCACATTTTGTATTTTAGTAAGATTTTGGAAGTCTACAAAGAGAGGATCAATGCAGAAGAGTTAGTATGTACAGAATAAGTCCTACTGTCCTACAGTCTGTGACATGCCACCACCTCCAGATCATCTACTCCACATGATCCACTGTTCATGCAAGACGAATGTGTCATTTCACGAGGAAGTTAACACAATGGATTGCTCTGTTCAGCCGCTTGTGGCCAGTGCCAAATCAGTGGTTGCGATAACAACTCCAATACCAGTAATGAATGTGATAACAGTGATGAAGAGGATTAATTTCTGTATGTCTGTGACCAAGTGTCACTTCTGTAATAATCAGAACATGAATCAGACACTATAATATTTTTTGGTTACCTAGATTTTTTTTAAGCTATATGAATCATAAATAAGTAATTAATTGTAGAATTGAATAGCCTTTATGTGATTGGTTAACCTGATCTCCCGTGCATCAAGCAGTTGTGCGAACAAGTTTCAGAAGCAAGTCAGGTTAGTAATGAATGATCGTGATAGAGTGATATTCTTGAGAAAGGCAGTTCCAGCATGAGACTATTGACGGCTGAGACTGTTGTGTTATTGGTGCCAACAACTGGTTGTCCATTAAGTTGGGCCAGGTGAGGAACTTTGACAACGTTGGCCTTGTACATAGCAGAAAATCACACACATAACGATGGAGTTGGAGACTGATGTTCAGACCCTTCTAGCCATGGTCAAGACTAGAGATGAGCCTTCTTGCTCGGTTCTCCACTTCGTCTAAAGTTCTGGTGAATGATGGACGACATGCAATCCAGGAGAGGGGTGCATACTCATAATGAGAGTGAACTTAATTGTACTTCATATAAGGTTTTACAATTTCTGCTGTCAAGGTGTGAGTTGCACCATAGAGCTGTAAGTTTCCTGGTTGCCTTGTGGGCTAGGTTAAGCATGTGGTTCTTCATTGCCGTTGACGAATCAAACTTCATTCCCAGTATGTCAGTTTCTTTGCTCAACTTCAGGTTTATGCTACCTATTTGCAAGCTTGTCTGATTTCCAAATGCAGTCTAGTTATCATCATTACCTGTGTTTTCTCAGCAGCAAATGTGACCTGCCATCTTCTTCCCCAGGTATAAAATGCTGAAAGTTGGCGATTGATAAAAGTTGTATCAGTTGCCTTTTCTTTCTTTCCATATGTAAAGGTTAGTGTGTCTGTGTGTGTCTCTTTATCCGAGAAAATCGCTATCGATGCCGCAATTTGTTAAGGTGAGGCACACTGACTGACCAAGACTGACCTTTGTATTTCACATCCCCTAGTGATTCATCTTGGAAAGTTGACTTAAGCTAGCCCCAAGCATCTGGCTGCCAGCTTTGAACAAATAAACAAACGTTTATTGATATAGATAAGGGGAAACTTCACTAAGAAGCCACGTGATCAGCTTCAAGAGATAAGGTCGAGTGCTCACGAAAAACTACAAGGATAAAGAACACAACAAAAGATTTCAGGTCTTTACTGTGAGACGAGATGAAAGGCTGGAGGTAACAGTAGATAACATAGTCAATGTAGAGATTAAAAAACACCTGGAGGAATTAGATGCAATAAAATCTAAGGCCAAACCTAATTCCACCACGGCTGTTGAAGGAGGCTGCAGAGGTACTTTGTCACTAGATGATTAAATTTTTCAATATATCATTTGAAACTGGAAACTTCCCAGAATTCCGGAAAAAGACAGTCCCAATATTTAAAAAAAAGAGAGACAGTCAGGAAACCCTAAAGCATAAATCTGTGTCACTGGTAAATATTCGGTGTAAGGTGATAGAAAAGTAATCAGGTTGAGAATAATTAAACATCTGGAGAGGATAAACTTTACACCTAAAAGGCAGCACATGGATATAGAAGAGGAAAATCGTGAGGAAATCACTAGGAGCCATGAGGAGGATTCTAACTGATTTTCTCATTGATTCATCACGTTAATGTGATTTCATTGTGCAGGAAAGTCCTGCCTGACAAACGTTATTTAGTTCTATGATAAGGTTACTAAAAGAAAACAAGAAAAAGAAGGATGAGTAGACTATTTTCCTAGATTGTCAAAAACATTTGAAACTGTTCCTCATGAGCTTCTGATGTACAAGATGAAGAAGCAAACTGGAATAACTGGAAGACAGTGAACTGGGTAAAGGCCTCTTTGAAGGTCAGAAAACAAGAGTCACATTCAGAGACGAGGTTGGGGAGAAGTAACAATGGGAGTTCCCTAAGGGTCGGAATAAGACCCTTTACTATTCCTAATTTACGTGAATGACCTGAGAGAGTGAGCTCGAATATACCAGAATTAGCAGACAACGTAAAGTAATGAGGATCTATAAAGCGAGGAAGACTGAATAAAGTTACAGGACCTTGACAAGCTCCAGTAGTGGGCAAACAGATGGTTGCTAGAATTCAGCCCCAACAAGTGTAAGTTCATGAGGAAGGGAAAGGGATAAAGGAGACCATAATGTATCTGCACCATGTGGGAAGGCAACTACAAGAGACGGAAAGAGTAAAGGAATTGAGAAAGGATATAATTCCAACACTATCTCTTGTGGCACAGGGGCAACATTGACAGCATATTGCATGCTGGCAAACATTAGAACCCCGTTTAGAAACATACATCAGTGCTCTTCCAAATATACATTATATATATATATATATATATATATATATATATATATATATATATATATATATATATATGTCGTACCTAGTAGCCAGAACGCACTTCTCAGCCTACTGTGCAAGGCCCGATTTGCCTAATAAGCCAAGTTTTCATGAATTAATATATTTTCTCTAATTTTTTTCTTATGAAATGATAAAGCTACCCATTTCATTATGTATGAGGTAATTTTTTTTATTGGAGTTAAAATTAACGTAGTTATATGACCGAACCTAACCAACCCTACCTAACCTAACCTAACCTATCTTTATAGGTTAGATTAGGTTAGGTAGCAGCAGAAAAGTTAGGTTAGGTTAGGTTAGGTAGGTTAGGTAGTCGAAAAACAATTAATTCATGAAAACTTGGCTTATTAGGCAAATCGGGCCTTGCATTGTAGGCTGAGAAGTGCGTTCTGGCTACTAGGTACGACATATATATATATATATATATATATATATATATATATATATATATATATATATATATATATATATAACTTTTAGACACACACCCACCAGGGGACTCGAACACTGGTCATCAAGATGGCAGGTACACACTTTTATCTACTACACCATACTTCAGAGCCCAAAAGAGGTGGGAATTCCGGGGTATTTAACCAACCAGATATCCCATCTCTCCAGGCAATGAGACAGTGAGGGATCCCTCACGTTTTTCATCAAGCCCTGTTATATGGGAGAACTCGGTGCTAATGCTTAATGCACAGACTTGCTTATAAACCACAAGTTTGAAGTATAGAACTTCTGAAAGTAAAGTTCTAGAAGTAAAGTTTGAAGTGTAGAACTATAGAAGTAAAGTTCTATACTTCAAACTTGTGGTTAATAAGCAAGTCTGTGCATTATTATATATATATATATATATATATATATATATATATATATATATATATATATATATATATATATATTAGTGTCGTACCTAGTAGCCAGAACGCACTTCTCAGCCTACTATGCAAGGCCCGAATTGCCTAATAAGCCAAGTTTTCATGAATTAATATATTTTTTCTAATTTTTTTCTTATGAAATGATAAAGCTACCCATTTCATTACGTATGAGGTCATTTTTTTTTATTGGAGTTAAAATTAACGTAGTTATATGACCGAACTTAACCAACCCTACCTAACCTAACCTAACCTATCTTTATAGGTTAGGTTATGTTAGGTAGCCGAAAAAGTTAGGTTAGGTTAGGTTAGGTAGGTTAGGTAGTCGGAAAACAATTAATTCATGAAAACTTGGCATATTAGGCAAATCGGGCCTTGCATAGTAGGCTCAGAAGTGCGTTCTGGCTACTAGGTACGACATTAGTATATTTTGGTAGCAGTCTTTCCTGTAGACATATGTTATTAAATATGACCGAAAAAGTAAGATTAATAATTCTAACACGAATTTTCTCAATTTTTCTTATGTTTCTTTTTACTGATGACGGTAAATTAAAAATCAATTCTCCAAAATTCATTCTTTATTTCTAGTCTGACGCGACACTTGAGCGCGTTTCGTAAAACTTATTACATTTTCAAAGACTTTTAGTTTATCTACACAACTTATGCTTTTATGAAACAAACATTGGCTCTTATACCTGCATTTGGGTGAGGTGATGTAATACATTAGTGGGGTGAAACACAGAACATGGAAAACGGGGTATAGATTTGTAGAAGTAGAAGTCGGGTCCCAATAGAACTGCAGAAGGCCTATTGGCCCATATTTCTTGATGTTTCTATATTGGAGCGGAGTCTTGAAGTGGGTAGAATATAGTTGGACGTTAATTGGCTGTTGATTGCTGGTGTTGACTTCTTGATGTGTAGTGCCTCGCAGATGTCAAGCCGCCTGTTGTCACTGTATTTATCGATGATTTCTGTGTTGTTTGTTAAGATTTCTCTGGTGATGGTTTGGTTGTGGGAAGAGATTATATGTTCCTTGATAGAGCCCTGTTGCTTATGCATCGTTAATCGCCTGGAAAGAGATGTTGTTGTCTCCCGGGGGACTCCCGGTTTGCCTCCTGCCTTCTCATTCGGGGGGCAGTGTAAGCCCCAAAGAACTCAATATATAGGCAAGACAACAACATCTCTTTCCAGGCGATTAACGATGCATAAGCAACAGGGCTCTATCAAGGAACATATAATCTCTTCCCACAACCAAACCATCACCAGAGAAATCTTAACAAACAACACAGAAATCATTGATAGATACAGCGACAGCAGGCGGCTTGACATCTGCGAGGCACTACACATCAAGAAGTCAACACCAGCAATCAACAGCCAATTAACGCACAACTATATTCTACCCACTTCAAGACTCCGCTCCAATATAGAAACATCAAGAAATATGGGCCAATAGGCCTTCTGCAGTTACAGATATATTCTTCCCTTTAGCTTATACCCATTGTTTCGTGTTCTGTGTTGTGTTGAAAGTTTGTTTTCACCTCATCCCAAACCATTGTAACATGTCACCTTACCCAAATGCAGGTATAAAAAAGAAAAGCTGTTTAAACTCTGTTCAGTTATAGTTGTTTTGTGTGTGTGTAAACTAAAGTCTTTGAAAATGTAATAAGTTTTACGAAACGCGCTCAAGTGTCGCGTCAGACTAGAAATAAAAATGAATTTTGGAGAATTGATTTTTCATTTACCGTCACCAGTAAAAAGAAACATAAGGAAAATAGAGAAAATTCGTGTTAGAATTATTAATCTTACTTTTTCGGTCATATTTAATAATATATATATATATATATATATATATATATATATATATATATATATATATATATATATATATATATACATATATATATATATATCGATGAAACATTATGTGTGTCCAAGCTGTGCTAGAACATTACTCAATAATAGTGCTGTGTGTGTTTCTGGCTAATTGTCAGAGAGGAACCCTGTAAGGCCTGCTTAGGCCGTTCTGGGGCCTAAGCTGTCGGAAAATCCAACACTATTTAATAATACTACATGCAATTGCAGATAATATTGCTGTCATTGCATAAACAAGTTACCCATAAAAAATGTAACTTGTAGTGGAATTTTCCGTCTATAGAAAACGGGATATCATTGCCACATACTATTATAAATTCACCAGCTATTGTGTTGGAATTATTCTTAAATACATTAGTCTTTGGACTTTTACCATCATAAAAACGTTTCATTTTAATTAACTTAAATATTAGTATCAAAATAGAGTAAACGTGACCCTTCTATCAGTTACTGATATCTGGACAAAGTGCCAAGGCGTCAGTAGTAGGGAGTGGTCAGCCATTGTTATTAAGACCACCGAGGCGCAGGGAGAAAATTCGGCTCCTATCATTTCTCTTGGACAAAGTAAGCCAGGAGCGTTAGTAGGGAGTAGTCAGCCATTGTTGTTAAGACCTGAGAGTCGTGGGGCAAATTCAGCTCCTTTAAATTCTCTTAGACGAAGTGTTATGGAAACCAAAGGTCTTCCATCAACATCACGCTGTCATCAATCACAAGGGAAGTGTTTTTCCGAAACCCGTTTATCTAATCATTTTTGGCCATTAATGTCAGGTAGATATTGGCCATTAATGTCAGGTAGATATTGGCCAACCGGTTAGAACACAAATGATCGACTCGAAAAAGGTAGTTAAGCCTTGGTCCTTATCATATATAATATACAGTGTTTACTCTGATATAGCTGTCATGTATTAGGATTCTGGCTTTATAGCTAGCACCGTTGACAGGTATAAGAAGAGGAAGCAAGACTTGATACATCAGTTACTGGGTGTTGGAAGCTGGCCTCAAAGAGGATAATTTGGGGTCTACATCCTAGTTATACCTGGTGGACTAAGGCTGCTGTGTAATAAGATAAGGAACCTCCTCAATATATACTAATATATGTAGTTAATACTGTAGTTTGATTGGCTGCATATATATAAATTTAATATAAACCCCCCCTAATGTGTATGGATCGATTTGTGTGATTATTGCAGAAATACAGTCCACTTAACATCATACCAATTGCTATCGAAATATAAAAATTAACGTAAATATAAATTCTATATAAATTCATATAAATTAAATAAATATAAATCTCACAGGTCGGTTCCCACATAAGCTAACGACCGACATGGGAAATACGGAAATACTTCTTTGTTTTACTTTTGAATATATAGTATGAATAAAAGTCTTAATAACTCGCGTGTGACAATCTTAAATACTTTATGTGAAATAAGACATAATATTTCTGATATACGGATTCTTGACGAGGCCAATCAAGTATACAATTACTGTTTTAAACATTCTTGAAGCTGTTGGCAGGGTGCTCAAATATGGTAGACATATCTTCAGTTTAACTATTCTTCTGAAATCTCTACTTACAATACAAAAATAAAGCAGAGTCATCTGTGAAAGCACTAACCTTGTGAAATATGAGGAATCCATCACGTTGATTGAGGACGGAGAGTGTGACGCCTCTGTCAGCACTACTGCTACTATTGTGGGTCTCTTGGCCAGAGGCTGCTGCTGGCACATCCAAGGAATAAGGGAAGCCACATTTAGAGAGCCGATGAAAAGTCGCTAAGGGGTTGGAGGGGCATCCATGCAACCTCAGGCTCCACCCATTCAGTGTCGATGAGACATCAAGACTCACAAATCTGGCAAGAGATAATTATTTAGGATAAATGTTTGTGATGAGTGAGCTTCAGCTCTTGAATCCAGAATATAACTATCAATTGCTTAGTGGAGCGACTTCTATTCTTTTTGTTCTATTTTATTTCAACACTTGAAATTCAGTATAGAGTTGAATGGACTTACCCTCCACTAACTCATTCAACATTTTCAGTGCTCATTCGCTGCCGAAGAACTTATTGCATCTAACTCATCTGTGTTTCTAGTTTTAACCCGTGTCGACACACTTAACTCACGTCTATCCTGTCTACAATCTGTTACCTATTCAAAAGTATCTGTACTGTCTGTACAATCTTCAGTATCAGTACAATCCATAGTATATGTATTAGCTTTACAATTTATACTATTTGTACAACCTATAAATCTATACTCTTTTTGTAATATACTAAACAGTCTGCACTTGGTAACTGTATCAAAGCCTAAATATTTTGTGGAATACGGTGTCTTATGTTTGTCATTTTTGTCAATAAATGGAAGATGTTTGTGAGGGAGGGTGCAGTGAGAGATGGTGAGTGTGTGTATGGTGAGAGATAGTGAAGGTGTGTATGGTCAACCCGTCCTCGCAAATTCGTATAGTCAATATTGACTTATTAAATAAGTGCATAGGTGACATACTTAACATAATAGTTTTCATTGAAAATCTTCATAGAAAACACCGACCTTACCTAACCTACTTAGTATGTTAAAATAAGTATCTTATAGCTTCGTAATTACAATTGTTACTTAACCTATTATAGGTATAGGTTAGGTAATAATTGTAATTACGAAGCAATAAGATGCTTATCTTAACATACTAAGTAGGTTAGGTAAGGTCGGTGTTTTCTATGAAGATTTTCAAGGGAAACTATTATGTTAAGTATGTCACCTATGCAGGTAACTAATAAGTCAATATTGACTATACGAATTTGCGAGGACGGGTTGGTATGGTGAGAGATAGTGAGGGTGTGTATGGTTTGAGATTGTGAGGGTGTTGGGAGTTTAAAAATTCAAAACTCGGTTGGAGTTTAAAATTCAACGTGTATAGGAAACCTACCAATATATACTCGTAAGTTCATTATTACTTTGATCATAATCAGGTTAGGTGGGCAGTATTTTCTGTTATGTTTCTCAGAACTCTGAGAGTTTGCAGCCAGGACTTTTTTTTTTTTTTGATGAATAACGAAAATATATGAACTTGGGAAGAAGTTAAAATAACCAAAATTTTTCTTGGATTCGCATTTGGTCAAGCTAAAAGGACGTTTTATAACACTTTTAAACGTTTAAACGTCACGTTTAAAATAACACTCTTATGCTATTCGTACAGACCAGCATTCTAGTGCATTGTATTTGAATTCCAGTTCATGTGATCATTCTATCAACTTCTAAGGGGCCAAATGCATTGTTAAAAGTAAAGGTTTCGTTGAACGAAATTTGATTGAAGCAGCTCTGATCAAACAATAAAACAAAAGCCTTACTGTAAGCCCTGGCATTTACAAATTAGACCCCCATATAAGTTTCAATATAGCACGTCAATACAATGTAGCATCCATTTAGCCGGTTTAAACGCTGTTCTCCTGTGATTTTGAAGAGAGGAAGAATATTTGTTTATTCTATTTAATCCTCCCTTTTCTTTTCTTCCCTCCTTTTTTCTTTCCACCCTATCTCCTTAAATGTATGGTTTCATCCCCAATTCCTGGTGGTCATGTGACCTGTCTGGTCACATAACACATTTGATTTGCTTACCAAAATCTTTCCTACCCACTGTCTATTTTGCGCTGATGAAGGGGAATTAAGCCGAAAACGCGTTCAGCATTCTCTATTTCTTCAAATGTAGTTTTTACGCGTACTTGGATCAGTGTTTTAGTGATCATTCTTGTAAATTTATATGTATAATTCCCATATTCTGGGAAATGGTCTGGGATATGGGACGTGTATTGGCTGGTTAGGGTAGGCCTAAGATAGGCCCCGTCCGATTCTGATCAAGTGTGTAATATTGGATGAAATGCACTCGGACTTTATTATCAGAAAAATTATTTTCCTTAGACCATAGTTTTATTCCTCCCTAATATTAGAGAGATGGGTGAGAGGTGGACGAAGGGAGGGGGTGGGCACCCGGGCACCGCCGGGTACCCCTCGTAGTGTTTTAATATAGTATAATCCACCCTCCCCCCCCCCCGTGTGATTTTCCTGATATCGGGGATGTGTTGTCCGTAGAGTGTTGAATTTACACTATTTCATTCGTCCATCATATTAACTATATACACTACACACGATCTTCATCACTGAAATCATCAACGCTAAAAACGTTCATCGTCACTACACTTCACATGTAACCATCATGCTTGGATATCCGGCGTTGCTGCGCACGCTTCATCACAGTGACCGTCTTCACTACCTGCGGGGACTGCCAGGTAGCCCATTATGGCAGTTTATATTTTCCGAGGGCTTACAATGCTTAGTCATGTAGAAAGCAGTTTTAGTGAGGATGGAATCTGGTTTTAAGCGAGGTTGGAATTTTGCATCAAAGGGGGCATGGGGGGGGGCAGACCCCCGAACCGTCTTTGAGAAACCCCGCAAAAAACACTAATCATCCTGCAAAGTTAAACTTCCAAAATTGAACAGAGACAGGGAGACATTCGTTTTGTATATAGATATAGATATTAATTAGACTTTAAGGTAAATCAGACTATCAAGATGGACTCACGTGTTATGGCTGCTGGCTGACACCACACCGGACCTCACACACGCCAACAACACTGTCACCACCAACGTACACATTTTCTCAACCCTTGAGTGTTGTTTTGACAGGTTCACTGTCAGAAATATTACCAGAGACCGGAGAGCTAATATACTATTTTATAACTTCAAAATTTTGCGGATTTGCGTTTTTTTTAATACATACGATGCTCTATAATACATTAGAACAGTTATTAGTTTCTTCACTTATCCCTACGAGTAACTGATCTTCATGGTCACCCCGATGCTAAAGCAGAAGGCTCCGGGTGCTCCTCCAGCAAGGTCACCGTAGCTGCAGCAGGAGGCTCCGGGTGCTCCTCCAGCAAGGTCACCGTAGCTGCAGCAGGAGGCTCCGGGTGCTCCTCCAGCAAGGTCACCGTAGCTGCAGCAGGAGGCTCCGTGTGCTCCTCCAACAAGGTCACCGTAGCTGCAGCAGAAGGCTCCGTGCTCCTCCAGAGTGTGTCGGTCGCTATCGACGCGGCCCTCACTATACTTGGAAATAATATCACAAAGTTCCTTATGACGTCATTAGCAATTCTTCTCTGGATTTTCCTGCATCTTTACAAACGTGGCGTCTCTTTTTAGACTGATTTAATGTTTTATTAACTTTATACAAGATAAATGCTGAAGTAATATAAATATATATAAATACAATTATATATAATACATATTTATAATTATTACGCATGTGTAGTCCCATTTACATATATAAAAATATATTATAAATACATAATAAATATATTAGATATATAATTTATATAGATATATATTTATGTATTTATAATATATATTATATATTATATATATATATATAATATATAGTTACATATATGATTGTTTACAAAAAATTAACATTAAGAGGACATAACGGACATTATATTATATATATATATTAGTATATTTTTTTTTGGTAGCAGTCTTTCCTGTAGACATATGTTATTAAATATGACCGAAAAAGTAAGATTAATAATTCTAACACGAATTTTCTCAATTTTCCTTATGTTTGTTTTTACTGATGACGGTAAATGAAACAATCAATTCTCCAAAATTCATTCTTTATTTCTTAGTCTGACGCGACACTTGAACGCGTTTCGTAATAACTAATTACATTTTCAAGACTTTTAGTTTTCACACACAACTATAACCGGAAGCACTAAACAGTTCTTTACTATGCTATGATTTAAACAGCTTTCATCTTTCATTTTATACCCGCGTTTTGGGTGAGGTGATATGTTACAACAGTTTTTAATGAGGTGAACAAAACTTTCAACAAAGGACAGAACACGAAAACAATGGATATTAACTGGATATTACTGGGTAAATTGAAGGTATGAATGGGAGTAACTGCGGAAGGGCCTATTGGCCCATATTCTTGATGCTTCTACTATTGGAGCGGGTCTTGAAGTGGTAGAATTATAGTTGTGCGTTAATTGACTGTTGATTGCAATCAACAGTCAATTAATGCACAACTATATTCTACCCACTTCAAGGACCCCGCTCCCATAATAGAGCATCAAGAAATATGGGCCAATAGGCCCTTCCGCAGCTACTTTCATTCATACCTTCAATTTACCCAGTTAATATCCAGTTAATATCCATTGTTTTCCGTGTTCTGTCCTTTGTTGAAAGTTTTGTTCACCTCATTAAAAACTGTTTGAACATATCACCTCACCAAAACGCGGGTATAAAATGAAAAGATGAAGCTGTTTAATCATAGCATAGTAAAGAACTGTTTAGTGCTTCCAGGTTATAGTTGTGTGTGAAAACTAAAAGTCTTTGAAAATGTAATTAGTTATTACGAAACGCGTTCAAGTGTCGCGTCAGACTAAGAAATAAAGAATGAATTTTGGAGAATTGATTTTCATTTACCGTCATCAGTAAAAACAAACATAAGGAAAATTGAGAAAATTCGTGTTAGAATTATTAATCTTACTTTTTCGGTCATATTTAATAACATATATATATATATACTATATATATATATAGTATATATATATATATATATATATTTATTATACTTTTTTATATTATATTTTTTGCTCCTTGCTCCTTTTCTTTTCTGCCTAGTCATCAAGGAAGTCACCGATAGCCTGTCCAGTGAGCTCAATATGTTGGGTTTTTGGACGATGGTACTCTTAGCCGGCTCCCCAGCCTCACTCTTGGACGACAAAAGAATAATTCAGGAGCAAGTAGCACAGTCTAGGCCCTCACCCTGAACTCTTTTATATATATATATATATCTATATATATATATAATATATATATATATATATATATATATATATATATATGGGGGTACCACCACTGGTGCAATTATAGGGACCCATAAAATCAGATATGATAACTGTATAACTTTGCATAATAAAGTGTACACCATAAAATAGGGGGTGGGAGGAGAAACGAACACTCATACGTATTCAGAGTTAAATGGGAATTTTTTCTCTGAATGCTCCGTGTTCCCTTCTTTTGAGGCTGTGGGTTTTAATAATTGCACAGAGGTGGTACCCCTTTTATTTATATAAAAGGAGGTACATTTTATATATATATATATATATAATATATATATATATATATATATATATATGTCGTACCTAGTAGCCAGAATGGCACTTCTCTCAGGCTACTATGCAAGGTCCGATTTGCCTAATAAGCCAAGTTTTCTATGAATTACTTGTTTTTTCGACTACCTAACCTAACCTAAACCTAACTTTTTCGGCTACCTAACCTAACCAATAAAGATAGGTTAGGTTAGGTAGGGTTGGTTAGGTTCGATCATATATCTTACGTTAATTTTAAACTCCAATAAAAATTGGACCTCATATATAAGGAAATGGGTAGCTTTAAGTCATTTCATAAGAAAACAAATTAGAGAAAATATATTAATTTAGAAAAACTTGGGCTTATTAGGCAAATCGGGCCTTGCTAGTAGGCTGAGAAGTGCGTTCTGGCTACTAGGTACGACATATTATATATATATATATATATATATATATATATAATATAGATATATATATATATCTTTTCTTTTTTATACCTGGCATTGGTGAGGGACATGTTACAATGGTTTGGGGTGAGGTGAAAACAACACAACACAGAACACGAAACAATGGGTATAAGCTAAAGGGCAAGAATAATCGGTAACTGCAGAAGGCCTATTGGCCCAGTATTTCTTGATGTTTCTATATTGGAGCGGAGTCTTGAAGTGGGTAGAATATAGATTGTGCGTTATTGGCTGTTGATTGCTGGTGTTGACTTCCTTGATGTGTAGTGCCTCGCAGATGTCAAGCCGCCTGCTTGTCGCTGTATCTATCAATGATTTCTGTGTTGTTTGTTAAGATTGTCTCTGGTGATGGTTGTGGTTGTGGGAAGAGATTATATGTTCCTTGATAGAGCCTGTTGCTTATGCATCGTTAACGCCTGGAAAGAGTTATTGTTGTCTTGCCTATATATTGAGAGTTCTTTGGGGCTTACATGCTCCCCAATGGCAGAAGGCATAGACGACATTGGTCTCTTTCAAAGCGTTCTTGCGTTGTGTCGGGGAGAGTTCTCATGAGTAGGTTGGCAGTTTTCTTGGTTTTATAGTAAATCGTCAATTGTATCTTCTGATTTTTGTCTGTAGGGATAACAGGTCTATTAACAATATCTTTCAGGACCTTTCCTCCGTTTTATGAGCTGTGGAGAAGAAGTTCCTGTACAATAGTCTAATAGGGGGTATAGGTGTTGTGTTAGTTGTATCTTCAGAGGTTGCATGGCGTTTCACTTTCCTTCTTATGATGTCTTCAATGATTCCATTGGAGAAGCCGTTGTTGACTAGGACCAGCCTTACTCTACAGAGTTCTTCGTCGACTTGCTTCCATTCTGAGCTGTGGCTGAGAGCACGGTCGACATAAGCGTTAACAACACTCCTCTTGTACCTATCTGGGCAGTCACTGTTGGCATTTAGGCACATTCCTATGTTTGTCTCTTAGTGTAGACTGCATGTGTGGAAACCTCCGCTCCTTTCCATGACTGTTACATCTAGAAAGGGCAGCTTCCCATCCTTCTCCATCTCGTAAGTGAAACGTAAACACAGAATTCTGCTCAAACGCTTCTTTCAGCTCCTGCAGATGTCTGACATCAGGTACCTGTGTAAAAATGTCGTCAACATACCTGCAGATATATGGCCGGTTTCAAGTTCAAGTCGACTAAGACTTTTTCCTCAATAGTACCCATGTAGAAGTTTGCAAACAGGACGCTAGGGGAGAAACCCATAGCGACCCATCTACTTGCTTATACATGTGCCCATCCGGGCTCAAGAAGGGTGCCTCCTTAGTACCAGCTTGTACTAAGGAGGCACCCTTCATGTAGAAGTTTGCAAACAGGACGCCTAGGGAGAACCCATAGCGACCCCCATCTACTTGCTTATACATGTGCCCATCCGGGCTCAAGAAGGGTGCCTCCTTAGTACAAGCTTGTACTAAGGAGGCAACCCTTCTTGAGCCCGGATGGGCACATGTATAGCAAGTAGATGGGGTCGCTATGGGTTATCCCCTAGGCGTCCTGTTTGCAACTTCTACATGGGTACTATTGAGGAAAAAGTCTTAGTCGACTTGAACTTGAAACCGGCCATATACTGCAGTAATGTTGACGACATTTTTACACAGGTACCTGATGTCAGACATCTGCAGGAGCTGAAAGAAGCGTTTGAGCAGAATTCTGTGTTACGTTACGTTTCACTTACGAGATGGAGAAGGATGGGAAGCTGCCCTTTCTAGATGTAACAGTCATGGAAAGGAGCGGAGGTTTCCCACACTGCAGTCTACACTAAGGAGACAACCATAGGAATGTGCCTAAATGCCAACAGTGGACTGCCCAGATAGGTACAAGAGGAGTGTTGTTAACGCTTATGTCGACCGTTGCTCTCAGCCACAGCTCAGAATGGAAGCAAGTCGACGAAGAACTCTGTAGAGTAAGGCAGGTCCTAGTCAACACGGCTTCTCCAATGGTTTCATTGAAGACATCATAAGAAGGAAAGTGAAACGCCATGCAACCTCTGAAGATACAACTAACACAACACCTATACCCACCTATTAGACTATTTTACAGGAAACTTCTTCTCCACAGCTCATAAAAACGAAGGAAAGGGTCCTGAAAGATATTGTTAATAGAAACGTTATCCCTACAGACAAAAATCAGAAGATACAATTGACGATTTACTATAAAACCAAGAAAAACTGCCAACCTACTCATGAGAAACTCTCCCGACACAAAGCAGAACGCTTTGAAAGAGACCAATGTCGTCTATGCCTTCA
>WNGS01000613.1:22353-36509 GCA_020271785.1 Procambarus virginalis | reverse complement strand
GTGTGAAGGCCAGTGAGTGGCCATAGTGGTGTGTGGGCCAGTGAGTGACCATAGTGGTGGTGGGGGAGTGGCCATAGTGTGTGTGGGCCAGTGAGTGGCCATAGTGGTGTGTGGGGCAGTGAGTGGCCTAGTGGTGTGTGGGGCAGTGAGTGCCATAGTGGTGTGAGGCCAGTGAGTGACCATAGTGCTGTGTGGGACAGTGAGTGACCATAGTGGTGTGAGGGCCAGTGAGTGGCCATAGTGGTGTGTGGGCCAGTGAGTGACCATAGTGGTGTGGGGGGAGTAGCCATAGTGCTGTGTGGGCCAGTGAGTAGCCATTGTGGTGTGAGGGCCAGTGAGTGACCATAGTGGTGTGTGGGGGAGTGGCCATAGTGGTGTGAAGGCCAGTGAGTGGCCATAGTGGTGTGGGCCAGTGATTGGCCATAGTGGTGTGAGGGCCAGTGAGTGGCCATAGTGGTGTGTTGGCCAGTGAGTGACCATAGTGGTGTGTGGGCCAGTGAGTGGCCATAGTGGTGTGTGGGCCAGTGAGTGGCCATAGTGGTGTGTGGGGGAGTAGCCATAGTGCTGTGTGGGCCAGTGAGTAGCCATTGTGGTGTGAGGGCCAGTGAGTGACCATAGTTGCGTGTGGGGGAGTGGCCATAGTGGTGTGAAGGCCAGTGAGTGGCCATAGTGGTGTGTGGGCCAGTGAGTGGCCATAGTGGTGTGAGGGCCAGTGAGTGGCCATAGTGGTGTGTTGGCCAGTGAGTGACCATAGTGGTGTGTGGGCAGTGAGTGGCCATAGTGGTGTGTGGGCCAGTGAGTGGCCATAGTGGTGTGTGGGCCAGGGAGTGACCATAGTGGTGTGTGGGCCAGGGAGTGACCATAGTGGTGTGTGGCCAGTGAGTGGCCATAGTGGTGTGTGGGCCAGTGAGTGGCCATAGTGGTGTGTGGGCCAGGGAGTGACCATAGTGGTGTGTGTGAGCCAGTGAGTGACCATAGTGGTGTGTGTGAGCAGTGAGTGACCATAGTGGTGTGTGGGCCAGGGAGTGACCATAGTGGTGTGTTGTGGGTGTTGTTGGTGTGGTGCATTCTGCACATCCTGCCGTGCCTCCTGGTCTCGTGTGGTGTTTTCTGTGTGCAGGTTTGGGACCAGCCCCTCTAATATTTTCCACGTATAGATTATTATGTATCTCTCCCGCCTGCGCTCAAGAGAAAACAGATTTAGGCTCTTTAGTCGGTCTCAATAGTTAAGATGTTTTACTGAGTGGATTCTAGCAGTAAAGGATCTCTACACGCTCTCCAGGTCAGCAATTTCTCCAGCTTTGAAAGGGGCTTTCATTGTGCAGCAGTACGCCACTCTAGAGAGCACGAGCGTCTTGAAGAGTATCATCATCGGTACAGCATCTCTACGTAGTGTGAAAGGTTTTTGTTATCCAGCCTGTCATTTTTCTTGCAGTTGTGATGGCTACTTTATTGTGTTCATTAAAGGTAAGGTCTTCCGACATGAGTACACCCAGATCCTTTACATTGCCTTTTCGTTCTATGTTATGATTTGACTACTCTTTGTACGACGTTTTCGCTTTTATGTTTGATTTTTTTCCGTATCGCATGAGCTGGAACTTATCTTCCTTGGAGGCTCTTCGCTACATCTGTTTGGAGGTTTGCCGCGTCCTCTATCTTGTCTACTCTCATAAAAATCCAAGTGTCATCTGCAAAGAATGATAGTGTACTGTAGATTGTGTCCTTGTCTATATCTCTAGGTGTGTTGAGGGGTATAGAGCAGAGGGTATGGATCAGGTGTGGAGCATGTGTGGAGAGTGTGTGGAGCATGTGTGGAGAGTGTGTGGAGCATGTGTGGAGAGTGTGTGGAGCATGTGTGGAGAGTGTGTGGAGCATGTGTGGAGAGGGAGTAATATTATGGTTTGTGTTGCAGGAGGCGAGAAAGTACTGGGACTTCCTCCAGTCATCCAGTACCCGTACTTCAGGGACGGAGTCCAGTACTTCCCCTTCAGGTACAGTACCTAAGCAGAGTACTACTTCCAGTCTTCCCCTACTGGTCACATCCCTCAGGAAAGTACCACTCCCAGCCCCAGTTATTCCACTCCAGGTTAAGTGTCTCACCAGGAGTACTACTCCCAGCCTCCAGTACTTCAAGGAGGGAATCGAACCCGGTACCCCACATTCAGGCTTATTTCTACTGCCAGTTTCCAATACTTCCTCCTCAGCCAAGTTACTACTCATCAAGTGCAGCACTTCCAGTACTTTCTCTTCAAGTAGCCTGGCACACCCAGCTGCCAGTACTTTAGGCTTACCATGTCCCATTTCCAGTACATAGAAATTAAGTTCACCATATCCCACAGGGAGCTGGTCGGCCGAGCGGACAGCACGCTGGACAATTGTGATTCTGTGGTCCCGGGGTTCGATCCCCGGCGCCGGCGAGAAACAATGGGCAGAGTTTCTTTCACCCTATGCCCCTGTTATCTAGCAGTAAAATAGGTACCTGGGTGTTAGTCAGCTGTCACGGGCTGCTTCCTGAGGGTGGAGGCCTGGTCGCGGACCGGGCCGAGGGAACACTAAGCTCCGAAATCATTTCGAGAAATCAATCATCTCAAGAAGATCCCAATGTACCTACACAATAGGTTCATATACTCCACTTCCAGTAATTATTCATTAGGTTCACAGATCACACTTTATTACCTACATGTTAGATCCACATGCTGTACTTCCAGTACTCAGTCCCCATGGTGACCCACAAAGTCCCCATGGTGACCCCCACACACACAGTGTGTCCCCCATGGTGACCCACACACACAGTGTCCCCATGGTGACCCACAAAGTCCCCATGGTGACCCACACAGTGTCCCCATGGTGACCCACAAACAGTCCCCATGGTGACCCACAACAGTCCCCATGGTGACCCACAAAGTCCCCATGGTGACCCATACAGTGTCCCCATGGTGACCCACAAACATTCCCCATGGTGACCCACACAGTGTCCCCATGGTGACCCACACAGTCCCCCCATGGTGACCCACACACAGTCCTCCCATGGTGACCCACACAGTGTCCCCATGGTGACCCACAAACAGTCCCCATGGTGACCCACACAGTGTCCCCATGGTGACCCACACAGTGTCCCCATGGTGACCCACACAGTCCCCCCATGGTGACCCCACACACAGTCCTCCCATGGTGACCCACACAGTGTCCCCATGGTGACCCACAAACAGTCCCCATGGTGACCCACACAGTGTCCCCATGGTGACCCACACAGTGTCCCCATGGTGACCCACAAACAGTCCCCATGGTGACCCACACAGTGTCCCCATGGTGACCCACACAGTGTCCCCATGGTGACCCACACAGTGTCCCCATGGTGACCCACACAGTGTCCCCATGGTGACCCCACACAGTGTCCCCATGGTGACCCACACAGTGTCCCCATGGTGACCCACACAGTGTCCCCATGGTGACCCCACCCAGTGTCCCCATGGTGACCCCCACACACAGTACCCATGGTGACCCCCTCACACAGTCCCCATGGTGACCCCACACAGTGTCCCCATGGTGACCCCCACACACAGTCCCCATGGTGACCCCCACACAGTGTCCCCATGGTGACCCCAAACACAGTGTCCCCATGGTGACCCCCCACACACAGTCCCCATGGTGACCCCCACACAGTGTCCCCATGGTGACCCCCACACAGTGTCCCCATGGTGACCCCCACACAGTGTCCCCATGGTGACCCCCCACACAGTGTCACCATGGTGACCCCCACACAGTGTCCCCATGGTGACCCCCACACACAGTCCCCATGGTGACCCCCACACAGTCCCCATGGTGACCCCACACAGTGTCCCCATGGTGACCCCCACACACAGTGTCCCCATGGTGACCCCCACACACAGTGTCCCCATGGTGACCCCACACACAGTGTCCCCATGGTGACCCCCCACACAGTGTCCCCATGGTGACCCCACACACAGTGTCCCCATGGTGACCCCCACACACAGTCCCCATGGTGACCCCCACACAGTGTCCCCATGGTGACCCCCACACACAGTGTCCCCATGGTGACCCCCACACAGTGTCCCCATGGTGACCCCCAACACAGTGTCCCCATGGTGACCCCCACACACAGTGTCCCCATGGTGACCCCCACACACAGTGTCCCCATGGTGACCCCACACACAGTCCCCATGGTGACCCCCACACACAGTCCCCATGGTGACCCCCACACAGTGTCCCCATGGTGACCCCCAAACACAGTGTCCCCCATGGTGACCCCCAAACACAGTGTCCCCATGGTGACCCCCCACACAGTGTCCCCATGGTGACCCCCACACAGTCCCCATGGTGACCCCCACACACAGTCCCCATGGTGACCCCCACACAGTGTCCCCCATGGTGACCCCACACACAGTGTCCCCATGGTGACCCCCACACAGTGTCCCCATGGTGACCCCCACACAGTGTCCCCATGGTGACCCCCACACACAGTCCCCATGGTGACCCCCACACAGTGTCCCCCATGGTGACCCCCACACACAGTCCCCATGGTGACCCCCACACAGTGTCCCCATGGTGACCCCCACACACAGTGTCCCCATGGTGACCCCCCCACACACAGTCCCCATGGTGACCCCCACACAGTGTCCCCCATGGTGACCCCACACACAGTCCCCATGGTGACCCCCACACAGTGTCCCCATGGTGACCCCCACACACAGTGTCCCCATGGTGACCCCCAACACAGTGTCCCCATGGTGACCCCCACACACAGTGTCCCCATGGTGACCCCCACACACACAGTGTCCCCATGGTGACCCCCACACACAGTGTCCCCATGGTGACCCCCACACACAGTGTCCCCATGGTGACCCCCACACACAGTCCCCCCATGGTGACCCCCACACACAGTCCCCATGGTGACCCCCACACACAGTCCCCATGGTGACCCCACACACAGTGTCCCCATGGTGACCCCCCCACACAGTCCCCATGGTGACCCCCACACACAGTGTCCCCATGGTGACCCCCACACACAGTCCCCATGGTGACCCCCACCACAGTCCCCCATGGTGACCCCACACACAGTCCCCATGGTGACCCCACACNAATTGGGGGGTTACATACTAAAAGATTAATACATCCCTAGCATTATTCGGTGCTGGTTCTTCACCAGAGTAAATTAAATGTGTGAGTAAAAATATAGAATATAATATTGATGGAAGTAAATGCACCTCAATATACTACTGAAATGTTGAGCAACATCAGTAAAACAAAGGGTTAGTATCATTGATCTCTTAGGAGATCACTACTGTAACTATGGAGTTATTGCTACTGATGAAAATGGACAGCTTAGCTGTGAATCTAGAAGTAATCAGTTGCTACGCTCCACCGACGACGTGTTGCATAGGGTAAATTGTTGCACAGAACGGTGGGGAAGCCTAGCACCTCGGTTGAAGTCGCCTTGGTACTGAAAGGCAATTACATTGTAGAAATCTTCTACACAATAGGTAATTACATTTACATCCTAATCATGAGGATGACGGTAGTAAATTATCAGCTAATGTCTGAACAATTTGTATCATAGAAATAAACTGATAATCATATAATTAGATGGCAAATTTAATTAAGACACGTACTATATTTTGTTGGTTTGCATTCGGCTTAACGACTGCCTACCTAAATGTTAAAAGTGGCCACATAATAACAAAAAGGGTAAACTTAGCAGCCGAGCCTCGTGTCGTTGGTGTGAAGACTTGAGCAACTCTTCGTCCTCCTGCTGCTGCTTGAAAGACGTTGACTCTAGAGTTGCTTGTATACTAGTCTATGACACGGCTTGTTGTGCCAGATAACGCGGCACCGCTCAACTGATCGTGGGAGCGAAATAAATAGGTCGAAACAGCTCTGCTACACGCTGTTAATGGCGTCCGTGCTCTCGTTCACGTGTCAAGTGACGCTCTCCCCCTTCTTCCTCCTGCTCCTTATTGCGCATGCGCGGCTTTCGAGCGTAATGAATATGTATTTATTACAATTGACTAAGGAAGGAAGAGGTAATAGCAAGTATTAATATCACATTAAATTCTTCTACGATAAAATAGAAGTTCTAGTAACATAAATTGGCTTACTAAAAGTTGTGCAGCCAATCGAGGAAATTAATGTAAATCATTTGCATCAAGTAATTTCCTCTAGAATGTTTAAATGTTAGTTAAATAAGGGAGCTCCAGTAAGTAATAGTATACTACAAAATCAAAGTTAACTATTTTTAGTAAAGGAAATGATAAACTGGACTCTTGTTATAAATCCAACTAAATGTGGAGAAAATTCATGTTGCTGCCTGTCGTTCCTCACGGACTAGGAAGAATTTGGCAATGAATAAATCATGATAATGATTAAATTTATAAGTTAGTAATTTTAGTAACTACTTTGGTTACATAAATACATGATGTATAGAACTGTTGGTTATTTCCAACATGAGTGGACATAGTGCTGTTTGGGACAGTGAGTGACCATAGTGGTGTGAGGGCCAGTGAGTGACCATAGTTGTGTGAGGGCCAGAGAGTGGCCATAGTGGTGTGTGGGCCAGTGAGTGACCATAGTGGTGTGTGGGCCAGTGAGTGACCATAGTGGTGTGTGGGCCAGTGAGTGACCATAGTGGTGTGTGGCCATAGTGGTGTGAGGGCCAGTGAGTGACCATAGTGCTGTGTGGGACAGTGAGTGACCATAGTGGTGTGAGGGCCAGTGAGTGACCATAGTGGTGTGAGGGCCAGTGAGTGGCCATAGTGGTGTGTGGGCCAGTGAGTGACCATAGTGGTGTGTGGAGGAGTAGCCATAGTGGTGTGTGGGCCAGTGAGTGACCATAGTGGTGTGAGGGCCAGTGAGTGACCATAGTGGTGTGTGGGCCAGTGAGTGGCCATAGTGGTGTGAGGGCCAGTGAGTGACCATAGTTGTGTGAGGGCCAGTGAGTGACCATAGTGGTGTGTGGGCCAGTGAGTGGCCATAGTGGTGTGAGGGCCAGTGAGTGACCATAGTGGTGTGTGGCCAGTGAGTGACCATAGTGGTGTGAGGGCCAGTGAGTGACCATAGTGGTGTGTGGGCCAGTGAGTGGCCATAGTGGTGTGAGGGCCAGTGAGTGGCCATAGTGGTGTGTGGGCCAGTGAGTGACCATAGTGTGTGAGGGCCAGTGAGTGACCATAGTGGTGTGAGGGCCAGTGAGTGACCATAGTGGTGTGTGGGCCAGTGAGTGACCATAGTGGTGTGTGGGCCAGTGAGTGACCATAGTGGTGTGAGGGCCAGTGAGTGACCATAGTGGTGTGTGGGCCAGTGAGTGACCATAGTGGTGTGAGGGCCAGTGAGTGACCATAGTGGTGTGAGGGCCAGTGAGTGGCCATAGTGGTGTGTGGGCCAGTGAGTGACCATAGTGGTGTGTGGAGGAGTAGCCATAGTGGTGTGTGGGCCAGTGAGTGACCATAGTGTTGTGAGGGCCAGTGAGTGACCATAGTGGTGTGTGGGCCAGTGAGTGACCATAGTTGTGTGAGGGCCAGTGAGTGGCCATAGTGGTGTGAGGGCCAGTGAGTGGCCATAGTGGTGTGTGGGCCAGTGAGTGACCATAGTGGTGTGTGGGCCAGTGAGTGGCCATAGTGGTGTGTGGGCCAGTGAGTGGCCATAGTGGTGTGAGGGCCAGTGAGTGACCATAGTGTTGTGTGGGGCAGTGAGTGACCATAGTGGTGTGAGGGCCAGTGAGTGACCATAGTGGTGTGAGGGCCAGTGAGTGACCATAGTGGTGTGAGGGCCAGTGAGTGGCCATAGTGGTGTGTGGGCCAGTGAGTGACCATAGTGGTGTGTGGGGAGTGGCCATAGTGGTGTGTGGGCCAGTGAGTGGCCATAGTGGTGTGGGGGCCAGTGAGTGACCATAGTGGTGTGTGGGCCAGTGAGTGGCCATAGTGGTGTGGGGGCCAGTGAGTGGCCATAGTGGTGTGAGGGCCAGTGAGTGACCATAGTGGTGTGAGGGCCAGTGAGTGACCATAGTGGTGTGTGGGCCAGTGAGTGGCCATAGTGGTGTGTGGGCCAGTGAGTGACCATAGTGGTGTGTGGGCCAGTGAGTGACCATAGTGGTGTGAGGGCCAGTGAGTGACATAGTGGTGTGTGGGCCAGTGAGTGACCATAGTGGTGTGAGGGCCAGTGAGTGACCATAGTGGTGTGAGGGCCAGTGAGTGACCATAGTGGTGTGAGGGCCAGTGAGTGACCATAGTGGTGTGTGGGCCAGTGAGTGGCCATAGTGGTGTGTGGGCCAGTGAGTGACCATAGTGGTGTGTGGGCCAGTGAGTGACCATAGTGGTGTGAAGGCCAGTGAGTGGACATAGTGCTGTGTGGGCCAGTGAGTGACCATAGTGGTGTGAGGGCCAGTGAGTGACCATAGTGGTGTGAGGGCCAGTGAGTGGCCATAGTGGTGTGTGGGCCAGTGAGTGACCATAGTGGTGTGTGGGCCAGTGAGTGACCATAGTGGTGTGTGGGCCAGTGAGTGACCATAGTGGTGTGTGGGGCAGTGAGTGACCATAGTAGTGTGAGGGCCAGTGAGTGACCATAGTGGTGTGAGGGCCAGTGAGTGACCATAGTGGTGTGTGGGCCAGTGAGTGACCATAGTGGTGTGTGGGCCAGTGAGTGACCATAGTGGTGTGTGGCCAGTGAGTGACCATAGTGGTGTGTGGCCATAGTGGTGTGAGGGCCAGTGAGTGACCATAGTGCTGTGTGGGACAGTGAGTGACCATAGTGGTGTGAGGGCCAGTGAGTGACCATAGTGGTGTGAGGGCCAGTGAGTGGCCATAGTGGTGTGTGGGCCAGTGAGTGACCATAGTGGTGTGTGGAGGAGTAGCCATAGTGGTGTGTGGGCCAGTGAGTGGCCATAGTGGTGTGAGGGCCAGTGAGTGACCATAGTAATGTGTGGGCCAGTGAGTGACCATAGTTGTGTGAGGGCCAGTGAGTGACCATAGTGTGTGTGGGCCAGTGAGTGGCCATTGTGGTGTGAGGGCCAGTGAGTGACCATAGTTGTGTGAGGGCCAGTGAGTGACCATAGTGGTGTGTGGGCCAGTGAGTGGCCATAGTGGTGTGAGGGCCAGTGAGTGACCATAGTGCTGTGTGGGACAGTGAGTGACCATAGTGGTGTGAGGGCCAGTGAGTGACCATAGTGGTGTGAGGGCCAGTGAGTGGCCATAGTGGTGTGTGGGCCAGTGAGTGACCATAGTGGTGTGTGGAGGAGTAGCCATAGTGGTGTGTGGGCCAGTGAGTGGCCATAGTGGTGTGAGGGCCAGTGAGTGACCATAGTGGTGTGGGGCCAGTGAGTGACCATAGTTGTGTGAGGGCCAGTGAGTGACCATAGTGTTGTGTGTGGGCCAGTGAGTGGCCATTGTGGTGTGAGGGCCAGTGAGTGACCATAGTGGTGTGAGGGCCAGTGAGTGGCCATAGTGGTGTGTGGGCCAGTGAGTGACCATAGTGGTGTGTGGGCCAGTGAGTGGCCATAGTGGTGTGAGGGCCAGTGAGTGGCCATAGTGGTGTGTGGGCCAGTGAGTGACCATAGTTGTGTGAGGGCCAGTGAGTGACCATAGTGGTGTGAGGGCCAGTGAGTGACCATAGTGGTGTGTGGGCCAGTGAGTGACCATAGTGGTGTGTGGGCCAGTGAGTGACCATAGTGGTGTGTGGGCCAGTGAGTGGCCATAGTGGTGTGAGGGCCAGTGAGTGACCATAGTGGTGTGAGGGCCAGTGAGTGGCCATAGTGGTGTGTGGGCCAGTGAGTGACCATAGTGGTGTGTGGAGGAGTGGCCATAGTGGTGTGTGGGCCAGTGAGTGACCATAGTGGTGTGAGGGCCAGTGAGTGACCATAGTGGTGTGTGGGCCAGTGAGTGACCATAGTGGTGTGAGGGCCAGTGAGTGGCCATAGTGGTGTGAGGGCCAGTGAGTGACCATAGTGGTGTGTGGGCCAGTGAGTGGCCATAGTGGTGTGTGGGCCAGTGAGTGGCCATAGTGGTGTGTGGGCCAGTGAGTGGCCATAGTGGTGTGAGGGCCAGTGAGTGACCATAGTGGTGTGTGGGCCAGTGAGTGACCATAGTGGTGTGTGGGCCAGTGAGTGACCATAGTGGTGTGTGGGCCAGTGAGTGACCATAGTGGTGTGAGGGCCAGTGAGTGACATAGTGTGTTGGGCCAGTGAGTGACCATAGTGGTGTGAGGGCCAGTGAGTGACCATAGTGGTGTGAGGGCCAGTGAGTGACCATAGTGGTGTGAGGGCCAGTGAGTGACCATAGTGGTGTGTGGGCCAGTGAGTGGCCATAGTGGTGTGTGGGCCAGTGAGTGACCATAGTGGTGTGTGGGCCAGTGAGTGACCATAGTGGTGTGAGGGCCAGTGAGTGGACATAGTGGTGTGTGGGGCCAGTGAGTGACCATAGTGGTGTGAGGGCCAGTGAGTGACCATAGTTGGTGTGGGCCAGTGAGTGGCCATAGTGGTGTGTGGGCCAGTGAGTGACCATAGTGGTGTGTGGGCCAGTGAGTGACCATAGTGGTGGTGGGCCAGTGAGTGACCATAGTGGTGTGTGGGGCAGTGAGTGACCATAGTGGTGTGAGGGCCAGTGAGTGCCATAGTGGTGTGAGGGCCAGTGAGTGACCATAGTGGTGTGTGGGCCAGTGAGTGACATAGTGGTGTGTGGGCCAGTGAGTGACCATAGTGGTGTGTGGCCATAGTGGTGTGGGGGCCAGTGAGTGACCATAGTGGTGTGTGGGCCAGTGAGTGACCATAGTGGTGTGAGGGCCAGTGAGTGACCATAGTGGGTGTGGGCCAGTGAGTGACCATAGTGGTGTGTGGAGTGAGTACCATAGTGGTGTGTGGGCCAGTGAGTGGCCATAGTGGTGTGAGGGCCAGTGAGTGACCATAATGTTGGGTGTGGGCCAGTGAGTGACCATAGTTGTGTGAGGCCAGTGAGTGACCATAGTGTGTGGGGCCAGTGAGTGGCCATAGTGGTGTGAGGGCCAGTGAGTGACCATAGTTGTGTGGGCCAGTGAGTGACCATAGTGGTGTGTGGGCCAGTGAGTGACCATAGTTGTGTGAGGCCAGTGAGTGACCATAGTGGTGTGTGGGCCAGTGAGTGGCCATAGTTGGTGTGGGCCAGTGAGTGGACCATAGTGGTGTGTGGCCAGTGAGTGACCATAGTTGTGTGAGGGCCAGTGAGTGACCATAGTGGTGTGAGGGCCAGTGAGTGACCATAGTGGTGTGTGGGCCAGTGAGGACCATAGTGGTGTGTGGGCCAGTGAGTGACCATAGTGGTGTGTGGGGCAGTGAGTGGCCATAGTGGTGTGAGGGCCAGTGAGTGACCATAGTGCTGTGTGGGACAGTGAGTGACCATAGTGGTGTGAGGGCCAGTGAGTGACCATAGTGGTGTGAGGGCCAGTGTGTGGCCATAGTGGTGTGTGGGCCAGTAAGTGACCATAGTGGTGTGTGGGGGAGTAGCCATAGTGGTGTGTGGGCCAGTGAGTGGCCATAGTGGTGTGAGGGCCAGTGAGTGACCATAGTAGTGTGTGGGCCAGTGAGTGACCATAGTTGTGTGAGGGCCAGTGAGTGACCATAGTGGTGTGTGGGCCAGTGAGTGGCCATAGTGGTGTGTGGGCCAGTGAATGACCATAGTGGTGTGTGGGCCAGTGAGTGACCATAGTGGGTGTGGGGCAGTGAGTGGCCATAGTGGTGTGAGGGCCAGTGAGTGACCATAGTGTGTGTGGGCCAGTGAGTGACCATAGTGGTGTGAGGGCCAGTGAGTGACCATAGTGGTGTGAGGGCCAGTGAGTGACCATAGTGGTGTGTGGGCCAGTGAGTGACCATAGTGGTGTGTGGGAGTAGCCATAGTGGTGTGTGGGCCAGTGAGTGGCCATAGTGGTGTGAGGGCCAGTGAGTGACCATAGTGTTGTGTGGGCCAGTGAGTGACCATAGTGGTGTGTGGGCCAGTGAGTGGCCATTGTGGTGTGAGGGCCAGTGAGTGACCATAGTGGTGTGAGGGCCAGTGAGTGACCATAGTGGTGTGTGGGCCAGTGAGTGGCCATAGTGGTGTGAGGGCCAGTAAGTGACCATAGTGGTGTGTGGGCCAGTGAGTGACCATAGTTGTGTGAGGGCCAGTGAGTGACCATAGTGGTGTGTGGGCCAGTGAGTGGCCATTGTGGTGTGAGGGCCAGTGAGTGGCCATAGTGGTGTGTGGGCCAGTGAGTGACCATAGTTGTGTGAGGGCCAGTGAGTGACCATAGTGGTGTGAGGGCCAGTGAGTGACCATAGTGGTGTGTGGGCCAGTGAATGACCATAGTGGTGTGTCGGCCAGTGAGTGACCATAGTGGTGTGTGGGGCAGTGAGTGGCCATAGTGGTGTGAGGGCCAGTGAGTGACCATAGTGCTGTGTGGGACAGTGAGTGACCATAGTGGTGTGAGGGCCAGTGAGTGACCATAGTGGTGTGAGGGCCAGTGTGTGGCCATAGTGGTGTGTGGGCCAGTGAGTGACCATAGTGGTGTGTGGGGGAGTAGCCATAGTGGTGTGTGGCCAGTGAGTGGCCATAGTGGTGTGAGGGCCAGTGAGTGACCATAGTGTTGTGGGCCAGTGAGTGACCATAGTGTGTGTGAGGCCAGTGAGTGACCATAGTGGTGTGTGGGCCAGTGAGTGGCCATAGTGGTGTGAGGGCCAGTGAGTGGCCATAGTGGTGTGAGGGCCAGTGAGTGACCATAATAATGTGTGGGCCAGTGAGTGACCATAGTTGTGTGAGGGCCAGTGAGTGACCATAGTGGTGTGTGGGCCAGTGAGTGGCCATTGTGGTGTGAGGGCCAGTGAGTGACCATAGTTGTGTGAGGGCCAGTGAGTGACCATAGTGGTGTGTGGGCCAGTGAGTGGCCATAGTGGTGTGAGGGCAGTGAGTGACCATAGTGGTGTGTGGGCCAGTGAGTGACCATAGTGGTGTGAGGGCCAGTGAGTGACCATAGTGGTGTGTGGGCCAGTGAGTGGCCATGTGGTGTGAGGGCCAGTGAGTGACCATAGTGGTGTGTGGCCAGTGAGTGACCATAGTTGTGTGAGGGCCAGTGAGTGACCATAGTGGTGTGAGGGCCAGTGAGTGACCATAGTGGTGTGTGGGCCAGTGATGACCATAGTGGTGTGTCGGCCAGTGAGTGACCATAGTGGTGTGTGGGGCAGTGAGTGGCCATAGTGGTGTGAGGGCCAGTGAGTGACCATAGTGCTGTGTGGGACAGTGAGTGACCATAGTGGTGTGAGGGCCAGTGAGTGACCATAGTGGTGTGAGGGCCAGTGTGTGGCCATAGTGGTGTGTGGGCCAGTGAGTGACCATAGTGGTGTGTGGGGAGTAGCCATAGTGGTGTGTGGACCAGTGAGTGACCATAGTGGTGTGAGGGCCAGTGAGTGACCATAGTGGTGTGAAGGCCAGTGAGTGACCATAGTGGTGTGTGGGCCAGTGAGTGACCATAGTGGTGTGTGGAGAAGTAGCCATAGTGGTGTGTGGGCCAGTGAGTGGCCATAGTGGTGTGAGGGCCAGTGAGTGACCATAATAATGTGTGGGCCAGTGAGTGACCATAGTGTTGTAAGGGCCAGTGAGTGACCATAGTGTTGTGTGGGCCAGTGAGTGGCCATTGTGGTGTGAGGGCCAGTGAGTGACCATAGTTGTGTGAGGGCCAGTGAGTGACCATACTGGTGTGTGGGCCAGTGAGTGGCCATAGTGGTGTGAGGGCCAGTGAGTGACCATAGTGCTGTGTGGGACAGTGAGTGACCATAGTGGTGTGAGGGCCAGTGAGTGACCATAGTGGTGTGAGGGCCAGTGAGTGGCCATAGTGGTGTGTGGGCCAGTGAGTGACCATAGTGGCGTGTGGAGGAGTAGCCATAGTGGTGTGTGGGCCAGTGAGTGGCCATAGTGGTGTGAGGGCCAGTGAGTGACCATAATAATGTGTGGGAAAGTGAGTGACCATAGTTGTGTAAGGGCCAGTGAGTGACCATAGTTGTGTGTGGCCAGTGAGTGGCCATTGTGGTGTGAGGGCTAGTGAGTGACCATAGTGGTGTGAGGGCCAGTGAGTGGCCATAGTGGGTGTGTGGGCCAGTGAGTGACCATAGTGGTGTGTGGGTCAGTGAGTGGCCATTGTGGTGTGAGGGCCAG
>WNGS01000612.1:8780-64160 GCA_020271785.1 Procambarus virginalis | reverse complement strand
TTGTGGTGGACTTGTGAGTCTTGTGAAGGACTTGTGAGTCTTGTGGTGGACTAGTGAGTTTTGTGGAGGACTTGTGAGTCTTGTGAGTCTTGTTTGTGGACTTCTGAGTCTTGTGGAGGACTTGTGAGTCTTGTGGAGGACTTGTGAGTCTGTGGAGGACTTGTGAGTCTTGGGTGGACTTGTGAGTCTTGTGGTGGACTTGTGAGTCTTGTGAAGGACTTGTGAGTCTTGTGGTGGACTAGTGAGTTTTGTGGAGGACTTGTGAGTCTTGTGTGGACTTCTGAGTCTTGTGGAGGACTTGTGAGTCTTGTGGAGACTTGTGAGTCTTGTGGTGGACTTGGAGTCTTGTGGAGGACTTGTGAGTCTTGTGGTGGACTTGTGGTCTTGTGGAGGACTTGTGAGTCTTGTGGAATACTTTGATCTTGTGAGTCTTGTGGTGGACTTGTGAGTCTTGTGGAGGACTTGTGAGTCTTGTGATGGACTTGTGAGTCTTATGGTGGACTTGTGAGTCTTGTGATGGACTTGTGAGTCTTGTGGTGGACTTGTGAGTCTTGTGGTGGACTTGTGAGTCTGTTTGGAGGACTTGTGAGTCTTGTGGTGGACTTGTGAGTCTTGTGGAGGACTTGTGAGTCTTGTGGAGGACTTGTGAGTCTTCTGGTGGACTTGTGAGTCTTGTGGTGGACTTGTGAGTCTTGTGGGGGACTTGTGAGTCTTTGGAGGACTTATGAGTCTTGTGGTGGACTAGTGAGTCTTGTGGAGGACTTGTGAGTCTTGTGAGTCTTGTTGTGGACTTGTGAGTCTTGTGGAGGACTTGTGAGTCTTGTTAAGGACTTGTGAGTCTTGTGGTACACTTGTGAGTCTTTCAATGGACTTGTGAGTCTTGTGAGTCTTGTGGTGGACTTGTGAGTCTTGTGGAGGACTTGTGAGTCTTGTGGAGGACTTGTGAGACTTGTGATGGACTTGTGAGTCTTATGGTGGACTTGTGAGTCTTTTGATGGACTTGTGAGTCTTGTGAGTCTTGTTGTGGACTTCTGAGTCTTGTGGAGGACTTGTGAGTCTTGTGGAGGACTTGTGAGTCTTGTGGTGGACTTGTGAGTCTTGTGATGGGCTTGTGAGTCTTGTGATGGACTTGTGAGTCTTGTTGAGGACTTGTGAGTCTTGTGGTGGACTTGTGAGTCTTGTGGTGGACTTGTGAGTCTTGTGGAGGACTTGTGAGTCTTGTGGTGGACTAGTGAGTCTTGTGGAGGACTTGTGAGTCTTGTGAGTCTTGTTGTGGACTTCTGAGTCTTGTGGAGGACTTGTGAGTCTTGTTAAGGACTTGTGAGTCTTGTGGTACACTTGTGAGTCTTGTGGACACTTGTGAGTCTTGTGATGGACTTGTGAGTCTTGTGATGGACTTGTGAGTCTTTGATGGACTTGTGAGTCTTGTGATGGACTTGTGAGTCTTCCAATGGACTTGTGGGTCTAGTGGATGACTTGTGAGTCTTGTGGAGGACTTGTGAGTATTGTGGAGGACTTGTGAGTCTTGTGAGGACTTGTGAGTCTTGTGGAGGGCTTGTGAGCCTTGTGGAGGACTTGTGAGTCTTGTGGTGGACTTGTGAGTCCTGTGGTGGACTTGTGAGTCTTGTGGAGGACTTGTGAGTCTTGTGGAGGACTTGTGAGTCTGTGTGGACTTGTGAGTCTTGTGGAAGACTTGTGAATCTTGTGGTGGACTTGTGAGTCTTGTGGTGGACTTCTGAGTCTTGTGGTGGACTTGTGAGTGTTGTGGAGGACTTGTGAGTCTTGTGGAGGACTTGTGAGTCTTGTGGAGGACTTGTGAGTCTTGTGGAGGACTTGTGAGTCTTGTGAGTCATGTGGAAGACTTGTGAGTCTTGTGGTGGACTTGTGAGTCTTGTGGAAGACTTGTGAGTCTTGTGAGTCTTGTGGAGGACTTGTGAGTCTTGTGATGGACTTGTGAGTCTTGTGGAGGACTTGTGAGTCTTGTGGTGGACTTGTGAGTCTTGTGGAGGACTTGTGATTCTTGTGGAGGACTTGTGAGTCTTGTGGTGGACTTGTGAGTATCGTGGAGGACTTGTGAGTCTTGTGGAGGACTTGTGAGTCTTGTGGAGGGCTTGTGAGTCTTGTGGAGGACTTGTGAGTCTTGTTGAGGACTTGTGAGTCTGTGGGACTTGTGAGAATTGTGGAGGACTTGTGAGTCTTGTGGAGGACTTGTGAGTCTTGTGGAGGGCTTGTGAGTCTTGTGGAGGACTTGTGAGTCTTGTGGTGGACTTGTGAGTCCTGTGGTGGACTTGTGAGACTTGTGGGGGACTTGTGAGTCTTGTGGAGGACTTGTGAGTCTTGTGGTGGACTTGTGAGTCTTGTGGAGGACTTATGAGTCTTGTGTGGACTTGTGAGTCTTGTGGAGGACTTGTGAATCTTGTGGTGGACTTGTGAGTCTTGTGGTGGACTTGTGAGTCTTGTGGAGGACTTGTGAGTCTTGTGGAGGACTTGTGAGTCTTGTGGAGGACTTGTGAGTCTTGTGGAGGACTTGTGAGTCTTGTGAGTCATGTGGAAGACTTGTGAGTCTTGTGGTGGACTTGTGAGTCTTGTGGAAGACTTGTGAGTCTTGTGAGTCTTGTGGAGGACTTGTGAGTCTTGTGATGGACTTGTGAGTCTTGTGGAGGACTTGTGAGTCTTGTGGTGGACTTGTGAGTCTTGTGGAGGACTTGTGATTCTTGTGGAGGACTTGTGAGTCTTGTGGTGGACTTGTGAGTCTTGTGGAGGACTTGTGAGTCTTGTGGAAGACTTGTGAGTCTTGTGGTGGACTTGTGAGTCTTGTGGAGGACTTGTGAGTCTTGTGGTGGACTTGTGAGTCTTGTGGAGGACTTGTGAGTCTTGTGGTGGACTTGTGAGTCTTGTGGTGGACTTGTGAGTCTTGTGGTGGACTTGTGAGTCTTGTGGAGGACTTGTGAGTCTTGTGGTGGACTAGTGAGTCTTGTGGAGGACTTGTGAGTCTTGTGAGTCTTGTTGTGGACTTCTGAGTCTTGTGGAGGACTTGTGAGTCTTGTTAAGGACTTGTGAGTCTTGTGGTACACTTGTGAGTCTTTCAATGGACTTGTGAGTCTTGTGATGGACTTGTGAGTCTTTCAATGGACTTGTGAGTCTTGTGATGGACTTGTGAGTCTTTCAGTGGACTTGTGAGTCTTCCAATGGACTTGTGGGTCTAGTGGATGACTTGTGAGTCTTGTGGAGGACTTGTGAGTATTGTGGAGGACTTGTGAGTCTTGTGGAGGACTTGTGAGTCTTGTGGAGGGCTTGTGAGCTTGTGGAGGACTTGTGAGTCTTGTGGTGGACTTGTGAGTCCTGTGGTGGACTTGTGAGTCTTGTGGAGGACTTGTGAGTCTTGTGGAGGACTTGTGAGTCTTGTGGTGGACTTGTGAGTCTTGTGGAAGACTTGTGAATCTTGTGGTGGACTTGTGAGTCTTGTGGTGGACTTCTGAGTCTTGTGGTGGACTTGTGAGTGTTGTGGAGGACTTGTGAGTCTTGTGGAGGACTTGTGAGTCTTGTGGAGGACTTGTGAGTCTTGTGGAGGACTTGTGAGTCTTGTGAGTCATGTGGAAGACTTGTGAGTCTTGTGGTGGACTTGTGAGTCTTGTGGAGACTTGTGAGTCTTGTGAGTCTTGTGGAGGACTTGTGAGTCTTGTGATGGACTTGTGAGTCTTGTGGAGGACTTGTGAGTCTTGTGGTGGACTTGTGAGTCTTGTGGAGGACTTGTGATTCTTGTGGAGGACTTGTGAGTCTTGTGGTGGACTTGTGAGTATCGTGGAGGACTTGTGAGTCTTGTGGAGGACTTGTGAGTCTTGTGGAGGGCTTGTGAGTCTTGTGGAGGACTTGTGAGTCTTGTTGAGGACTTGTGAGTCTTGTGGAGGACTTGTGAGAATTGTGGAGGACTTGTGAGTCTTGTGGAGGACTTGTGAGTCTTGTGGAGGGCTTGTGAGTCTTGTGGAGGACTTGTGAGTCTTGTGGTGGACTTGTGAGTCCTGTGGTGGACTTGTGAGACTTGTGGGGGACTTGTGAGTCTTGTGGAGGACTTGTGAGTCTTGTGGTGGACTTGTGAGTCTTGTGGAGGACTTATGAGTCTTGTAGTGGACTTGTGAGTCTTGTGGAGGACTTGTGAATCTTGTGGTGGACTTGTGAGTCTTGTGGTGGACTTGTGAGTCTTGTGGAGGACTTGTGAGTCTTGTGGAGGACTTGTGAGTCTTGTGGAGGACTTGTGAGTCTTGTGAGTCATGTGGAAGACTTGTGAGTCTTGTGGTGGACTTGTGAGTCTTGTGGAAGACTTGTGAGTCTTGTGAGTCTTGTGGAGGACTTGTGAGTCTTCTGATGGACTTGTGAGTCTTGTGGAGGACTTGTGAGTCTTGTGGTGGACTTGTGAGTCTTGTGGAGGACTTGTGATTCTTGTGGAGGACTTGTGAGTCTTGTGGTGGACTTGTGAGTCTTGTGGAGGACTTGTGAGTCTTGTGGAAGACTTGTGAGTCTTGTGAGTCTTGTGGTGGACTTGTGAGTCTTGTGGAGGACTTGTGAGTCTTGTGGTGGACTTGTGAGTCTTGTGGAGGACTTGTGAGTCTTGTGGTGGACTTGTGAGTCTTGTGGTGGACTTGTGAGTCTTGTGGTGGACTTGTGAGTCTTATGGAGGACTTGTGAGTCTTGTGGACTTGTGAGTCTTGTGGTGGACTTGTGAGTCTTGTGGTGGACTTGTGAGTCTTGTGGAGGACTTGTGAGTCTTGTGGTGGACTTGTGAGTCTTGTGATGGACTTGTGAGTCTTGTGGAGGACTTGTGAGTCTTGTGGTGGACTTGTGAGTCTTGTGGAGGACTTGTGAGTCTTGTGGTGGACTGTGAGTCTTGTGGAGGACTTGTGAGTCTTGTGAGTCTTTGTTGGACTTGTGAGTCTTGTATTGGACTTGTGAGTCTTGTGGTGGACTTGTGAGTCTTGTGGTGGACTTGTGAGTCTTGTGGTGGACTTGTGATTCGTGGAGGACTTGTGAGTCTTGTGAGTCTTGTGAGTCTTGTGGAGGACTTGTGAGTCTTGTGAGGACTTGTGAGTCTTGTGAGTCTTGTGGAGACTTGTGAGTCTTGTGGTGGACTTGTGAGTCTTGTGAGTCTTGTGGTGGACTTGTGAGTCTTGTGGAGGACTTGTGAGTCTTGTGGTGGACTTGTGAGTCTTGTGGTGGACTTGTGAGTCTTGTGGTGGACTTGTGAGTCTTGTGTGGACTTGTGAGTCTTGTGGTGGACTTGTGAGTCTTGTGGTGGACTTGTGAGTCTTGTGGAGGACTTGTGAGTCTTGTGATGGACTTGTGAGTCTTGTGATGGACTTGTGAGTCTTGTGATGGACTTGTGAGTCTTGTGGAGGACTTGTGAGTCTTGTGGTGGACTTGTGAGTCTTGTGGTGGACTTGTGAGTCTTGTGATGGACTTGTGAGTCTTGTGGTGGACTTGTGAGTCTTGTGGTGACTTGTGAGTCTTGTGAGGACTTGTGAGTCTTGTTGTGGACTTGTGAGTCTTGTGGAGGACTTGTGAGTCTTGTGGAGGACTTGTGAGTCTTGTGGTGGACTTGTGAGTCTTGTGGTGGACTTGTGAGTCTTGATGGACTTGTGAGTCTTTGAATGGACTTGTGAGTCTTGTGATGGACTTGTGAGTCTTTGGTGACTTGTGAGTCTTGTGATGGACTTGTGAGTCTTGTGGAGGACTTGTGAGTCTTTGTGGAGACTTGTGAGTCTTGTGGAGGACTTGTGAGTCTTGTGGAGGACTTGTGAGTCTTGTGGAGGGCTTGTGAGTCTTGTGGAGGACTTGTGAGTCTTGTGGAGGACTTGTGAGTCTTGTGGTGGACTTGTGAGTCTTGTGGAGGACTTGTGAGTCTTGTGGAGGACTTGTGAGTCTTGTGTGGACTTGTGAGTCTTGTGGTGGACTTGTGAGTCTTGTGGTGGACTTGTGAGTCTTGTGGTGGACTTGTGAGTCTTGTGGAGGACTTGTGAGTCTTGTGGAAGACTTGTGAGTCTTGTGAGTCTTGTGATGGACTTGTGAGTCTTGTGAAGACTTGTGAGTCTTGTGGTGGACTTGTGAGTCTTGTGGAGGACTTGTGAGTCTTGTGGTGGACTTGTGAGTCTTGTGGTGGACTTGTGAGTCTTGTGAGTCTTGTGGTCTTTGTGAGTCTTGTGAGACTTGTGGAGGACTTGTGAGTCTTGTGGTGGACTTGTGAGTCTTGTGGTGGACTTGTGAGTCTTGTGAGTCTTGTGGTGGACTTGTGAGTCTTGTGGAGGACTTGTGAGTCTTGTGGTGGACTTGTGAGTCTTGTGGAGGACTTGTGAGTCTTGTGGTGGACTTGTGAGTCTTGTGGAGGACTTGTGAGTCTTGTGGACTTGTGAGTCTTGTGGGTGACTTGTGAGTCTTGTCGTGGACTTGTGAGTCTTGTGAGTCTTGTGTGGACTTGTGAGTCTTGTGGTGGACTTGTGAGTCTTGTGATGGACTTGTGAGTCTTGTGGTGGACTTGTGAGTCTTGTGGTGGACTTGTGAGTCTTGTGGAGACTTGTGAGTCTTGTGGTGACTTGTGAGTCTTGTGGTGGACTTGTGAGTCTTGTGAGTCTTGTGGTGGACTTGTGAGTCTTGTGGTGGACTTGTGAGTCTTGTGATGGACTTGTGAGTCTTGTGGAGGACTTGTGAGTCTTGTGGTGGACTTGTGAGTCTTGTGGTGGACTTGTGAGTCTTGTGGAGGACTTGTGAGTCTTGTGGAGGACTTGTGAGTCTTGTGGTGGACTTGTGAGTCTTGTGGAGGACTTGTGAGTCTTGTGGAGGACTTGTGAGTCTTGTGGAGGACTTGTGAGTCTTGTGGAGGACTTGTGAGTCTTGTGGAGGACTTGTGAGTCTTGTGGTGGACTTGTGAGTCTTGTGGAGGACTTGTGAGTCTTGTGGAGGACTTGTGATCTTGTGTTGGACTTGTGAGTCTTGTGGTGGACTTGTGAGTCTTGTGGTGGACTTGTGAGTCTTGTGGTGGACTTGTGAGTCTTGTGGAGGACTTGTGAGTCTTATGGAAGACTTGTGAGTCTTGTGAGTCTTGTGATGGACTTGCGAGTCTTGTGGAAGACTTGTAAGTCTTGTGGTGGACTTGTGAATCTTGTGGAGGACTTGTGAGTCTTGTGGTGGACTTGTGAGTCTTGTGGTGGACTTGTGAGTCTTGCGAGTCTTGTGGTGGATTTGTGAGTCTTGTGGAGGACTTGTGGAGGACTTGTGAGTCTTGTGGTGGACTTGTGAGTCTTGTGGTGGACTTGTGAGTCTTGCGAGTCTTGTGGTGGACTTGTGAGTCTTGTGGAGGACTTGTGAGTCTTGTGGTGGACTTGTGAGTCTTGTGGAGGACTTGTGAGTCTTGTGGTGGACTTGTGAGTCTTGAGGAGGACTTGTGAGTCTTGTGGACTTATGAGTCTTGTGGGTGACTTGTGAGTCTTGTCGTGGACTTGTGAGTCTTGTGAGTCTTGTGGTGGACTTGTGAGTCTTGTGGTGGACTTGTGAGTCTTGTGATGGACTTGTGAGTCTTGTGGTGGACTTGTGAGTCTTGTGGTGGACTTGTGAGTCTTGTGGAGACTTGGCAGTCTTGTGGGTGACTTGTGAGTCTTGTCGTGGACTTGTGAGTCTTGTGAGTCTTGTGGTGGACTTGTGAGTCTTGTGGTGGACTTGTGAGTCTTGTGATGGACTTGTGAGTCTTGTAAAGGACTTGTGAGTCTTGTGGTGGACTTGTGAGTCTTGTGGTGGACTTGTGAGTCTTGTGGAGGACTTGGCAGTCTTGTGGAGGACTTGTGAGACTTGTGGTGGACTTGGCAGTCTTGTGGAGGACTTGTGAGTCTTTTGAGTCTTGTGTTGAACTTGTGAGTCTTGTGTTGGACTTGTGAGTCTTGTGGTGGACTTGTGAGTCTTGTGGTGGACTTGTGAGTCTTGTGGTGGACTTGTGAGTCTTGTGGAGGACTTGTGAGTCTTGTGGTGGACTTGTGAGTCTTGTGGAGGACTTGTGAGTCTTGTGAGTCTTGTTGTGGACTTCTGAGTCTTGTGGAGGACTTGTGAGTCTTGTTAAGGACTTGTGAGTCTTGTGGTACACTTGTGAGTCTTTCAATGGACTTGTGAGTCTTGTGATGGACTTGTGAGTCTTTCAATGGACTTGTGAGTCTTGTGATGGACTTGTGAGTCTTTCAGTGGACTTGTGAGTCTTCCAATGGACTTGTGGGTCTTGTGGATGACTTGTGAGTCTTGTGGAGGACTTGTGAGTATTGTGGAGGACTTGTGAGTCTTGTGGAGGACTTGTGAGTCTTGTGGAGGGCTTGTGAGTCTTGTGGAGGACTTGTGAGTCTTGTGGTGGACTTGTGAGTCTTGTGGTGGACTTGTGAGTCTTGTGGAGGACTTGTGAGTCTTGTGGAGGACTTGTGAGTCTTGTGGTGGACTTGTGAGTCTTGTGGAAGACTTGTGAGTCTTGTGGTGGACTTGTGAGTCTTGTGGTGGACTTGTGAGTCTTGTGGTGGACTTGTGAGTCTTGTGGAGGACTTGTGAGTCTTGTGGAGGACTTGTGAGTCTTGTGGAGGACTTGTGAGTCTTGTGAGTCATGTGGAAGACTTGTGAGTCTTGTGGTGGACTTGTGAGTCTTGTGGAAGACTTGTGAGTCTTGTGAGTCTTGTGGAGGACTTGTGAGTCTTGTGATGGACTTGTGAGTCTTGTGGAGGACTTGTGAGTCTTGTGGTGGACTTGTGAGTCTTGTGGAGGACTTGTGATTCTTGTGGAGGACTTGTGAGTCTTGTGGTGGACTTGTGAGTCTCGTGGAGGACTTGTGAGTCTTGTGGAGGACTTGTGAGTCTTGTGGAGGCTTGTGAGTCTTGTGGAGGACTTGTGAGTCTTGTTGAGGACTTGTGAGTCTTGTGGAGGACTTGTGAGAATTGTGGAGGACTTGTGAGTCTTGTGGAGGACTTGTGAGTCTTGTGGAGGACTTGTGAGTCTTGTGGAGGACTTGTGAGTCTTGTGGTGGACTTGTGAGTCCTGTGGTGGACTTGTGAGTCTTGTGGGGGACTTGTGAGTCTTGTGGAGGACTTGTGAGTCTTGTGGTGGACTTGTGAGTCTTGTGGAGGACTTGTGAGTCTTGTGGTGGACTTGTGAGTCTTGTGGAGGACTTGTGAGTCTTGTGGTGGACTTGTGAGTCTTGTGGTGGACTTGTGAGTCTTGTGGAGGACTTGTGAGTCTTGTGGAGGACTTGTGAGTCTTGTGGAGGACTTGTGAGTCTTGTGGAGGACTTGTGAGTCTTGTGAGTCTGTGGAAGACTTGTGAGTCTTGTGGTGGACTTGTGAGTCTTGTGGAAGACTTGTGAGTCTTGTGAGTCTTGTGGAGGACTTGTGAGTCTTGTGATGGACTTGTGAGTCTTGTGGAGGACTTGTGAGTCTTGTGGTGGACTTGTGAGTCTTGTGGAGGACTTGTGAGTCTTGTGGAGGACTTGTGAGTCTTGTGGTGGACTTGTGAGTCTTGTGGAGGACTTGTGAGTCTTGTGAAGACTTGTGAGTCTTGTGAGTCTTGTGGTGGACTTGTGAGTCTTGTGGAGGACTTGTGAGTCTTGTGGTGGACTTGTGAGTCTTGTGGAGGACTTGTGAGTCTTGTGGTGGACTTGTGAGTCTTGTGGTGGACTTGTGAGTCTTGTGGTGGACTTGTGAGTCTTGTGGAGGACTTGTGAGTCTTGTGGTGGACTTGTGAGTCTTGTGGAGGACTTGTGAGTCTTGTGGACTTGTGAGTCTTGTGGTGACTTGTGAGTCTTGTGGTGGACTTGTGAGTCTTGTGAGTCTTGTGGTGGACTTGTGAGTCTTGTGGTGGACTTGTGAGTCTTGTGGGGGACTTGTGAGTCTTGTGGTGGACTTGTGAGTCTTGTGGTGGACTTGTGAGTCTTGTGATGGACTTGTGAGTCTTGTGGAGGACTTGTGAGTCTTGTGAGTCTTGTGTGTCTTGTGAGTCTTGTGGTGGACTTGTGAGTCTTGTGGTGGACTTGTGAGTCTTGTGGTGGACTTGTGAGTCTTGTGGTGGACTTGTGAGTCTTGTGGAGGACTTGTGAGTCTTGTGGTGGACTTGTGAGTCTTGTGGAGGACTTGTGAGTCTTGTGAGTCTTGTTGTGGACTTGTGAGTCTTGTGGAGGACTTGTGAGTCTTGTTAAGGACTTGTGAGTCTTGTGGTACTTGTGAGTCTTTGGTGGACTTGTGAGTCTTGTGATGGACTTGTGAGTCTTGTGGTGGACTTGTGAGTCTTGTGATGGACTTGTGAGTCTTTGGTGGACTTGTGAGTCTTGTGATGGACTTGTGAGTCTTGTGGATGACTTGTGAGTCTTGTGGAGGACTTGTGAGTCTTGTGGAGGACTTGTGAGTCTTGTGGAGGACTTGTGAGTCTTGTGGAGGACTTGTGAGTCTTGTGGAGGACTTGTGAGTCTTGTGGTGGACTTGTGAGTCTTGTGGTGGACTTGTGAGTCTTGTGGAGGACTTGTGAGTCTTGTGGAGGACTTGTGAGTCTTGTGGTGGACTTGTGAGTCTTGTGGAGACTTGTGAGTCTTGTGGTGGACTTGTGAGTCTTGTGGTGGACTTGTGAGTCTTGTGGTGGACTTGTGAGTCTTGTGGAGGACTTGTGAGTCTTGTGGAGGACTTGTGAGTCTTGTGGAGGACTTGTGAGTCTTGTGGAGGACTTGTGAGTCTTGTGAGTCTGTGGAAGACTTGTGAGTCTTGTGGTGGACTTGTGAGTCTTGTGGAAGACTTGTGAGTCTTGTGAGTCTTGTGGAGGACTTGTGAGTCTTGTGAGGACTTGTGAGTCTTGTGGAGGACTTGTGAGTCTTGTGGTGGACTTGTGAGTCTTGTGGAGGACTTGTGAGTCTTGTGGAGGACTTGTGAGTCTTGTGGTGGACTTGTGAGTCTTGTGGAGGACTTGTGAGTCTTGTGGAGGACTTGTGAGTCTTGTGGAGGACTTGTGAGTCTTGTGGAGGACTTGTGAGTCTTGTTGAGGACTTGTGAGTCTTGTGGAGGACTTGTGAGTCTTGTGGAGGACTTGTGAGTCTTGTGGAGGACTTGTGAGTCTTGTGGAGGACTTGTGAGTCTTGTGGAGGACTTGTGAGTCTTGTGGAGGACTTGTGAGTCTTGTGGAGGACTTGTGAGTCTTGTGAGTCTTGTGGAGGACTTGTGAGTCTTGTGGTGGACTTGTGAGTCTTGTGGAAGACTTGTGAGTCTTGTGAGTCTTGTGGAGGACTTGTGAGTCTTGTGATGGACTTGTGAGTCTTGTGGAGGACTTGTGAGTCTTGTGGTGGACTTGTGAGTCTTGTGGAGGACTTGTGAGTCTTGTGGAGGACTTGTGAGTCTTGTGGTGGACTTGTGAGTCTTGTGGAGGACTTGTGAGTCTTGTGGAGGACTTGTGAGTCTTGTGGAGGACTTGTGAGTCTTGTGGAGGACTTGTGAGTCTTGTTGAGGACTTGTGAGTCTTGTGGAGGACTTGTGAGTCTTGTGGAGGACTTGTGAGTCTTGTGGAGGACTTGTGAGTCTTGTGGAGGACTTGTGAGTCTTGTGGAGGACTTGTGAGTCTTGTGGTGGACTTGTGAGTCTTGTGGTGGACTTGTGAGTCTTGTGGGGGACTTGTGAGTCTTGTGGAGGACTTGTGAGTCTTGTGGTGGACTTGTGAGTCTTGTGGAGGACTTGTGAGTCTTGTGGTGGACTTGTGAGTCTTGTGGAGGACTTGTGAGTCTTGTGGTGGACTTGTGAGTCTTGTGGTGGACTTGTGAGTCTTGTGGAGGACTTGTGAGTCTTGTGGAGGACTTGTGAGTCTTGTGGAGGACTTGTGAGTCTTGTGGAGGACTTGTGAGTCTTGTGGAGGACTTGTGAGTCTTGTGAGTCTTGTGAGACTTGTGAGTCTTGTGAGTCTTGTGGAGGACTTGTGAGTTTTGTGATGGACTTGTGAGTCTTGTGGAGGACTTGTGAGTCTTGTGGTGGACTTGTGAGTCTTGTGGAGGACTTGTGAGTCTTGTGGAGGACTTGTGAGTCTTGTGGTGGACTTGTGAGTCTTGTGGAGGACTTGTGAGTCTTGTGGAAGACTTGTGAGTCTTGTGAGTCTTGTGGTGGACTTGTGAGTCTTGTGGAGGACTTGTGAGTCTTGTGGTGGACTTGTGAGTCTTGTGGAGGACTTGTGAGTCTTGTGGTGGACTTGTGAGTCTTGTGGTGGACTTGTGAGTCTTGTGGTGGACTTGTGAGTCTTGTGGAGGACTTGTGAGTCTTGTGGTGGACTTGTGAGTCTTGTGGAGGACTTGTGAGTCTTGTGGACTTGTGAGTCTTGTGGTGACTTGTGAGTCTTGTGGTGGACTTGTGAGTCTTGTGAGTCTTGTGGTGGACTTGTGAGTCTTGTGGTGGACTTGTGAGTCTTGTGATGGACTTGTGAGTCTTGTGGTGGACTTGTGAGTCTTGTGGTGGACTTGTGAGTCTTGTGGAGGACTTGGCAGTCTTGTGGGTGACTTGTGAGTCTTGTGGTGGACTTGTGAGTCTTGTGAGTCTTGTGGTGGACTTGTGAGTCTTGTGGTGGACTTGTGAGTCTTGTGATGGACTTGTGAGTCTTGTGGAGGACTTGTGAGTCTTGTGGTGGACTTGTGAGTCTTGTGGTGGACTTGTGAGTCTTGTGGAGGACTTGTGAGTCTTGTGGAGGACTTGTGAGTCTTGTGGTGGACTTGTGAGTCTTGTGGAGGACTTTGAGTCTTGTGAGTCTTGTGGTGGACTTGTGAGTCTTGTGGAGGACTTGGAGTCTTGTGGTGACTTGTGAGTCTTGTGGTGGACTTGTGAGTCTTGTGAGTCTTGTGGTGGACTTGTGAGTCTTGTGGTGGACTTGTGAGTCTTGTGGTGGACTTGTGAGTCTTGTGGTGGACTTGTGAGTCTTGTGGTGGACTTGTGAGTCTTGTGGAGGACTTGTGAGTCTTGTGGTGGACTTGTGAGTCTTGTGGAGACTTGTGAGTCTTGTGAGTCTTGTTGTGGACTTGTGAGTCTTGTGGAGGACTTGTGTCTTGTGGTGACTTGTGAGTCTTGTGGTACACTTGTGAGTCTTTCAATGGACTTGTGAGTCTTGTGATGGACTTGTGAGTCTTTGGATGGACTTGTGAGTCTTGTGATGGACTTGTGAGTCTTTGGTGGACTTGTGAGTCTTCGTTCCAATGGACTTGTGAGTCTTGTGGATGACTTGTGAGTCTTGTGGAGGACTTGTGAGTCTTGTGGTGGACTTGTGAGTCTTGTGGAGACTTGTGAGTCTTGTGGAGGCTTGTGAGTCTTGTGGAGGACTTGTGAGTCTTGTGGTGGACTTGTGAGTCCTGTGGTGGACTTGTGAGTCTTGTGGAGGACTTGTGAGTCTTGTGGAGGACTTGTGAGTCTTGTGGTGGACTTGTGAGTCTTGTGGAAGACTTGTGAGTCTTGTGGTGGACTTGTGAGTCTTGTGGTGGACTTGTGAGTCTTGTGGTGGACTTGTGAGTCTTGTGGAGGACTTGTGAGTCTTGTGGAGGACTTGTGAGTCTTGTGGGGACTTGTGAGTCTTGTGGAGGACTTGTGAGTCTTGTGAGTCATGTGTGAAACTTGTGAGTCTTGTGGTGGACTTGTGAGTCTTGTGGAAGACTTGTGAGTCTTGTGAGTCTTTGTGGAGGACTTGTGAGTCTTGTGATGGACTTGTGAGTCTTGTGGAGGACTTGTGAGTCTTGTGGTGGACTTGTGAGTCTTGTGGAGGACTTGTGATTCTTGTGGAGGACTTGTGAGTCTTGTGGTGGACTTGTGAGTCCGTGGAGGACTTGTGAGTCTTGTGGAGGACTTGTGAGTCTTGTGGAGGACTTGTGAGTCTTGTGAGGACTTGTGAGTCTTGTTGAGGACTTGTGAGTCTTGTGGAGGACTTGTGAGTCTTGTGGAGGACTTGTGAGTCTTGTGGAGGACTTGTGAGTCTTGTGGATGGACTTGTGAGTCTTGTGGAGGACTTGTGAGTCTTGTGAGGACTTGTGAGTCTTGTGGAGGACTTGTGAGTCTTGTGAGTCTTGTGGAGACTTGTGAGTCTTGTGGTGGACTTGTGAGTCTTGTGGAGGACTTGTGAGTCTTGTTTGTGGACTTGTGATCTTGAGGAGGACTTGTGAGTCTTGTGGATTATGAGTCTTGTGGGTGACTTGTGAGTCTTGTCGTTGATTTGTGAGTCTTGTGGTGGACTTGTGAGTCTTGTGGTGGACTTGTGAGTCTTGTGATGGACTTGTGAGTCTTGTAAAGGACTTGTGTGTCTGTGGTGGACTTGTGAGTCTTGTGGAGGACTTGTGAGACTTGTGGTGGACTTGGCAGTCTTGTGGAGGACTTGTGAGTCTTGTGAGTCTTGTGTTGAACTTGTGAGTCTTGTATTGAACTTGTGAGTCTTGTGGTGGACTTGTGGGTCTTGTGGTGGACTTGTGAGTCTTGTGTTGGACTTTGAGTTCTTGTGGAGACTTGTGAGTCTTGTTGAGGACTTGTGTCTTGTGAGTCTTGTGTGTGGTGACTTGTGAGTCTTTTGGTGGACTTGTGAGTCTTGTGGTGGACTTGTGGGTCTTGTGGAGGACTTGTGAGTCTTGTGGTGGACTTGTGAGTCTTGTGGTGGATTGTGGGTCTTGTGGAGGATTGTGAGTCTTGTTGAGGATTGTGAGTCTTTGATGTGGCTTGTGAGTCTTGTGGTGGACTTGTGAGTCTTTTGGTAGACTTGTGAGTCGTGTGGTGGACTTGTGAGTCTTGTGGTGACTTGTGAGTCTTGTGGTGGACTTGTGAGTCTTGTGGTGGACTTGTGAGTCTTGTGGAGGACTTGTGAGTCTTGTGAGTATTTGTGGACTTGTGAGTCTTGTGGTGGACTTGTGAGTCTTGTGGTAGGCTTGTGATTTTTGTGGAGGGCTTGTGAGTCTTGTGGTGGACTTTGAGTCTTGTGGTGGACTTGTGAGTCTTGTGTGGACTTGTGAGTCTTGTGTGGACTTGTGAGTCTTGTGGTGGACTTGTGAGTCTTGTGGAGGACTTGTAAGTCTTGTGATGGACTTGTGAGTCTTATAGTGGACTTGTGAGTCTTGTGGTGGACTTGTAAGTCTTGTGATGGACTTGTGAGTCTTGTGATGGACTTGTGAGTCTTGTAGAGACTTGTGAGTCTTGTGATGGACTTGTGAGTCTTGTGGTGGACTTGTGAGTCTTGTGATAGACTTGTGAGTCTTGTAGTGGACTTGTGAGTCTTGTAGTGGGCTTGTGAGTCTTGTAATAGACTTGTGAGTCTTGTGATGGACTTGTGAGTCTTGTGGTGGACTTGTGATTCTTGTGGTGGACTTGTGAGTCTTGTGATGGACTTGTGAGTCTTGTGGTTTACTTGTGAGTCTTGTGGTGGACTTGTGAGTCTTGTGGAGACATGTGAGTCTTGTGGTGGAATTGTGAGTCTTGTGGTGGACTTGTTAGTTTTGTGATGGACTTGTGAGTCTTGTAGTGGACTTGTGAATCATGTGGAGGACTTGTGAGTCTTGTAGTGGACTTGTGAGCCTTGTAGTGGACTTATGAGTCTTGTGTTGGACTTGTGACTCTTGTGGTGGACTTGTGATTCTTGTGGTGGACTTGTGAGTCTTGTGGTGGACTTGTGAGTCTTGTGGTGGACTTGTGAGTCTTGTGGTGGAGTTGTGAGTCTTCTGATGGAATTGTGAGTTTTGTGATGAACTTGTGAGTCTTGTGATGGACTTGTGAGTCTTGTGGAGGACTTGTGAGTCTTGTAGTGGACTTGTGAGTCTTGTGGTGGACTTGTGAGTCTTGTGGTGAACTTGTAAGTCCTGTTGAGGGCTTGTGAGTCTTGTGATGGACTTGTGAGTCTTGTAGAGGACTTGTGAGTCTTGTTATGGACTTGTGAGTCTTGTGATGGACTTGTGAGTCTTGTGGAGGACTCTTGAGTCTTGTCGTGGACTTGTGAGTCTTGTGGAGGACTTGTGAGTCTTGTGGTGGACTTGTGAGTCTTGTGGTGGACTTGTGAGTCTTGTGGAGGACTTGTGAGTCTTGTGGTGGACTAGTGAGTCTTGTGGAGGACTTGTGAGTCTTGTGAGTCTTGTTGTGGACTTCTGAGTCTTGTTGAGGACTCGTTAGTCTTGTGAGTCTTGTTGTGAACTTGTGAGTCTTGTAGAGGACTTGTGAGTCTTGTGGAGGACTTGTGAGTCTTGTGATAGACTTGTGAGTCTTTCAATGGACTTGTGAGTCTTGTGATGGACTTGTGAGTCTTTTAATGGACGTGTGATGGACTTGTGAGTCTTTCAGTGGACTTGTGAGTCTTCCAACGGACTTGTGGGTCTAGTGGTGGACTTGTGAGTCTTGTGGAGGACTTGTGAGTCTTGTGGTGGACTTGTGACTGTTGCAGAGGACTTGTGAGTCTTTTGGAGTACTTGTGAGTCTTGCGGAGGACGTGTGAGTCTTGTGGAGGACTTGTGAGTCTTGTGGAGGACTTGTGAGTCTTGTGAGTCTTGTGGAAGTCTTGTGAGTCTTGTGGTGGACTTGTGAGTCTTGTGGAGGACTTGTGAGTCTTGTGAGTCTTGTGGAGGACTTGTGAGTCTTGTGATGGACTTGTGAGTCTTGTGGAGGACTTGTGAGTCTTGTGGTGGACTTGTGAGTCTTGTGGAGGACTTGTGAGTCTTGTGGTGGACTTGTGAGTCTTGTGGTGGACTTGTGAGTCTTGTGTTGGACTTGTGAGTCTTGTTGTCGACTTGTGAGTCTTGTGGAGGACTTGTGAGTGTTGTGGAGGACTTGTGAGTGTTGTGGAGGACTTGTGAGTCTTGTTGTCGTCTTGTGAGCCTTGTGGAGGACGTGTGGAGGACTTGTGAGTCTTGTGAGTCTTGTTGTGGACTTATGAGTCTTGTCGAGGACTTGTGAGTTTTTTGGAGGACTTGTGAGTCTTTTGGAGGATTTGTGAGTCTTGTGGAAGACTTGTGAGTGTTGTGGAGTACTTGTGAGTGTTGTGGAGGACTTGTGTGTCTTGTAAGTCTTTTGTGGACTTGTCAGTCTTGTTGTGGACTTGTGAGTCTTGTGGAGTACTTGTCAATCTTGTGGAGGACTTGTGAGTCTAGTGGAGGACTTGTGAGTCTTGTGGAGGACTTGTGAGTCTTGTGATGGACTTATGAGTCTTGTTATGAACTTGTGAGTCTTGTGTTGGACTTGTGAGTCTTGTGATGAACTTGTGAGTCTTGTTATGGACTTGTGAGTCTTGTGTTGGACTTGTGAGTCTTGTGGTGAACTTGTGAGTCTTCTTGTGGACTTGTGAGTCTTGTGGTGAACTTGTGAGTCTTCTTGTGGACTTGTGAGTCTTGTGGAGGACTTATGAGTCTTGTGGAGAACTTGTGAGTCTTGCGGTGGACTTGTGAGTCTTGTGGTGAACTTGTGAGTCTTGTGGTGAACTTGTGAGTCATGTGGTTGACTTCTGAGTGTTGTGGGGGACTTGTGAGTCTTGTGGAGGAGTTGTGAGTCTTGTGGAGGACTTGTGAGTCTTGTGATGGAAATTGTAAGTCTTGTGATGAACTTGTGAGTCTTGTGCTGGACTTGTGAGTCTTGTGGTGGACTTGTGAGTCGTGTGGTGGACTTGTGAGTCTTGTGGCTGATTTGTGAGTCTTGTGGAGGACTTGTAAGTCTTGTAGAAGACTTGAGAGTCTTGTGCTTGAATTGTGAGTCTTGTAGTGGACTTGTGAGTCTTGTGGTGGACTTGTGAGTCTTGTGGTGGACTTGTGAGCTTTGTGGTGGACTTTCGAGTCTTATGGAGGACTTGTGAGTCTTGTAAATGACTTGTGAGTCTTGTGGAGGACTTGTGAGTTTTGTTGAGGACTTGTGAGTCTTGTGGAGGACTTGTGAGTCTAGCGAAGGACTTGCGAGTGTTGTGGAGGACATGTGAGTCTTGTGAGTCTTGTTGTGGACTTGTGAGTCTTGTGGAAGACTTGTGAGTATTGTTGAGGACTTGTGAGTCTTGTGGTGGACTTGTGAGTCTTGTGGTAGACTTGTGAGTTTTTTGGTGGACTTGTGAGTCTTGTTGTTGACTTGTGAGCCTTGTGGAGGACTTGTGAGTCTTGTGGAGGACTTGTGAGTCTTGTAGTGGACTTGTGAGTCTTGTGATAAACTTGTGAGTCTTGTGGTGAACTTGTGAGTCTTGTAGTGGACTTGTGAGTTTTGTGATGGACTTGTGAGTCTTGTAGAGACTTGTGAGTCTTGTTATGGGCCTGTGAGTCTTGTGGTGGACTTGTAGAGTGTTGTGGAGGACTTGTGAGTCTTGTGGAGAACTTGTGAGTCTTGTGGAGGACTTGTGAGTCTTGTGATGGACTTGTGAGTCTTGTGGTGAACTTGTGACTCTTATGGACGACATGTGAGTTTGTGGAGAACTTGTGAGTTTTGTGGGGACTTGGAGTCTTGTGTGGACTTGTGAGTCATGTGGTGACTTGTGAGTCTTGTGATGGACTTGTGAGTCTTGTGAGGGATTGTGAGTCTTGGGTTGGACTTGTGATTCTTGTGTGGACTTGTAAGTCTTGTGGAGGACTTGTGACTCTTGTGGTGGACTTGTGAGTCTTGTGGTGAACTTGTGAGTCTGTTGAGGGCTTGTGAGTCTTGTGATGGACTTGTGAGTCTTGTAGAGGACTGGGAGTCTTGTTATGGACTTGTGAGTCTTGTGATGGACTTGTGAGTCTGTGGAGGAATTGTGAGTCTTGTGGTGGACTTGTGGACTGTTGCGGAGGTCTTGTGAGTCTTTTGGAGGACTTGTGAGTCTTGCGGAGGACTTGTGAGTCTTGTGGAGGACTTGTGAGTTTGTGGAGGACTTGTGAGTCTTGTGAGTCTTGTGGAAGTCTTGTGAGTCTTGTGGTGGACTTGTGAGTCTTGTGGAGGACTTGTGAGTCTTGTGAGTCTTGTGGAGGACTTGTGAGTCTTGTGATGGACTTGTGAGTCTTTTGGAGGACTTGTGAGTCTTTGGTGGACTTGTGAGTCTTGTGGAGGACTTGTGAGTCTTGTGGTGGACTTGTGAGTCTTGTGGTGGACTTGTGAGTCTTGTGTTGGACTTGTGAGTCTTGTTGTGGACTTGTGAGTCTTGTGGAGGACTTGTGAGTGTTTGTGGAGGACTTGTGAGTCTTGTGAGTCTTGTTGTCGTCTTGTGAGTTTTGTGGAGGACGTGTGGAGGACTTGTGAGTCTTGTGAGTCTTGTGAGTCTTNAGTCTTGTGGAGGACTTGTGAGTCTTGTGATGACTTGTGAGTCTTGTGATGACTTGTGAGTCTTGTGATGGACTTGTGAGTCTTGTGATGGACTTGTGAGTCTTGTGGAGGACTTGTGAGTCTTGTAGTGGACTTGTGAGTCTTGTGGAGGACTTGTGAGTCTTGGGGTGGACTTGTGATCTTGTGGTGGACTTGTGAGTCTTGTGAAGGACTTGTGAGTCTTGTGGTGGACTAGTGAGTTTTGTGGAGGACTTGTGAGTCTTGTTGTGGACTTCTGAGTCTTGTGGAGGACTTGTGAGTCTTGTGGAGGACTTGTGAGTCTTGTGGAGGACTTGTGAGTCTTGTGGTGGACTTGTGAGTCTTGTGGTGGACTTGTGAGTCTTGTGAAGGACTTGTGAGTCTTGTGGTGACTAGTGAGTTTTGTGAGGACTTGTGAGTCTTGTGTGGACTTGTGAGTCTTGTGGAGGACTTGTGAGTCTTGTGGAGGACTTGTGAGTCTTGTGGTGGACTTGTGAGTCTTGTGGAGGACTTGTGAGTCTTGTGGTGGACTTGTGAGTCTTGTGGAGGACTTGTGAGTCTTGTGGATGACTTTGTGAGTCTTGTGAGTCTTGTGGTGGACTTGTGAGTCTTGTGGAGGACTTGTGAGTCTTGTGATGGCTTGTGAGTCTTGTGGGACTTGTGAGTCTTGTGATGGACTTGTGAGTCTTGTGGTGGACTTGTGAGTCTTGTGGTGGACTTGTGAGTCTTGTGGAGGACTTGTGAGTCTTGTGGTGGACTTGTGAGTCTTGTGGAGGACTTGTGAGTCTTGTGGAGGACTTGTGAGTCTTGTGGTGGACTTGTGAGTCTTGTGGTGGACTTGTGAGTCTTGTGGTGGACTTGTGAGTCTTGTGGAGGACTTGTGAGTCTTGTGGTGGACTTGTGAGTCTTGTGGAGGACTTGTGAGTCTTGTGAGTCTTGTTGTGGACTTGTGAGTCTTGTGGAGGACTTGTGAGTCTTGTTAAGGACTTGTGAGTCTTGTGGTACACTTGTGAGTCTTTCAAGGACTTGTGAGTCTTGTGAGTCTTGTGGTGGACTTGTGAGTCTTGTGGAGGACTTGTGAGTCTTGTGGAGGACTTGTGAGACTTGTGATGGACTTGTGAGTCTTATGGTGGACTTGTGAGTCTTTTGATGGACTTGTGAGTCTTGTGAGTCTTGTTGTGGACTTCTGAGTCTTGTGGAGGACTTGTGAGTCTTGTGGAGGACTTGTGAGTCTTGTGGTGGACTTGTGAGTCTTGTGATGGGCTTGTGAGTCTTGTGATGGACTTGTGAGTCTTGTTGAGGACTTGTGAGTCTTGTGGTGGACTTGTGAGTCTTGTGGTGGACTTGTGAGTCTTGTGGAGGACTTGTGAGTCTTGTGGTGGACTAGTGAGTCTTGTGGAGGACTTGTGAGTCTTGTGAGTCTTGTTGTGGACTTCTGAGTCTTGTGGAGGACTTGTGAGTCTTGTTAAGGACTTGTGAGTCTTGTGGTACACTTGTGAGTCTTTCAATGGACTTGTGAGTCTTGTGATGGACTTGTGAGTCTTGTGGACTTGTGAGTCTTGTGATGGACTTGTGAGTCTTTCAGTGGACTTGTGAGTCTTCCAATGGACTTGTGGGTCTAGTGGATGACTTGTGAGTCTTGTGGAGGACTTGTGAGTATTGTGGAGGACTTGTGAGTCTTGTGGAGGACTTGTGAGTCTTGTGGAGGGCTTGTGAGTCTTGTGGAGGACTTGTGAGTCTTGTGGTGGACTTGTGAGTCCTGTGGTGGACTTGTGAGTCTTGTGGAGGACTTGTGAGTCTTGTGGAGGACTTGTGAGTCTTGTGGTGGACTTGTGAGTCTTGTGGAAGACTTGTGAGTCTTGTGGTGGACTTGTGAGTCTTGTGGTGGACTTGTGAGTCTTGTGGTGGACTTGTGAGTCTTGTGGAGGACTTGTGAGTCTTGTGGAGGACTTGTGAGTCTTGTGGAGGACTTGTGAGTCTTGTGGAGGACTTGTGAGTCTTGTGAGTCTTGTGGAAGACTTGTGAGTCTTGTGGTGGACTTGTGAGTCTTGTGGAAGACTTGTGAGTCTTGTGAGTCTTGTGGAGGACTTGTGAGTCTTGTGATGGACTTGTGAGTCTTGTGGAGGACTTGTGAGTCTTGTGGTGGACTTGTGAGTCTTGTGGAGGACTTGTGATTCTTGTGGAGGACTTGTGAGTCTTGTGGTGGACTTGTGAGTCTTGTGGAGGACTTGTGAGTCTTGTGGAGGACTTGTGAGTCTTGTGGAGGACTTGTGAGTCTTGTGGAGGACTTGTGAGTCTTGTTGAGGACTTGTGAGTCTTGTGGAGGACTTGTGAGTCTTGTGGAGGACTTGTGAGTCTTGTGGAGGACTTGTGAGTCTTGTGGAGGACTTGTGAGTCTTGTGGAGGACTTGTGAGTCTTGTGGTGGACTTGTGAGTCTTGTGGTGGACTTGTGAGTCTTGTGGGGGACTTGTGAGTCTTGTGGAGGACTTGTGAGTCTTGTGGTGGACTTGTGAGTCTTGTGGAGGACTTGTGAGTCTTGTGGTGGACTTGTGAGTCTTGTGGAGGACTTGTGAGTCTTGTGGTGGACTTGTGAGTCTTGTGGTGGACTTGTGAGTCTTGTGGAGGACTTGTGAGTCTTGTGGAGGACTTGTGAGTCTTGTGGAGGACTTGTGAGTCTTGTGGAGGACTTGTGAGTCTTGTGAGTCTTGTGGAAGACTTGTGAGTCTTGTGGTGGACTTGTGAGTCTTGTGGAAGACTTGTGAGTCTTGTGAGTCTTGTGGAGGACTTGTGAGTCTTGTGATGGACTTGTGAGTCTTGTGGAGGACTTGTGAGTCTTGTGGTGGACTTGTGAGTCTTGTGGAGGACTTGTGAGTCTTGTGGAGGACTTGTGAGTCTTGTGGTGGACTTGTGAGTCTTGTGGAGGACTTGTGAGTCTTGTGGAAGACTTGTGAGTCTTGTGAGTCTTGTGGTGGACTTGTGAGTCTTGTGGAGGACTTGTGAGTCTTGTGGTGGACTTGTGAGTCTTGTGGAGGACTTGTGAGTCTTGTGGTGGACTTGTGAGTCTTGTGGTGGACTTGTGAGTCTTGTGGTGGACTTGTGAGTCTTGTGGAGGACTTGTGAGTCTTGTGGTGGACTAGTGAGTCTTGTGGAGGACTTGTGAGTCTTGTGAGTCTTGTTGTGGACTTCTGAGTCTTGTGGAGGACTTGTGAGTCTTGTTAAGGACTTGTGAGTCTTGTGGTACACTTGTGAGTCTTTCAATGGACTTGTGAGTCTTGTGATGGACTTGTGAGTCTTTCAATGGACTTGTGAGTCTTGTGATGGACTTGTGAGTCTTTCAGTGGACTTGTGAGTCTTCCAATGGACTTGTGGGTCTAGTGGATGACTTGTGAGTCTTGTGGAGGACTTGTGAGTATTGTGGAGGACTTGTGAGTCTTGTGGAGGACTTGTGAGTCTTGTGGAGGGCTTGTGAGCCTTGTGGAGGACTTGTGAGTCTTGTGGTGGACTTGTGAGTCCTGTGGTGGACTTGTGAGTCTTGTGGAGGACTTGTGAGTCTTGTGGAGGACTTGTGAGTCTTGTGGTGGACTTGTGAGTCTTGTGGAAGACTTGTGAATCTTGTGGTGGACTTGTGAGTCTTGTGGTGGACTTGTGAGTCTTGTGGTGGACTTGTGAGTGTTGTGGAGGACTTGTGAGTCTTGTGGAGGACTTGTGAGTCTTGTGGAGGACTTGTGAGTCTTGTGGAGGACTTGTGAGTCTTGTGAGTCATGTGGAAGACTTGTGAGTCTTGTGGTGGACTTGTGAGTCTTGTGGAAGACTTGTGAGTCTTGTGAGTCTTGTGGAGGACTTGTGAGTCTTGTGATGGACTTGTGAGTCTTGTGGAGGACTTGTGAGTCTTGTGGTGGACTTGTGAGTCTTGTGGAGGACTTGTGATTCTTGTGGAGGACTTGTGAGTCTTGTGGTGGACTTGTGAGTATCGTGGAGGACTTGTGAGTCTTGTGGAGGACTTGTGAGTCTTGTGGAGGGCTTGTGAGTCTTGTGGAGGACTTGTGAGTCTTGTTGAGGACTTGTGAGTCTTGTGGAGGACTTGTGAGAATTGTGGAGGACTTGTGAGTCTTGTGGAGGACTTGTGAGTCTTGTGGAGGGCTTGTGAGTCTTGTGGAGGACTTGTGAGTCTTGTGGTGGACTTGTGAGTCCTGTGGTGGACTTGTGAGTCTTGTGGGGGACTTGTGAGTCTTGTGGAGGACTTGTGAGTCTTGTGGTGGACTTGTGAGTCTTGTGGAGGACTTGTGAGTCTTGTAGTGGACTTGTGAGTCTTGTGGAGGACTTGTGAGTCTTGTGGTGGACTTGTGAGTCTTGTGGTGGACTTGTGAGTCTTGTGGAGGACTTGTGAGTCTTGTGGAGGACTTGTGAGTCTTGTGGAGGACTTGTGAGTCTTGTGAGTCATGTGGAAGACTTGTGAGTCTTGTGGTGGACTTGTGAGTCTTGTGGAAGACTTGTGAGTCTTGTGAGTCTTGTGGAGGACTTGTGAGTCTTGTGATGGACTTGTGAGTCTTGTGGAGGACTTGTGAGTCTTGTGGTGGACTTGTGAGTCTTGTGGAGGACTTGTGATTCTTGTGGAGGACTTGTGAGTCTTGTGGTGGACTTGTGAGTCTTGTGGAGGACTTGTGAGTCTTGTGGAAGACTTGTGAGTCTTGTGAGTCTTGTGGTGGACTTGTGAGTCTTGTGGAGGACTTGTGAGTCTTGTGGTGGACTTGTGAGTCTTGTGGAGGACTTGTGAGTCTTGTGGTGGACTTGTGAGTCTTGTGGTGGACTTGTGAGTCTTGTGGTGGACTTGTGAGTCTTGTGGAGGACTTGTGAGTCTTGTGGTGGACTTGTGAGTCTTGTGATGGACTTGTGAGTCTTGTGGAGGACTTGTGAGTCTTGTGGTGGACTTGTGAGTCTTGTGGAGGACTTGTGAGTCTTGTGGTGGACTTGTGAGTCTTGTGGTGGACTTGTGAGTCTTGTGGAGGACTTGTGAGTCTTGTGGTGGACTTGTGAGTCTTGTGGTGGACTTGTGAGTCTTGTGATGGACTTGTGAGTCTTGTGGTGGACTTGTGAGTCTTGTGGAGGACTTGTGAGTCTTGTGGTGGACTTGTGAGTCTTGTGGTGGACTTGTGAGTCTTGTGGTGGACTTGTGAGTCTTGTGGTGGACTTGTGAGTCTTGTGGTGGACTTGTGAGTCTTGTGGTGGACTTGTGAGTCTTGTGGTGGACTTGTGAGTCTTGTGGTGGACTTGTGAGTCTTGTGATGGACTTGTGAGTCTTGTGGTGGACTTGTGAGTCTTGTGGTGGACTTGTGAGTCTTGTGGAGGACTTGTGAGTCTTGTGGTGGACTTGTGAGTCTTGTGGTGGACTTGTGAGTCTTGTGGTGGACTTGTGAGTCTTGTGGTGGACTTGTGAGTCTTGTGATGGACTTGTGAGTCTTGTGGTGGACTTGTGAGTCTTGTGGAGGACTTGTGAGTCTTGTGGTGGACTTGTGAGTCTTGTGGTGGACTTGTGAGTCTTGTGGTGGACTTGTGAGTCTTGTGGTGGACTTGTGAGTCTTGTGGAGGACTTGTGAGTCTTGTGATGGACTTGTGAGTCTTGTGATGGACTTGTGAGTCTTGTGATGGACTTGTGAGTCTTGTGATGGACTTGTGAGTCTTGTGGAGGACTTGTGAGTCTTGTGGTGGACTTGTGAGTCTTGTGGAGGACTTGTGAGTCTTGTGGTGGACTTGTGAGTCTTGTGGTGGACTTGTGAGTCTTGTGAAGGACTTGTGAGTCTTGTGGTGGACTTGTGAGTTTTGTGGGGGACTTGTGAGTCTTGTGAGTCTTGTTGTGGACTTGTGAGTCTTGTGGAGGACTTGTGAGTCTTGTGGAGGACTTGTGAGTCTTGTGGAGGACTTGTGAGTCTTGTGGTGGACTTGTGAGTCTTGTGGTGGACTTGTGAGTCTTGTGGTGGACTTGTGAGTCTTGTGGAGGACTTGTGAGTCTTGTGGTGGACTTGTGAGTCTTGTGGTGGACTTGTGAGTCTTGTGGAGGACTTGTGAGTCTTGTGGAGGACTTGTGAGTCTTGTGGTGGACTTGTGAGTCTTGTGATGGACTTGTGAGTCTTGTGGAGGACTTGTGAGTCTTGTGGTGGACTTGTGAGTCTTGTGGAGGACTTGTGAGTCTTGTGATTGACTTGTGAGTCTTGTGATGGACTTGTGAGTCTTGTGATGGACTTGTGAGTCTTGTGATGGACTTGTGAGTCTTGTGGAGGACTTGTGAGTCTTGTGGTGGACTTGTGAGTCTTGTGGAGGACTTGTGAGTCTTGTGGTGGACTTGTGAGTCTTGTGGTGGACTTGTGAGTCTTGTGGAGGACTTGTGAGTCTTGTGGTGGACTTGTGAGTCTTGTGGAGGACTTGTGAGTCTTGTGAGTCTTGTTGTGGACTTGTGAGTCTTGTGGAGGACTTGTGAGTCTTGTGGAGGACTTGTGAGTCTTGTGGAGGACTTGTGAGTCTTGTGGTGGACTTGTGAGTCTTGTGGTGGACTTGTGAGTCTTGTGAGGACTTGTGAGTCTTGTGGTGGACTTGTGAGTCTTGTGGAGGACTTGTGAGTCTTGTGGTGGACTTGTGAGTCTTGTGGAGGACTTGTGAGTCTTGTGGAGGACTTGTGAGTCTTGTGGTGGACTTGTGAGTCTTGTGGAGGACTTGTGAGTCTTGTGGTGGACTTGTGAGTCTTGTGGAGGACTTGTGAGTCTTGTGGAATACTTGTGAGTCTTGTGAGTCTTGTGGTGGACTTGTGAGTCTTGTGGAGGACTTGTGAGTCTTGTGGTGGACTTGTGAGTCTTGTGGTGGACTTGTGAGTCTTGTGATGGACTTGTGAGTCTTGTGGTGGACTTGTGAGTCTTGTGGTGGACTTGTGAGTCTTGTGGAGGACTTGTGAGTCTTGTGGTGGACTTGTGAGTCTTGTGGAGGACTTGTGAGTCTTGTGGAGGACTTGTGAGTCTTGTGGTGGACTTGTGAGTCTTGTGGTGGACTTGTGAGTCTTGTGGTGGACTTGTGAGTCTTGTGGAGGACTTGTGAGTCTTGTGGTGGACTTGTGAGTCTTGTGGAGGACTTGTGAGTCTTGTGAGTCTTGTTGTGGACTTGTGAGTCTTGTGGAGGACTTGTGAGTCTTGTTAGGACTTGTGAGTCTTGTGGTACACTTGTGAGTCTTTCAATGGACTTGTGAGTCTTGTGAGTCTTGTGGTGGACTTGTGAGTCTTGTGGAGGACTTGTGAGTCTTGTGGAGGACTTGTGAGTCTTGTGATGGACTTGTGAGTCTTGTGGTGGACTTGTGAGTCTTTTGATGGACTTGTGAGTCTTGTGAGTCTTGTTGTGGACTTGTGAGTCTTGTGGAGGACTTGTGAGTCTTGTGGAGGACTTGTGAGTCTTGTGGTGGACTTGTGAGTCTTGTGATGGGCTTGTGAGTCTTGTGATGGACTTGTGAGTCTTGTGGAGGACTTGTGAGTCTTGTGGTGGACTTGTGAGTCTTGTGGTGGACTTGTGAGTCTTGTGGAGGACTTGTGAGTCTTGTGGTGGACTTGTGAGTCTTGTGGAGGACTTGTGAGTCTTGTGAGTCTTGTGTGGACTTGTGAGTCTTGTGGAGGACTTGTGAGTCTTGTTAAGGACTTGTGAGTCTTGTGGTACACTTGTGAGTCTTTCAATGGACTTGTGAGTCTTGTGATGGACTTGTGAGTCTTTCAATGGACTTGTGAGTCTTGTGATGGACTTGTGAGTCTTTCAGTGGACTTGTGAGTCTTCCAATGGACTTGTGGGTCTAGTGGATGACTTGTGAGTCTTGTGGAGGACTTGTGAGTCTTGTGGAGGACTTGTGAGTCTTGTGGAGGACTTGTGAGTCTTGTGGAGGGCTTGTGAGTCTTGTGGAGGACTTGTGAGTCTTGTGGTGGACTTGTGAGTCTTGTGGTGGACTTGTGAGTCTTGTGGTGGACTTGTGAGTCTTGTGGAGGACTTGTGAGTCTTGTGGAGGACTTGTGAGTCTTGTGGTGGACTTGTGAGTCTTGTGGTGGACTTGTGAGTCTTGTGGTGGACTTGTGAGTCTTGTGGTGGACTTGTGAGTCTTGTGGTGGACTTGTGAGTCTTGTGGAGGACTTGTGAGTCTTGTGGAGGACTTGTGAGTCTTGTGGTGGACTTGTGAGTCTTGTGATGGACTTGTGAGTCTTGTGGAGGACTTGTGAGTCTTGTGGTGGACTTGTGAGTCTTGTGGAGGACTTGTGAGTCTTGTGATGGACTTGTGAGTCTTGTGAGGACTTGTGAGTCTTGTGGTGGACTTGTGAGTCTTGTGATGGACTTGTGAGTCTTGTGGAGGACTTGTGAGTCTTGTGGTGGACTTGTGAGTCTTGTGGAGGACTTGTGAGTCTTGTGGTGGACTTGTGAGTCTTGTGGTGGACTTGTGAGTCTTGTGGAGGACTTGTGAGTCTTGTGGTGGACTTGTGAGTCTTGTGGAGGACTTGTGAGTCTTGTGCTTGTGAGTCTTGTGGAGGACTTGTGAGTCTTGTGGGGACTTGTGAGTCTTGTGGAGGACTTGTGAGTCTTGTGGAGGACTTGTGAGTCTTGTGGAGGACTTGTGAGTCTTGTGGTGGACTTGTGAGTCTTGTGGAGGACTTGTGAGTCTTGTGGAGGACTTGTGAGTCTTGTGGTGGACTTGTGAGTCTTGTGGTGGACTTGTGAGTCTTGTGGAGGACTTGTGAGTCTTGTGGTGGACTTGTGAGTCTTGTGGTGGACTTGTGAGTCTTGTGGAGGACTTGTGAGTCTTGTGGTGGACTTGTGAGTCTTGTGGAGGACTTGTGAGTCTTGTGGTGGACTTGTGAGTCTTGTGGAGGACTTGTGAGTCTTGTGGAGGACTTGTGAGTCTTGTGAGGACTTGTGAGTCTTGTGGAGGACTTGTGAGTCTTGTGGAGGACTTGTGAGTCTTGTGAGTCATGTGAAGACTTGTGAGTCTTGTGGTGGACTTGTGAGTCTTGTGGAAGACTTGTGAGTCTTGTGAGTCTTGTGGAGGACTTGTGAGTCTTGTGATGGACTTGTGAGTCTTGTGGAGGACTTGTGAGTCTTGTGGTGGACTTGTGAGTCTTGTGGAGGACTTGTGATTCTTGTGGAGGACTTGTGAGTCTTGTGGGGACTTGTGAGTCTTGTGGAGGACTTGTGAGTCTTGTGGAAGATTGTGAGTCTTGTGAGTCTTGTGGTGGACTTGTGAGTCTTGTGGAGGACTTGTGAGTCTTGTGGTGGACTTGTGAATCTTGTGGAGGACTTGTGAGACTTGTGGTGGACTTGTGGTCTTGTGGTGGACTTGTGAGTCTTGTGGTGGACTTGTGAGTCTTGTGGAGGACTTGTGAGTCTTGTGGTGGACTAGTGAGTCTTGTGGAGGACTTGTGAGTCTTGTGAGTCTTGTTGTGGACTTCTGAGTCTTGTGGAGGAATTGTGAGTCTTGTAAGGACTTGTGAGTCTTGTGGTACACTTGTGAGTCTTTCAATGGACTTGTGAGTCTTGTGATGGACTTGTGAGTCTTCAATGGACTTGTGAGTCTTGTGATGGACTTGTGAGTCTTTCAGTGGACTTGTGAGTCTTCCAATGGACTTGTGGGTCTAGTGGATGACTTGTGAGTCTTGTGGAGGACTTGTGAGTATTTGTGAGGACTTGTGAGTCTTGTGGAGGACTTGTGAGTCTTGTGGAGGGTTGTGAGCTTGTGGAGGACTTGTGAGTCTTGTGGTGGACTTGTGAGTCCTGTGGTGGACTTGTGAGTCTTGTGGAGGACTTGTGAGTCTTGTGGAGGACTTGTGAGCCTTGTGGTGGACTTGTGAGTCTTGTGGAAGACTTGTGAATCGTGTGGTGGACTTGTGGTCTTGTGGTGGACTTCTGAGTCTTGTGGTGGACTGTGAGTGTTGTGGAGGACTGTGAGTCTTGTGGAGGACTTGTAAGTTTGTGGAGGACTTGTGAGTCTTGTGGAGGGCTTGTGAGTCTTGTGAGTCATGTGGAAGACTGTGAGTCTTGTGGTGGACTTGTGAGTCTGTGGAAGACTTGTGAGTCTTGTGAGTCTTGTGGAGGAATGTGAGTCTTGTGATGGGACTTGTGAGTCTTGTGGAGGACTTGTGAGTCTTGTGGTGACGTGGAGTCTTGTGGAGGACTTGTGTTCTTGTGGAGGAACTTGTGAGTCTTGTGGTGGACTTGTGAGTATCGTGGGAGAATTGTGAGTCTTGTGGAGGACTTGGGAGTCTTGTGGAGGGCTTGTGAGTTGTGGAGGACTTGGAGTCTTGTTGAGGACTTGTGAGTCCTCCACAAGACTCACAAGCCCTCCACAAGACTCACAAGTCCTCCACAAGACTCCAAAGTCCTCCACGATACTCACAAGTCCACACAAGACTCACAAGTCCTCACAAGAATCACAAGTACTCCCAAGACTCACAAGTCCACCCACAAGACTCACAAGTCCCCAACAAGACTCACAAGTCCATCACAAGACTCACAAGTCCTCCACAAGAATCACAAGACTCACAAGTCTTCACAAGACTCACAAGTCCACCACAAGGACTCACAAGTCTTCCACATGACCACAAGACTCACAAGCCCTCCACAAGACTCACAAGTCCCCCACAAGACTTACAAGTCTCTCCAACAAGACTCACAAGTCCTCCACAACATCACAAGTCCACCACAAGACTCAGAAGTCCACCACAAGACTCACAAGTCCACCACAAGATTCACAAGTCTTCCACAAGACTCACAAGTCCACAACAAGGCTCACAAGTCCTCACAAGACTCACAGTCCTCCACAAGACTCACAAGTCCACCACAGGACTCACAAGTCCACCACAAGACTCACAAGTCCTCCACAAGGCTCACAAGCCCTCCACAAGACTCACAAGTCTCCACAAGACTCACAAGTCCTCCACAATACTCACAAGTCCTCCACAAGACTCACAAGTCATCCACTAGACCCACAAGTCCATTGGAAGACTCACAAGTCCACTGAAAGACTCACAAGTCCATCACAAGACTCACAAGTCCATTGAAAGACTCACAAGTCCATCACAAGACTCACAAGTCCATTGAAAGACTCACAAGTGTACCACAAGACTCACAAGTCTTAACAGACTCACAAGTCCTCCACAAGACTCAGAAGTCCACAACAAGACTCACAAGACTCACAAAGTCAAGTCCACACAAGACTCACTAGTCCACCACAAGACTCACAAGTCCTCCCAAGACTCACAAGTCACCACAAGACTCACAAGTCCACCACAAGACTCACAAGTCCACACAAGTCTCACAAGTCTCCACAAGATTCACAAGTCCACCACAAGACTCACAAGTCCTCCACAAGACTCACAAGTCCACCACAAGACTCACAAGACTCACAAGTCTTCCACAAGACTCACAAGTCCTCCACAAGACTCACAAGTCCACCACAAGACTCACAAGCCCTCCACAAGAATCACAAGTCCTCCACAAGACTCACAAGTCCACCACAAGACTCACAAGTCCTCCACAAGACTCACAAGTCCATCAGAAAGACTCACAAGTCCCCACAAGATCACAAGACCACAAGTCTTCCACAAGACTCACAAGTCCACCACAAGACTCACAAGTCTTCCACAAGACTCACAAGACTCACAAGTCCTCCACAAGACTCACAAGTCCTCCACAAGACTCACAAGTCCTCCACAAGACTCACAAGTCCTCCACAAGACCACAAGTCCACCACAAGACTCACAAGTCCACCACAAGATTCACAAGTCCTCCACAAGACTCACAAGTCCACTACAAGACTCACAAGTCCTCCACAAGACTCACAAGTCCACCACAAGACTCACAAGTCCTCACAAGACTCACAAGTCCCCCACAAGTCTCACAAGTCCACCACAGGACTCACAAGTCCACCCACAAGACTCACAAGTCCTCCACAAGACTCACAAGCCTCCACAAGACTCACAAGTCCTCCACAAGACTCACAAGTCCCCACAATTCTCACAAGTCCTCCACAAGACTCACAAGTCCTCAACAAGACTCACAAGTCCTCCACAAGACTCACAAGCCCTCCACAAGACTCACAAGTCCTCCACAAGACTCACAAGTCCTCCACGATACTCACAAGTCCACCACAAGACTCACAAGTCCTCCACAAGAATCACAAGTCCACACAAGACTCACAAGTCCACACAAGACTCACAAGTCCTCCACAAGACTCACAAGTCCATCACAAGACTCACAAGTCCTCCACAAGACTCACAAGACTCACAAGTCTTCCACAAGACTCACAAGTCCACCACAAGACTCACAAGTCTTCCACATGACTCACAAGACTCACAAGTCCTCCACAAGACTCACAAGTCCTCCACAAGACTCACAAGTCCTCCACAAGACTCACAAGTCCTCCACAACACTCACAAGTCCACCACAAGACTCAGAAGTCCACCACAAGACTCACAAGTCCACCACAAGACTCACAAGTCTTCCACAAGACTCACAAGTCCACCACAAGACTCACAAGTCCTCCACAAGACTCACAAGTCCTCCACAAGACTCACAAGTCCACCACAGGACTCACAAGTCCACCACAAGACTCACAAGTCCTCCACAAGGCTCACAAGCCCCACAAGACTCACAAGTCCTCCACAAGACTCACAAGTCCTCCACAATACTCACAAGTCCTCCACAAGACTCACAAGTCATCCACTAGACCCACAAGTCCATGGAAGACTCACAAGTCCACTGAAAGACTCACAAGTCCATCACAAGACTCACAAGTCCATTGAAAGACTCACAAGTCCATCACAAGACTCACAAGTCCATTGAAAGACTCACAAGTGTACCACAAGACTCACAAGTCCTTAACAAGACTCACAAGTCCTCCACAAGACTCAGAAGTCCACAACAAGACTCACAAGACTCACAAGTCCTCCACAAGACTCACTAGTCCACCACAAGACTCACAAGTCCTCCACAAGACTCACAAGTCCACCACAAGACTCACAAGTCCACCACAAGACTCACAAGTCCTCAACAAGACTCACAAGTCCATCACAAGACTCACAAGCCCATCACAAGACTCACAAGTCCACCACAAGACTCACAAGTCTCCACAAGACTCACAAGTCCTCCACAAGACTCAGAAGTCCACAACAAGACTCACAAGACTCACAAGTCCATCAAAAGACTCACAAGTCCACCATAAGACTCACAAGTCCATCACAAGTCTCACAAGTCCTCCACAAGACTCACAAGTCCTCCACAAGACTCACAAGTCCACCACAAGACTCACAAGACTCACAAGTCCCTGAAAGACTCACAAGTGTACCACAAGACTCACAAGTCCTTAACAAGACTCACAAGTCCTCCACAAGACTCAGAAGTCCACAACAAGACTCACAAGACTCACAAGTCCTCCACAAGACTCAAAGTCCACCACAAGACTCACAAGTCCTCCACAAGACTCACAAGTCCACCACAAGACTCACAAGTCCACCACAAGACTCACAAGTCCACCACAAGACTCACAAGTCCTCCACAAGACTCACAAGTCCTCCACAAGACTCACAAGTCCACCACAAGACTCACAAGTCCTCCACAAGACTCACAAGTCCACCACAAGACTCACAAGTCCACCACAAGACTCACAAGTCCATCACAAGACTCACAAGTCCACCATAAGACTCACAAGTCCATCACAAGACTCACAAGTCCTCCACAAAAGACTCACAAGTCCACCACAAGACTCACAAGACTCACAAGTATTCCACAAGACTCACAAGTCCTCACAAGACTCACAAGTCCACCACAAGACTCACAAGTCCTCCACAACAAGACTCACAAGTCCACCACAAGACTCACAAGTCCTCCACAAGACTCACAAGTCCTCCACAAGACTCAGAAGTCCACAACAAGACTCACAAGTCCTCCACAAAACTCACAAGTCCACACAAGACTCACAAGTCCTTCACAAGACTCACAAGTCCACCACAAGACTCACAAGTCCACCACAAGACTCACAAGTCCTCCACAAGACTCACAAGTCCTCCACAAGACTCACAAGTCCTCCACAAGACTCAAGTCCACAACAAGACTCACAAGTCCTCCACAAGACTCACAAGTCCACCACAAGACTCACAAGTCCTTCACAAGACTCACAAGTCCACCACAAGACTCACAAGTCCACCACAAGACTCACAAGTCCTCCACAAGACTCACAAGTCCACTACAAGACTCACAAGTCCTCCACAAGACTCACAAGTCCATCACAAGACTCACAAGTCCCTCACAAGACTCACAAGTCCATCACAAGACTCACAAGTCAATCACAAGACTCACAAGTCCTCCACAAGACTCACAAGTCCACCACAAGACTCACAAGTCCTCCACAAGACTCACAAGTCCATCAAGACTCACAAGTCCACCACAAGACTCACAAGTCCCACAAGACTCACAAGTCCTCCACAAGACTCACAAGTCCACCACAAGACTCACAAGTCCACCACAAGACTCCAAGTACTCCACAAGACTCACAAGTCACCACAAGACTCACAAGTCCACCACAAGACTCACAAGTCCACCACAAGACTCACAAGTCCTCCACAAGACTCACAAGTCCTCCACAAGACTCACAAGTCCTCCACAAGACTCAGAAGTCCACCACAAGACTCACAAGACTCACAAGTCCCCCACAAAACTCACAAGTCCACCACAAGACTCACAAGTCCTTCACAAGACTCACAAGTCCACCACAAGACTCACAAGTCCACCACAAGACTCACAAGTCCTCCACAAGACTCACAAGTCCACCACAAGACTCACAAGTCCTCCACAAGACTCACAAGTCCATCACAAGACTCACAAGTCCATCACAAGACTCACAAGTCCATCACAAGACTCACAAGTCAATCACAAGACTCACAAGTCCTCCACAAGACTCACAAGTCCACCACAAGACTCACAAGTCCTCCACAAGACTCACAAGTCCACCACAAGACTCACAAGTCCTCCACAAGACTCACAAGTCCATCACAAGACTCACAAGTCCACCACAAGACTCACAAGTCCTCCACAAGACTCACAAGTCCTCCACAAGACTCACAAGTCCACCACAAGACTCACAAGTCCACCACAAGACTCACAAGTCCTCCACAAGACTCACAAGTCCACCACAAGACTCACAAGTCCACCACAAGACTCACAAGTCCACCACAAGACTCACAAGTCCTCCACAAGACTCACAAGTCCTCCACAAGACTCACAAGTCCTCCACAAGACTCACAAGTCCACAACAAGACTCACAAGACTCACAAGTCCCCACAAAACTCACAAGTCCACCACAAGACTCACAAGTCCTTCACAAGACTCACAAGTCCACCACAAGACTCACAAGTCCACCACAAGACTCACAAGTCCTCCACAAGACTCACAAGTCCACTACAAGACTCACAAGTCCTCCACAAGACTCACAAGTCCATCACAAGACTCACAAGTCCATCACAAGACTCACAAGTCCATCACAAGACTCACAAGTCAATCACAAGACTCACAAGTCCTCCACAAGACTCACAAGTCCACCACAAGACTCACAAGTCCTCCACAAGACTCACAAGTCCATCACAAGACTCACAAGTCCACCACAAGACTCACAAGTCCTCCACAAGACTCACAAGTCCTCCACAAGACTCACAAGTCCACCACAAGACTCACAAGTCCACCACAAGACTCACAAGTCCTCCACAAGACTCACAAGTCCACCACAAGACTCACAAGTCCACCACAAGACTCACAAGTCCTCACAAGACTCACAAGTCCTCCACAAGACTCACAAGTCCACCACAAGACTCACAAGTCCACCACAAGACTCACAAGTCCACCACAAGACTCACAAGTCCTCCACAAGGCTCACAAGCCCTCCACAAGACTCACAAGTCCTCCACAAGACTCACAAGTCCTCCACAAGACTCACAAGTCCTCCACAAGACTCACAAGTCATCCACAAGACCCACAAGTCCATGGAAGACTCACAAGTCCACTGAAAGACTCACAAGTCCATCACAAGACTCACAAGTCCATTGAAAGACTCACAAGTCCATCACAAGACTCACAAGTCCATTGAAAGACTCACAAGTGTACCACAAGACTCACAAGTCCTTAACAAGACTCACAAGTCCTCCACAAGACTCAGAAGTCCACAACAAGACTCACAAGACTCACAAGTCCTCCACAAGACTCACAAGTCCACCACAAGACTCACAAGTCCTCCACAAGACTCACAAGTCCACCACAAGACTCACAAGTCCACCACAAGACTCACAAGTCCTCCACAAGACTCACAAGTCCATCACAAGACTCACAAGTCCATCACAAGACTCACAAGTCCACCACAAGACTCACAAGTCCTCCACAAGACTCACAAGTCCTCCACAAGACTCACAAGTCCACAACAAGACTCACAAGACTCACAAGTCCATCACAAGACTCACAAGTCCACCACAAGACTCACAAGTCCATCACAAGACTCACAAGTCCTCCACAAGACTCACAAGTCCTCCACAAGACTCACAAGTCCACCACAAGACTCACAAGACTCACAAGTCCATGAAAGACTCACAAGTGTACCACAAGACTCACAAGTCCTCCACAAGACTCACAAGTCCTCCACAAGACTCACAAGTCCACAACAAGACTCACAAGACTCACAAGTCCTCCACAAGACTCACAAGTCCACCACAAGACTCACAAGTCCTCCACAAGACTCACAAGTCCACCACAAGACTCACAAGTCCACCACAAGACTCACAAGTCCACCACAAGACTCACAAGTCCTCCACAAGACTCACAAGTCCTCCACAAGACTCACAAGTCCACCACAAGACTCACAAGTCCTCCACAAGACTCACAAGTCCACCACAAGACTCACAAGTCCACCACAAGACTCACAAGTCCATCACAAGACTCACAAGTCCACCACAAGACTCACAAGTCCATCACAAGACTCACAAGTCCTCCACAAGACTCACAAGTCCACCACAAGACTCACAAGACTCACAAGTATTCCACAAGACTCACAAGTCCTCCACAAGACTCACAAGTCCACCACAAGACTCACAAGTCCTCCACAAGACTCACAAGTCCACCACAAGACTCACAAGTCCTCCACAAGACTCACAAGTCCTCCACAAGACTCACAAGTCCACAACAAGACTCACAAGTCCTCCACAAAACTCACAAGTCCACCACAAGACTCACAAGTCCTTCACAAGACTCACAAGTCCACCACAAGACTCACAAGTCCACCACAAGACTCACAAGTCCTCCACAAGACTCACAAGTCCTCCACAAGACTCACAAGTCCTCCACAAGACTCACAAGTCCACAACAAGACTCACAAGACTCACAAGTCCTCCACAAAACTCACAAGTCCACCACAAGACTCACAAGTCCTTCACAAGACTCACAAGTCCACCACAAGACTCACAAGTCCACCCAAGACTCACAAGTCCTCCACAAGACTCACAAGTCCACCACAAGACTCACAAGTCCTCCACAAGACTCACAAGTCCATCACAAGACTCACAAGTCCATCACAAGACTCACAAGTCCATCACAAGACTCACAAGTCAATCACAAGACTCACAAGTCCTCCACAAGACTCACAAGTCCACCACAAGACTCACAAGTCCTCCACAAGACTCACAAGTCCATCACAAGACTCACAAATCCACCACAAGACTCACAAGTCCTCCACAAGACTCACAAGTCCTCCACAAGACTCACAAGTCCACCACAAGACTCACAAGTCCACCACAAGACTCACAAGTACTCCACAAGACTCACAAGTTCACCACAAGACTCACAAGTCCACCACAAGACTCACAAGTCCACCACAAGACTCACAAGTCCTCCACAAGACTCACAAGTCCTCCACAAGACTCACAAGTCCTCCACAAGACTCACAAGTCCACAACAAGACTCACAAGACTCACAAGTCCCCACAAAACTCACAAGTCCACCACAAGACTCACAAGTCCTTCACAAGACTCACAAGTCCACCACAAGACTCACAAGTCCACCACAAGACTCACAAGTCCTCCACAAGACTCACAAGTCCACTACAAGACTCACAAGTCCTCCACAAGACTCACAAGTCCATCACAAGACTCACAAGTCCATCACAAGACTCACAAGTCCATCACAAGACTCACAAGTCAATCACAAGACTCACAAGTCCTCCACAAGACTCACAAGTCCACCACAAGACTCACAAGTCCTCCACAAGACTCACAAGTCCACCACAAGACTCACAAGTCCTCCACAAGACTCACAAGTCCATCACAAGACTCACAAGTCCACCACAAGACTCACAAGTCCTCCACAAGACTCACAAGTCCTCCACAAGACTCACAAGTCCACCACAAGACTCACAAGTCCACCACAAGACTCACAAGTACTCCACAAGACTCACAAGTTCACCACAAGACTCACAAGTCCACCACAAGACTCACAAGTCCACCACAAGACTCACAAGTCCTCCACAAGACTCACAAGTCCTCCACAAGACTCACAAGTCCTCCACAAGACTCACAAGTCCACAACAAGACTCACAAGACTCACAAGTCCCCCACAAAACTCACTAGTCCACCACAAGACTCACAAGTCCTTCACAAGACTCACAAGTCCACCACAAGACTCACAAGTCCACCACAAGACTCACAAGTCCTCCACAAGACTCACAAGTCCACTACAAGACTCACAAGTCCTCCACAAGACTCACAAGTCCATCACAAGACTCACAAGTCCATCACAAGACTCACAAGTCCATCACAAGACTCACAAGTCAATCACAAGACTCACAAGTCCTCCACAAGACTCACAAGTCCACCACAAGACTCACAAGTCCTCCACAAGACTCACAAGTCCATCACGAGACTCACAAATCCACCACAAGACTCACAAGTCCTCCACAAGACTCACAAGTCCTCCACAAGACTCACAAGTCCACCATAAGACTCACAAGTCCACCACAAGACTCCCAAGTACTCCACAAGACTCACAAGTTCACCACAAGACTCACAAGTCCACCACAAGACTCACAAGTCCTCCACAAGACTCACAAGTCCTCCACAAGACTCACAAGTCCACCACAAGACTCACAAGTCCACCATAAGACTCACAAGTCCACCACAAGACTCACAAGTCCACTATAAGGCTCACAATTCCACCATAAGACTCACAAGTCCACTATAAGGCTCACAAGTCCACCATAAGACTCACAGGTCCTCCACAAGACTCACAAGTCCTCCACTAGACCCACAAGTCCATTGGAAGACTCACAAGGCCATCACAAGACTTACAATTCATTGAAAGACTCACAAGTCCATCACAAGACTCACAAGTCCATTGAAAGACTCACAAGTCCATCACAAGACTCACAAGTCCATTGAAAGACTCACAAGTCCATCACAAGACTCACAAGTCCATTGAAAGACTCACAAGTCCACTAATGGGATTAGGAACATCATCAGACTGTGAATTTGATTATGAATTCCATCAGTTGTGAAGTTTCTAATAGTAACAAATAGAGAATAACCTGAGCCGAACTCACCTAATTGTGCTTGCGGGGGTTGAGCTCTGGCTCTTTGGTCCCGCCTCTCAACTATCAATCAACAAGTGTACAGGTTCCTGAGCCTACTGGGCTCTATCATATCTACACTTGAAACTGTGTATGGAGTCAGCCTCCACCACATTACTGCCTAATGCAGTCCACCTGTTAACTACTCTGACACTGAAAAAGTTCCTTCTAACGTCCCTATGGCTCATGTGGGTACTCAGTCTCCACCTGTGTCCCCTTGTTCGCGTCCCGCCAGTGTTAAATAATCTGTCCTTATCTACCCTGTTAATTCCCTCAAGAATTTTGTATGTGGTGATCTTGTCTCCCAGAGTTATTCTGTCTTTCAGCGACGTGAGATGCGATCACGCAGCCTTTCCTCGTAACTCATGCGTCTTAGTTCTGGGACTAGCCTAGTGGCATACCTCTGAACTTTTTCCAGCTTCGTCTTGTGCTTGACAAGGTACGTGTCGGAAAACCCGACACCATTTAATAAAATTAAATTACAGTATGCAGATAATATTGTTGCTGTTGTATACACAAGTTAACGCATAGAAAATGTAGCTTGTAGTGGAATTTTCCGTCAATAGAAAACGGGATATCATTGCCACATAGTACTATAAATTCACCAGCTGTTCTGTTGGGAATTATTCTTAAATACAGTAGTCTTTGGACTTATTACATCATAAAATCACCTCATTTGAATTAACTTAATTATCAGTATCATAATAAAGTAAATGTGACTCTTCTACCACATATTGACATCTGGACAAGGAGAGCCAAGGCGTCAGTAGTGAGGGAGGTCAGCCATTGTTAAGACCATAGTGGCAGGAGCAAATTCAGCTCCAATAATTCTCTTGGACGAAGTGTTATGGAGATCAAATTAGTGCTTCTGCCATCATCAACACGCTGTCAACATAAACAAGGGAAATGTCTTACTGAAACCCGTTTATCTAATCATTTCTGGCCAGTTAATGTTAAGTAGATATAGGGCGAACCGGTTAGGATGCGAACGAGCCGCTAAATACAGGTAATTAATCCTTGGTCCTTATCTAATAATATATAAATGTTTCATCTGATATAGCTGTCATATATTAGGATTCCGGCTTTACAGCTAGCGCCCTTTGACAGGAACAAGAAGAGGAAGCAAGAAATAATCTTGGTACATCAGTTACTTGGGTGATGAAAGCTAGCCTCTCACGAGGATAATTTGGTGTCTACATCCTAGTTATACCTGGTGGACTAAGCCTGCTGTACAATAAGATAAGGCACCTACAGTTTCATTAACTAATGTATGTAGTTAATACTGTACTTTGATTGGCTGCATATATATAAATTTAATATAAACCCCCCTAATGTGTAAGGATCGATTTGTGAGATTATTGCAGAAATACAATCCACTTAACATCATACAAATTGCTATCGAAATATATAAATTAACGTAAATATAAATTGTATATAAACTCATATAAATTAAATATAAATCTCACAGGTCGGTTCCTACACCATGTGTTATGAGTAGTGTAGACGGGGACAAAAATGGTGTCAGGTTCGACACCCCGCATGGCTTTGGCCTAATCAGCGTGATCCCAGGAGCCAAAGGTGGAAGTTGGAGGTCAGTTGGCATGCCCTTGCATGCAAGGATGTTGCAAGTACTTTTGTTGCAGGTTGCTAGGGGTCTCTTGTCCACCCCTCCCGTCCTACACGCTACGGGCTCACCATAGCCCGTGCTACTTGGAGCTGTTTGTTCCAAGTAGCGAATCTTTAACAACAACTTCCCGCCCTTTATCCTTTGTTGTTGCACGCATCTTTGTGTAAGCAATGTTACCTTGTTACCTAACCTTGCATCAGTTTTCGCAATCAACGTCTCCGTGACCAGGCCTCCTGGTTGATGGTCTGGTCAACCAGGCTGTTGGATGTGGCTGCTTACAGTCTAATGTATAGTGGAAGTGTGTTGAACAGTCTCGGGCCTCTGATGTTGATAGTTCTCTCTTGAACACTGTGAGGGGTCGGCCAGTTATGTCCCTTATGTGTAGTGGAAGCGTGTTGAACAGTCTCGGGCCTCTGATGTTGATAGTTCTCTCTTGAACACTGTGAGGGGTCGGTCAGTTATGTCCCTTATGTGTAGTGGAAGCGTGTTGAACAGTCTCGGGCCTCTGATGTTGATAGTTCTCTCTTGAACACTGTGAGGGGTCGGCCAGTTATGTCCCTTATGTGTAGTGGAAGCGTGTTGAACAGTCTCGGGCCTCTGATGTTGATAGTTCTCTCTTGAACACTGTGAGGGGTCGGCCAGTTATGTCCCTTATGTGTAGTGGAAGCGTGTTGAACAGTCTCGGGCCTCTGATGTTGATAGTTCTCTCTTGAACACTGTGAGGGGTCGGCCAGTTATGTCCCTTATGTGTAGTGGAAGCGTGTTGAACAGTCTCGGGCCTCTGGTGTTGATAGTTCTCTCTTGAACATTGTGAGGGGTCGGCCAGTTATGTCCCTTATGTGTAGTGGAAGCGTGTTGAACAGTCTCGGGCCTCTGATGTTGATAGTTCTCTCTTGAACACTGAGAGGGGTCGGCCAGTTATGTCCCTTATGTGTAGTGGAAGCGTGTTGAACAGTCTCGGGCCTCTGATGTTGATAGTTCTCTCTTGAACACTGTGAGGGGTCGGCCAGTTATGTCCCTTATGTGTAGTGGAAGCGTGTTGAACAGTCTCGGGCCTCTGATGTTGATAGTTCTCTCTTGAACACTGTGAGGGGTCGGCCAGTTATGTCCCTTATGTGTAGTGGAAGCGTGTTGAACAGTCTCGGGCCTCTGATGTTGATAGTTCTCTCTTGAACACTGTGAGGGGTCGGCCAGTTATGCCCCTTATGTGTAGTGGAAGCGTGTTGAACAGTCTCGGGCCTCTGATGTTGATAGTTCTCTCTTGAACACTGTGAGGGGTCGGCCAGTTATGTCCCTTATGTGTAGTGGAAGCGTGTTGAACAGTCTCGGGCCTCTGATGTTGATAGTTCTCTCTTGAACACTGTGAGGGTTCGGTCAGTTATGTCCCTTATGTGTAGTGGAAGCGTGTTGAACAGTCTCGGGCCTCTGATGTTGATAGTTCTCTCTTGAACACTGTGAGGGGTCGGCCAGTTATGTCCCTTATGTGTAGTGGAAGCGTGTTGAACAGTCTCGGGCCTCTGATGTTGATAGTTCTCTCTTGAACACTGTGAGGGGTCGGCCAGTTATGTCCCTTATGTGTAGTGGAAGTGTGTTGAACAGTCTCGGGCCTCTGATGTTGATAGTTCTCTCTTGAACACTGTGAGGGGTCGGCCAGTTATGTCCCTTATGTGTAGTGGAAGCGTGTTGAACAGTCTCGGGCCTCTGATGTTGATAGTTCTCTCTTGAACACTGTGAGGGGTCGGCCAGTTATGTCCCTTATGTGTAGTGGAAGCGTGTTGAACAGTCTCGGGCCCTACACTACTTCTGAATTATTGTTTAATAGGCACTTTAAAGTGCACATGGAAGCAGTAAAGACAGATCCCAATAGAGAGAAATTGGTAACTAGCTTGGCCAGTCAGTTGGCTCAGGGAGAGGAATTGTTGTTTAATGAGGGTGATGCAGTATATGCAAGGAATTTTGGAAGTGGAAAGCCCTGGGTGGAAGGAAAAATTAGGGAAGTCCTGGGCCGCAGGAACTTCACTGTGCAAGTGCAGAGTTGAGTTTTGGAAACATTAATTGGAAACGGCATGCCGATCAGCTCATGCCAAGGTTCACAGGGAATTTTGAAGACCATTCAGGTGCGGGTGGGGCAACTAGTGATATCCATCCTAATAATGAAGGGATAGCAGCACCTGCAGGTGACCGTGAGGCAGAGCAAGGGGCAGCAGAGGGTTATGGGGATACAGTCAACCCTATGGACTCTACAAGGAGTAATTCAGAAGAATGTTTCCCAGAAGTAACAGGTCAGGACTCACAGTTGAGAAAATCAGGAAGAGTCATACGACCGCCTGATAGACTTAACCTGTAGGGATAGAGTTTATTTAAAAGGGGAGGAATGTTGGGATTGAGTACTACAGATGTTGGAGGTAGAATGTTGGGAGCAGATGCTCTTTTGTTTATGATCTTGTTAATAATATTTCATGTACCTGATGATTGTTTTGTTGTTGTTACTGGCGGAGAATAAAACCATTTACATGTATATTGCGACGGGTCGGTGGCGGAGGATGGCAGGGCAGGGTGTGGTGTCTTAATAAGAGAATATACGGAGTTTGGGACTGTGGACAGGATAATTGAACTCCGGCTTAGTAATTATATATCATCCACACAAGCTGAACTGCAGGCCATTCTGGCGTGTTTGGAGGAAGTACGTCATGACCACAAAAATGTTTTTGTATTTGTCGATAGCCGAGGAGCACTGGAGTCCTTAAACAGTCGAAACCCAGTCTTCGTCTCCATAGTTGAGGATTGTAAGAGAAGAATAACTGAGATACAGCTGAAAGGTCATAGTGTGAAATTTATGTGGATTCCATCTCATGTTGGAATAGTAAATGGTAAAAGGAGGAATGCTTGGAGTGACTCTGTGTACATGCGGCTCAGGCTTGGGTACAAATATTACTGGGAATATGGGATAGTTGTTCATGATAATGACACGAAGTGTAAACTATGTGGTATGTTAAGGTCTCACACCCTCGCCCATTATGTTCTTGATTGTCCGTTGATTAATGTATATAGAAACACTGAGATAAGGACTGTTCCTGAACAAATAGCCTGGATGTGTCACAACGGAAAGGTTGATGATATTCTGGAGAGATATAAGAATTTTTCACCAAGACTGTAATATTTTGTTGACTTATCTGCATGTCTCTTGCAAATTGTCTATACAGTATACCTAGGTCATAAAAGTATTTGTGTGTACGTCTGATACCATACTACTTGTGAAGGAGGAAATGTATATGTTATCTCTCAGAATATTTGGTAATATGTTTATGGTTTGTGATGTGTGTATATGTACTGAACGGGGTGAGAATAGCTTGAGCTACCTCATCCCTTTGTGTGTATTTTACATCAATAAACTTATTTCAATTTCAATTTCAAAACCATGTGGACGAAGATTGTCTCTCTTACCACAACCATAACATTCCCCTTCCACTACTGATCTTGTTGCTTTCTTTTTATGTACCATTTCACAAGCTTTCCCGTCCCTGACACTTTGTAGAAAAAAGAATTTCTGTCTTCTTCATTTCTATCCCCATTTAGACGTTTTACTTCAATTAGGTTCATTTTCAGCTTTTCTCTGTCTTCCTTTGAGAGGTCTTGTCTTATTGACCAAAGTTTGCCAACCTCATCACTCTGCAATTTCCTGGCATTACTAAGCACTCCCATCATGTTTTTCACTCCATTAAATGTCACCCTTAAGGGGCGGTTCTTGTCTTTCTCATATTTTCCTATTCTTCTAAAATCACTGACATTTTCCTTTGAGCCTTCTCCTAAACTTACTATTTTCTCTATGATTTTCATCTCTTCTGCTGCTCGGTCCACCCTAGATGAAATTTCCTTCTCTAAACATCCAAAAATTATTTAGGACATACTTTTGTCTGCAGTGTTTTGTACTTGTTTACTGTTGGTAACCAGTTCTTTCCTAATTGCTTGCCTAATTTCTGCTTCTTGTTGGTCATTTCTGGCTTTGACTTCTGAACACACTTCCTTAATTGTCTCTTTCTCTTTTACAACTTGGCCATATATGTCGCTTTTATTTCTTCTTTATATTTTTCTAGTTCTTTATTAGCCTCCTCTATTTGAATTGCCAATACCTGGTTGATGGGGTTCTGGGAGTTCTTCTACTCCCCAAGCCTGGCTCGAGGCCAGACTCGACTTGTGAGAGTTTGGTCCCCAAGGCTGTTGCTTGGTGCGGCCCGCAGGCCCCAACCCGTCCTCGCAAATCCGTATAGTCAGTATTGACTTATTAGTTACGTGCATAGGTGGCATACTAAACATAAGTATGTTTAGTATATCTAAATAGTTTCCCTTGAAAAGCTTCATAGAAAACACCGACCTTACCTAACCTACTTAGTATGTTAAAATAAGCATCTTATAGCTTCGTAATTACAATTGTTACTTAACCTATTATAGGTATAGGTTAGGTAATAATTGTAATTACGTAGCAATAAGATGCTTATCTTAACATACTAAGTAGGTTAGGTAAGGTCGGTGTTTTCTATGAAGCTTTTCAAGGGAAACTATTATGTTAAGTATGTCACCTATGCACATATTTAATAAGTCAATATTGACTATACGAATTTGCGAGCACGGGTTGCAGGCCCACATACCAACCACAGCCCGGTTGATCCGGCACTTCTTGAAGAAAACAATCTAGTTTCCTCTTGAAGATGTCCACGGTTGTTCCTGTAATATTTCTGATGCTCGCTGGGAGGACGTTGAACAACCGTGGACCTCTGATGTTCATACAGTGTTCTCTGATTGTGCCTATGGCACCTCTGCTCTTCACTGGTTCTATTCTGCATTTTCTTCCATATCGTTCACTCCAGTACGTTGTTATTTTACTGTGTAGATTTGGGACCTGGCCCTCCAGTATTTTCCATGTGTATATTATTTGGTATCTCTCTCGTCTCCTTTCTAGTGAGTACATTTGGAGAGCTTTGAGACGATCCCAATAATTTAGGTGCTTTATCTCGTCTATGCGTGCCGTATATGTTCTCTGTATTCCCTCTATTTCAGCAATCTCTCCTGCTCTGAAGGGGGAAGTGAGTACTGAGCAGTACTCGAGACGGGACAACACAAGTGACTTGAAGAGTACAACCATTGTGATGGGATCCCTGGATTTGAAAGTTCTCGTAATCCATCCGAACATTTTTCTGGCTGACGCGATATTTGCTTGGTTATGCTCCCTAAACGTTAGGTCGTCGGACATCATTATTCCCAAATCCTTGACATGCTGTTTTCCTACTATGGGAAGATTCGATTGTGTTTTGTACCCTGTATTATGTTTCAGATCCTCATTTTTACCGTACCTGAGTACCTGGAATTTATCACCCTTAAACATCATGTTATTTTCTGCTGCTCAATCGAAAACTTTGTTAATATCTGTTTGCAGTTTATCAATGTCTTCAGCAGAGGTAATTTTCATGCTGATTTTTGTATCATCTGCAAAGGATGACACGAAGCTGTGACTTGTGTTTTTGTCTATATCTGATATGAGAATAAGGAACAGCAGCGGTGCAAGGACTGTACCTTGAGGTACAGAGCTTTTAACTGCACTTGGACTCGATTTTACTTGATTAACTGTTACTCTTTGTGTTCTGTTCGACAGGAAATTGAGTATCCAGCGTCCTACTTTATCAGTTATACCCATTGACCTCATTTTGTGTGCAATCACTCCATGGTCACATTTGTCGAATGCCTTTGCAAAATCTGTGTATACGACATCTGCATTGTTGTTTTTGGCAGGGCTGGTGCAGCATACACGGTAATCAAGGATAACACTTTCCAACGCAGACATGAAAAAAAAGCACGTATTGAGAACTATGCCTCTTCAACGCAAGCAGAGCTAACTGCCATTGTTATGGCGTTAAGGTTTCTTGAACGGAACACTAATGGTGCAGTGATTTGTACCGATTCAAAAGCAGCACTACAAAGCCTAAGTAAAAATCGGGCAGAAAATCTTGCAATAGTCGCTGAAATTAAGAGAGCTGTGAGAGTTCTTACCAATCAGGGAAGAGTCATCAAGTTTCTGTGGATCCCCTCCCATGTTGGGGATCCCCTCCCATGTTGGGGGATCCCCTCCCATGTTGGAATATGTGGGAATGAACGAGCAGATGTGCTGGCTGCTGAAGGCGCTGAAGGAGACCATATTGAATACTTCATACCCAAGACTCTACTACAAATTAGAGGTATTGTCAGGCAACATCACCGTGACAAGGTAACTGAGGAAAGGAGGATAGAAGCACAAACCTGTGAATCTATACGATGGTACAACATGGTAGCAGCTGGCAATACCAATCATTATGGCCGAAGAGGAGGAGGACGAGGGAGAGAATCAGTAATAGCGAGAATCCGTCTTGGATACAGATATTCATGGAGATATGGAATGGAAACAACAGTTGATCAGCTAAGTTGCAGAATCTGTGGTGAGAGTGATGGACACCGCCTTGACCACTATCTACGTGAATGTGAACACCTGAGAGACATCAGAAATATGTGTAGAATAATAAACCCCACATTGTTTGAGTTAGGAAAACACTATTTGTCAAATATTGATACTGTTCTTAAAAGATTTCCCCATTTTGCACCCGCAAGATAACGTAAGCTTTTAAGGGTTGATAGATGTTAATCTTCTTGTTTGAGGAGCTGTTCACTTGAGACAGTTAAGCAAGTCCCAGCTGTGTCTGGGTACAAGTGACAGGATGAACAACCCAGCGGGTTTTCTTCCTATTGGGGAGTGTTGTACATACTGCTATGGCGGTGTGTCCACTCACAGGATGAGTGTCGCTGCCCAATACTATCACTATGGTGGTGTGTCCACTCACAGGATGAGTGGCGCTGCCCAATACTGTCACTATGGCGGTGTGTCCACTCACAGGATGAGTGGCGCTGCCCAATACTGTCACTATGGCGGTGTGTCCACTCACAGGGTGAATGGCGCTGTCCAATACTGTCATTATGGCGGTGTGTCCACTCACAGGATGAGTGGCGCTGCCCAATACTGTCACTATGGCGGTGTGTCCACTCTCAGGATGAGTGGCGCTGCCCAATACTGTCACTATGGCGGTGTGTCCACTCACAGGATGAGTGGCGCTGCCCAATACTGTCACTATGGCGGTGTGTCCACTCTCAGGATGAGTGGCGCTGCCCAATACTGTCACTATGGCGGTGTGTCTACTCACAGGATGAGTGGCGCTGCCCAATACTGTCACTATGGCGGTGTGTCCACTCACAGGATGAGTGGCGCTGCCCAATACTGTCACTATGGCGGTGTGTCCACTCACAGGATGAGTGGCGCTGCCCAATACTGTCACTATGGCGGTGTGTCCACTCACAAGATGAGTGGCGCTGCCCAATACTGTCACTATGGCGGTGTGTCCACTCACAAGATGAGTGGCGCTGCCCAATACTGTCACTATGGCGGTGTGTCCACTCACAAGATGAGTGGCGCTGCCCAATACTGTCACTATGGCGGTGTGTCCACTCACAAGATGAGTGGCGCTGCCCAATAAACTCGCCCCTCGGGGCAAAATTTAAAAAAAAATAAAAATCTTCATTGTTTTTCTCTAATGCCTCAGTGATTTTGTCAAAGTGGTCAAGTAGCTGCGAGAGGTATGATCTTCCTGCTCTAAATCCATGTTGGCCTGGATTGTGAAGGTCATTGGTCTCCATGAATCTAGTGACTGATCACTCTCTCAAATACTTTTATTATGAGGGACGTTAGTGCAACTGGTCTACAATTCTTTGCCAATGCGTTGCTCCCTTCCTTGTGTAGAGGGGCAATGTCTGCTACTTTAAGCGCATCTGGTATCTCCCCCGTGTCCAAGCTCTTCCTCCACACTATACTGAGTGCCTGTGCTACTGGCACTTTGCATTTCTTTATAAATATTGAATTCCATGAGCCTGGACCCGGGGCCGAGTGCATGGGCATATTGTCATTTCTCTTTCAAAATCTGCCACGCTCGTGTAATATCAGTTATATTTACAGGGTTTGGATATCACGCATAAAGAAGTTGTCTGGATCTTCCATTTCATGTTGTTTATTATTGAGTGCTAAACATGTCCTCATACTGCTTCTTTAGGATTTCACTAATTTCTTGTCATCCTCAGTGTATGAATCTTCACTAATACGAATAGGTCCAATACTGGCAGTGGTTTTTGCTTTTGAATTAGCATATGTAAAGAAATATTTGGGTTTTTCTTTATTTCTTGAATTACTTTCTGTTCTAGTTGCCTTTCTTAAGTCTGATATGACTGCTTCAGTGTCTGCTCAATCTCCCTGTTTAAATTATTTCTTCTTTGTATAGAGAGNCTCACAAGTCCTCCACGATACTCACAAAGTCCACCACAAGACTCACATCCCTCACAAGAATCACAAGTCCTCCACAAATACTCACAATCCACCACAAGACTCACAAGTCCTCCACAAGACTCACAGTCCATCACAAGACTCACAAGTCCTCCACAAGACTCACAAGACCTCCAAGTCTTCACAAGACTCACAAGTCCACCACAAGACTCACAAGTCTCCACAAGACTCACAAGACTCACAAGTCCTCCACAAGACTCACAAGTCCTCCACAAGACTCACAAGTCTCCACAAGACTCACAAGTCCTCCACAACACTCACAAGTCCACCCACAAGACTCACAAGTCCACCACAAGACTCACAGTCCACCACAAGACTCACAAGTCTTCCACAAGACTCACAAGTCCCCCACAAGACTCACAAGTCCTCCACAAGACTCACAAGTCCTCCACAAGACTCACAAGTCCACCACAGGACTCACAAGTCCACCACAAGACTCACAAGTCCTCCACAAGCTCACAAGTCCTCCACAAGACTCACAAGTCCTCCACAAGACTCACAAGTCCTCCACAATACTCACAAGTCCTCCACAAGACTCACAAGTCATCCACAAGACCCACAAGTCCATTGGAAGACTCACAAGTCCATGAAAGACTCACAAGTCCATCACAAGACTCACAAGTCCATTGAAAGACTCACAAGTCCATCACAAGACTCACAAGTCCATGAAAGACTCACAAGTGTACCACAAGACTCACAAGTCCTTAACAAGACTCACAAGTCCTCCACAAGACTCAGAAGTCCACAACAAGACTCACAAGACTCACAAGTCCTCCACAAGACTCACTAGTCCCCCACAAGACTCACAAGTCCTCCACAAGACTCACAAGTCCACCACAAGACTCACAAGTCCACCACAAGACTCACAAGTCCTCACAAGACTCACAAGTCCATCACAAGACTCACAAGCCCATCACAAGACTCACAAGTCCACCACAAGACTCACAAGTCCTCCACAAGACTCACAAGTCATCCACAAGACTCAGAAGTCCACAACAAGACTCACAAGACTCACAAGTCCATCAAAAGACTCACAAGTCCACCATAAGACTCACAAGTCCATCACAAGACTCACAAGTCCTCCACAAGACTCACAAGTCCTCCACAAGACTCACAAGTCCACCACAAGACTCACAAGACTCACAAGTCCATTGAAAGACTCACAAGTGTACCACAAGACTCACAAGTCCTTAACAAGACTCACAAGTCCTCCACAAGACTCAGAAGTCCACAACAAGACTCACAAGACTCACAAGTCCTCCACAAGACTCACTAGTCCACCACAAGACTCATAAGTCCTTCACAAGACTCACAAGTCCACCACAAGACTCACAAGTCCACCACAAGACTCACAAGTCCACCACAAGACTCACAAGTCCTCCACAAGACTCACAAGACTCACAAGTATTCCACAAGACTCACAAGTCCTCCACAAGACTCACAAGTCCACCACAAGACTCACAAGTCCTCCACAAGAATCACAAGTCCTCCACAAGACTCACAAGTCCATCACAAGACTCACAAGTCCTCCACAAGACTCACAAGTCCATCAGAAGACTCACAAGTCCTCCACAAGACTCACAAGACTCACAAGTCTTCCACAAGACTCACAAGTCCACCACAAGACTCACAAGTCTTCCACATGACTCACAAGACTCACAAGTCCTCCACAAGACTCACAAGTCCTCCACAAGACTCACAAGTCCTCCACAAGACTCACAAGTCCACCACAAGACTCACAAGTCCACCACAAGATTCACAAGTCCTCCACAAGACTCACAAGTCCACTACAAGACTCACAAGTCCTCCACAAGACTCACAAGTCCACCACAAGACTCACAAGTCCTCCACAAGACTCACAAGTCCCCCACAAGTCTCACAAGTCCACCACAGGACTCACAAGTCCACCACAAGACTCACAAGTCCTCCACAAGACTCACAAGTCCTCCACAAGACTCACAAGTCCTCCACAAGACTCACAAGTCCACAACAAGACTCACAAGACTCACAAGTCCATCAAAAGACTCACAAGTCCACCATAAGACTCACAAGTCCATCACAAGTCTCACAAGTCCTCCACAAGACTCACAAGTCCTCCACAAGACTCACAAGTCCACCACAAGACTCACAAGACTCACAAGTCCATTGAAAGACTCACAAGTGTACCACAAGACTCACAAGTCCTTAACAAGACTCACAAGTCCTCCACAAGACTCAGAAGTCCACAACAAGACTCACAAGACTCACAAGTCCTCCACAAGACTCACTAGTCCACCACAAGACTCATAAGTCCTCCACAAGACTCACAAGTCCACCACAAGACTCACAACTCCACCACAAGACTCACAAGTCCACCACAAGACTCACAAGTCCTCCACAAGACTCACAAGTCCTCCACAAGACTCACAAGTCCACCACAAGACTCACAAGTCCTCCACAAGACTCACAAGTCCACCACAAGACTCACAAGTCCACCACAAGACTCACAAGTCCATCACAAGACTCACAAGTCCACCATAAGACTCACAAGTCCATCACAAGACTCACAAGTCCACCAAAGACTCACAAGTCCACCACAAGACTCACAAGACTCACAAGTATTCCACAAGACTCACAAGTCCTCCACAAGACTCACAAGTCCACCACAAGACTCACAAGTCCTCCACAAGACTCACAAGTCCACCACAAGACTCACAAGTCCTCCACAAGACTCACAAGTCCTCCACAAGACTCAGAAGTCCACAACAAGACTCACAAGTCCTCCACAAAACTCACTAGTCCACCACAAGACTCACAAGTCCTTCACAAGACTCACAAGTCCACCCCAAGACTCACAAGTCCACCACAAGACTCACAAGTCCTCCACAAGACTCACAAGTCCTCCACAAGACTCACAAGTCCTCCACAAGACTCAGAAGTCCACAACAAGACTCACAAGACTCACAAGTCCTCCACAAAACTCACTAGTCCACCACAAGACTCACAAGTCCTTCACAAGACTCACAAGTCCACCACAAGACTCACAAGTCCACCCCAAGACTCACAAGTCCTCCACAAGACTCACAAGTCCACTACAAGACTCACAAGTCCTCCACAAGACTCACAAGTCCATCACAAGACTCACAAGTCCATCACAAGACTCACAAGTCCATCACAAGACTCACAAGTCAATCACAAGACTCACAAGTCCTCCACAAGACTCACAAGTCCACCACAAGACTCACAAGTCCTCCACAAGACTCACAAGTCCATCACGAGACTCACAAATCCACCACAAGACTCACAAGTCCTCCACAAGACTCACAAGTCCTCCACAAGACTCACAAGTCCACCATAAGACTCACAAGTCCACCACAAGACTCCCAAGTACTCCACAAGACTCACAAGTTCACCACAAGACTCACAAGTCCACCACAAGACTCACAAGTCCACCACAAGACTCACAAGTCCTCCACAAGACTCACAAGTCCTCCACAAGACTCACAAGTCCTCCACAAGACTCAGAAGTCCACAACAAGACTCACAAGACTCACAAGTCCCCCACAAAACTCACTAGTCCACCACAAGACTCACAAGTCCTTCACAAGACTCACAAGTCCACCACAAGACTCACACGTCCACCACAAGACTCACAAGTCCTCCACAAGACTCACAAGTCCACTACAAGACTCACAAGTCCTCCACAAGACTCACAAGTCCATCACAAGACTCACAAGTCCATCACAAGACTCACAAGTCCATCACAAGACTCACAAGTCAATCACAAGACTCACAAGTCCTCCACAAGACTCACAAGTCCACCACAAGACTCACAAGTCCTCCACAAGACTCACAAGTCCATAACGAGACTCACAAATCCACCACAAGACTCACAAGTCCTCCACAAGACTCACAAGTCCTCCACAAGACTCACAAGTCCACCATAAGACTCACAAGTCCACCACAAGACTCCCAAGTACTCCACAAGACTCACAAGTTCACCACAAGACTCACAAGTCCACCACAAGACTCACAAGTCCACTACAAGACTCACAAGTCCTCCACAAGACTCACAAGTCCATCATAAGACTCACAAGTCCATCACAAGACTCACAAGTCCATCACAAGACTCACAAGTCAATCACAAGACTCACAAGTCCACCACAAGACTCACAAGTCAATCACAAGACTCACAAGTCCTCCACAAGACTCACAAGTCCACCACAAGACTCACAAGTCCTCCACAAGACTCACAAGTCCATCACGAGACTCACAAATCCACCACAAGACTCACAAGTCCTCCACAAGACTCACAAGTCCTCCACAAGACTCACAAGTCCACCATAAGACTCACAAGTCCACCACAAGACTCCCAAGTACTCCACAAGACTCACAAGTTCACCACAAGACTCACAAGTCCACCACAAGACTCACAAGTCCTCCACAAGACTCACAAGTCCTCCACAAGACTCACAAGTCCACCACAAGACTCACAAGTCCACCATAAGACTCACAAGTCCACCACAAGACTCACAAGTCCACTATAAGGCTCACAATTCCACCATAAGACTCACAAGTCCACTATAAGGCTCACAAGTCCACCATAAGACTCACAAGTCCTCCACAAGACTCACAAGTCCTCCACTAGACCCACAAGTCCATTGGAAGACTCACAAGGCCATCACAAGACTTACAATTCATTGAAAGACTCACAAGTCCATCACAAGACTCACAAGTCCATTGAAAGACTCACAAGTCCATCACAAGACTCACAAGTCCATTGAAAGACTCACAAGTCCATCACAAGACTCACAAGTCCATTGAAAGACTCACAAGTCCACTAATGGGATTAGGAACATCATCAGACTGTGAATTTGATTATGAATTCCATCAGTTGTGAAGTTTCTAATAGTAACAAATAGAGAATAACCTGAGCCGAACTCACCTAATTGTGCTTGCGGGGGTTGAGCTCTGGCTCTTTGGTCCCGCCTCTCAACTATCAATCAACAAGTGTACAGGTTCCTGAGCCTACTGGGCTCTATGATATCTACACTTGAAACTGTGTGTGGAGTCAGCCTCCACCACATCACTGCCTAATGCATTCCACCTGTTAACTACTCTGACACTGAAAAAGTTCCTTCTAACGTCCCTGTGGCTCATGTGGGTACTCAGTCTCTACCTGTGTCCCCTTGTTCGCGTCCCGCCAGTGTTAAATAATCTGTCCTTATCTACCCTGTTAATTCCCTCAAGAATTTTGTATGTGGTGATCTTGTCTCCCAGAGTTATTCTGTCTTTCAGCGACGTGAGATGCGATCACGCAGCCTTTCCTCGTAACTCATGCGTCTTAGTTCTGGGATTAGCCTAGTGGCATACCTCTGAACTTTTTCCAGCTTCGTCTTGTGCTTGACAAGGTACGTGTCGGAAAACCCGACACCATTTAATAAAATTAAATTACAGTATGCAGATAATATTGTTGCTGTTGTATACACAAGTTAACGCATAGAAAATGTAGCTTGTAGTGGAATTTTCCGTCAATAGAAAACGGGATATCATTGCCACATAGTACTATAAATTCACCAGCTGTTCTGTTGGGAATTATTCTTAAATACAGTAGTCTTTGGACTTATTACATCATAAAATCACCTCATTTGAATTAACTTAATTATCAGTATCATAATAAAGTAAATGTGACTCTTCTACCACATATTGACATCTGGACAAGGAGAGCCAAGGCGTCAGTGGTGAGGGAGGTCAGCCATTGTTAAGACCATAGTGGCAGGAGCAAATTCAGCTCCAATAATTCTCTTGGACGAAGTGTTATGGAGATCAAATTAGTGCTTCTGCCATCATCAGCACGCTGTCAACATAAACAAGGGAAATGTCTTACTGAAACCCGTTTATCTAATCATTTCTGGCCAGTTAATGTTAAGTAGATATAGGGCGAACCGGTTAGGATGCGAACGAGCCGCTAAATACAGGTAATTAATCCTTGGTCCTTATCTAATAATATATAAATGTTTCATCTGATATAGCTGTCATATATTAGGATTCCGGCTTTACAGCTAGCGCCCTTTGACAGGAACAAGAAGAGGAAGCAAGAAATAATCTTGGTACATCAGTTACTTGGGTGATGAAAGCTAGCCTCTCACGAGGATAATTTGGTGTCTACATCCTAGTTATACCTGGTGGACTAAGCCTGCTGTACAATAAGATAAGGCACCTACAGTTTCATTAACTAATGTATGTAGTTAATACTGTACTTTGATTGGCTGCATATATATAAATTTAATATAAACCCCCCTAATGTGTAAGGATCGATTTGTGAGATTATTGCAGAAATACAATCCACTTAACATCATACAAATTGCTATCGAAATATATAAATTAACGTAAATATAAATTGTATATAAACTCATATAAATTAAATATAAATCTCACAGGTCGGTTCCTACACCATGTGTTATG
>WNGS01000611.1:26039-36790 GCA_020271785.1 Procambarus virginalis | reverse complement strand
AGCAGTACTATACTGGTAGTGACATATAGCAGCACTATACTGGTAGTGGTGTATAGCAGCACTATACTGGTAGTGACATATAGCAGCACTATACTGGTAGTGACATATAGCAGCACTATACTGGTAGTGTATAGCAGCACTATACTGGTAGTGACATATAGCAGCACTATACTGGTAGTGACATATAGCAGCACTATACTGGTAGTGGACATATAGCAGCACTATACTGGTAGTGACATATAGCAGCACTATACTGGTAGTGACATATAGCAGCACTATACTGGTAGTGACATATAGCAGCACTATACTGGTAGTGGTGTATAGCAGCACTATACTGGTAGTGACATATAGCAGCACTATACTGGTAGTGACATATAGCAGCACTATACTGGTAGTGACATATAGCAGCACTATACTGGTAGTGACATATAGCAGCACTATACTGGTAGTGACATATAGCAGCACTATACTGGTAGTGACATATAGCAGCACTATACTGGTAGTGACATATAGCAGCACTATACTGGTAGTGGTGTATAGCAGCACTATACTGGTAGTGACATATAGCAGCACTATACTGGTAGTGACATATAGCAGCACTATACTGGTAGTGGTGTATAGCAGCACTATACTGGTAGTGACATATAGCAGCACTATACTGGTAGTGACATATAGCAGCACTATACTGGTAGTGGTGTATAGCAGCACTATACTGGTAGTGACATATAGCAGTACTATACTGGTAGTGACATATAGCAGCACTATACTGGTAGTGACATATAGCAGCACTATACTGGTAGTGACATATAGCAGCACTATACTGGTAGTGACATATAGCAGCACTATACTGGTAGTGACATATAGCAGCACTATACTGGTAGTGACATATAGCAGCACTATACTGGTAGTGGTGTATAGCAGCACTATACTGGTAGTGACATATAGCAGCACTATACTGGTAGTGGTGTATAGCAGCACTATACTGGTAGTGACATATAGCAGCACTATACTGGTAGTGACATATAGCAGCACTATACTGGTAGTGGTGTATAGCAGCACTATACTGGTAGTGACATATAGCAGCACTATACTGGTAGTGGTGTATAGCAGCACTATACTGGTAGTGACATATAGCAGCACTATACTGGTAGTGACATATAGCAGCACTATACTGGTAGTGACATATAGCAGCACTATACTGGTAGTGACATATAGCAGCACTATACTGGTAGTGACATATAGCAGCACTATACTGGTAGTGACATATAGCAGCACTATACTGGTAGTGGTATAGCAGCACTATACTGGTAGTGACATATAGCAGCACTATACTGGTAGTGACATATAGCAGCACTATACTGGTAGTGGTGTATAGCAGCACTATACTGGTAGTGACATATAGCAGCACTATACTGGTAGTGACATATAGCAGCACTATACTGGTAGTGACATATAGCAGCACTATACTGGTAGTGACATATAGCAGCACTATACTGGTAGTGGTGTATAGCAGCACTATACTGGTAGTGGTGTATAGCAGCACTATACTGGTAGTGACATATAGCAGCACTATACTGGTAGTGACATATAGCAGCACTATACTGGTAGTGACATATAGCAGCACTATACTGGTAGTGACATATAGCAGCACTATACTGGTAGTGACATATAGCAGCACTATACTGGTAGTGACATATAGCAGCACTATACTGGTAGTGACATATAGCAGCACTATACTGGTAGTGACATATAGCAGCACTATACTGGTAGTGACATATAGCAGCACTATACTGGTAGTGACATATAGCAGCACTATACTGGTAGTGACATATAGCAGCACTATACTGGTAGTGACATATAGCAGCACTATACTGGTAGTGACATATAGCAGCACTATACTGGTAGTGACATATAGCAGCACTATACTGGTAGTGACATATAGCAGCACTATACTGGTAGTGACATATAGCAGCACTATACTGGTAGTGACATATAGCAGCACTATACTGGTAGTGACATATAGCAGCACTATACTGGTAGTGACATATAGCAGCACTATACTGGTAGTGACATATAGCAGCACTATACTGGTAGTGACATATAGCAGCACTATACTGGTAGTGGTGTATAGCAGCACTATACTGGTAGTGGTGTATAGCAGCACTATACTGGTAGTGACATATAGCAGCACTATACTGGTAGTGACATATAGCAGCACTATACTGGTAGTGACATATAGCAGCACTATACTGGTAGTGACATATAGCAGCACTATACTGGTAGTGACATATAGCAGCACTATACTGGTAGTGACATATAGCAGCACTATACTGGTAGTGACATATAGCAGCACTATACTGGTAGTGACATATAGCAGCACTATACTGGTAGTGACATATAGCAGCACTATACTGGTAGTGACATATAGCAGCACTATACTGGTAGTGACATATAGCAGCACTATACTGGTAGTGACATATAGCAGCACTATACTGGTAGTGACATATAGCAGCACTATACTGGTAGTGACATATAGCAGCACTATACTGGTAGTGACATATAGCAGCACTATACTGGTAGTGACATATAGCAGCACTATACTGGTAGTGACATATAGCAGCACTATACTGGTAGTGACATATAGCAGCACTATACTGGTAGTGGTGTATAGCAGCACTATACTGGTAGTGACATATAGCAGCACTATACTGGTAGTGACATATAGCAGCACTATACTGGTAGTGACATATAGCAGCACTATACTGGTAGTGACATATAGCAGCACTATACTGGTAGTGACATATAGCAGCACTATACTGGTAGTGACATATAGCAGCACTATACTGGTAGTGACATATAGCAGCACTATACTGGTAGTGACATATAGCAGCACTATACTGGTAGTGACATATAGCAGCACTATACTGGTAGTGACATATAGCAGCACTATACTGGTAGTGACATATAGCAGCACTATACTGGTAGTGACATATAGCAGCACTATACTGGTAGTGACATATAGCAGCACTATACTGGTAGTGACATATAGCAGCACTATACTGGTAGTGGTGTATAGCAGCACTATACTGGTAGTGACATATAGCAGCACTATACTGGTAGTGACATATAGCAGCACTATACTGGTAGTGACATATAGCAGCACTATACTGGTAGTGACATATAGCAGCACTATACTGGTAGTGACATATAGCAGCACTATACTGGTAGTGACATATAGCAGCACTATACTGGTAGTGACATATAGCAGCACTATACTGGTAGTGACATATAGCAGCACTATACTGGTAGTGACATATAGCAGCACTATACTGGTAGTGACATATAGCAGCACTATACTGGTAGTGACATATAGCAGCACTATACTGGTAGTGACATATAGCAGCACTATACTGGTAGTGACATATAGCAGCACTATACTGGTAGTGACATATAGCAGCACTATACTGGTAGTGACATATAGCAGCACTATACTGGTAGTGACATATAGCAGCACTATACTGGTAGTGACATATAGCAGCACTATACTGGTAGTGACATATAGCAGCACTATACTGGTAGTGACATATAGCAGCACTATACTGGTAGTGACATATAGCAGCACTATACTGGTAGTGACATATAGCAGCACTATACTGGTAGTGACATATAGCAGCACTATACTGGTAGTGACATATAGCAGCACTATACTGGTAGTGACATATAGCAGCACTATACTGGTAGTGACATATAGCAGCACTATACTGGTAGTGACATATAGCAGCACTATACTGGTAGTGACATATAGCAGCACTATACTGGTAGTGACATATAGCAGCACTATACTGGTAGTGACATATAGCAGCACTATACTGGTAGTGACATATAGCAGCACTATACTGGTAGTGACATATAGCAGCACTATACTGGTAGTGGTGTATAGCAGCACTATACTGGTAGTGACATATAGCAGCACTATACTGGTAGTGACATATAGCAGCACTATACTGGTAGTGACATATAGCAGCACTATACTGGTAGTGACATATAGCAGCACTATACTGGTAGTGACATATAGCAGCACTATACTGGTAGTGACATATAGCAGCACTATACTGGTAGTGACATATAGCAGCACTATACTGGTAGTGACATATAGCAGCACTATACTGGTAGTGACATATAGCAGCACTATACTGGTAGTGACATATAGCAGCACTATACTGGTAGTGACATATAGCAGCACTATACTGGTAGTGACATATAGCAGCACTATACTGGTAGTGACATATAGCAGCACTATACTGGTAGTGACATATAGCAGCACTATACTGGTAGTGACATATAGCAGCACTATACTGGTAGTGACATATAGCAGCACTATACTGGTAGTGACATATAGCAGCACTATACTGGTAGTGACATATAGCAGCACTATACTGGTAGTGACATATAGCAGCACTATACTGGTAGTGACATATAGCAGCACTATACTGGTAGTGACATATAGCAGCACTATACTGGTAGTGACATATAGCAGCACTATACTGGTAGTGACATATAGCAGCACTATACTGGTAGTGACATATAGCAGCACTATACTGGTAGTGACATATAGCAGCACTATACTGGTAGTGACATATAGCAGCACTATACTGGTAGTGACATATAGCAGCACTATACTGGTAGTGACATATAGCAGCACTATACTGGTAGTGACATATAGCAGCACTATACTGGTAGTGACATATAGCAGCACTATACTGGTAGTGACATATAGCAGCACTATACTGGTAGTGACATATAGCAGCACTATACTGGTAGTGACATATAGCAGCACTATACTGGTAGTGACATATAGCAGCACTATACTGGTAGTGACATATAGCAGCACTATACTGGTAGTGACATATAGCAGCACTATACTGGTAGTGACATATAGCAGCACTATACTGGTAGTGACATATAGCAGCACTATACTGGTAGTGACATATAGCAGCACTATACTGGTAGTGACATATAGCAGCACTATACTGGTAGTGACATATAGCAGCACTATACTGGTAGTGACATATAGCAGCACTATACTGGTAGTGACATATAGCAGCACTATACTGGTAGTGACATATAGCAGCACTATACTGGTAGTGACATATAGCAGCACTATACTGGTAGTGACATATAGCAGCACTATACTGGTAGTGACATATAGCAGCACTATACTGGTAGTGACATATAGCAGCACTATACTGGTAGTGACATATAGCAGCACTATACTGGTAGTGACATATAGCAGCACTATACTGGTAGTGGTGTATAGCAGCACTATACTGGTAGTGACATATAGCAGCACTATACTGGTAGTGACATATAGCAGCACTATACTGGTAGTGACATATAGCAGCACTATACTGGTAGTGACATATAGCAGCACTATACTGGTAGTGACATATAGCAGCACTATACTGGTAGTGACATATAGCAGCACTATACTGGTAGTGACATATAGCAGCACTATACTGGTAGTGACATATAGCAGCACTATACTGGTAGTGACATATAGCAGCACTATACTGGTAGTGGTGTATAGCAGCACTATACTGGTAGTGACATATAGCAGCACTATACTGGTAGTGACATATAGCAGCACTATACTGGTAGTGACATATAGCAGCACTATACTGGTAGTGACATATAGCAGCACTATACTGGTAGTGACATATAGCAGCACTATACTGGTAGTGACATATAGCAGCACTATACTGGTAGTGACATATAGCAGCACTATACTGGTAGTGACATATAGCAGCACTATACTGGTAGTGACATATAGCAGCACTATACTGGTAGTGGTGTATAGCAGCACTATACTGGTAGTGACATATAGCAGCACTATACTGGTAGTGACATATAGCAGCACTATACTGGTAGTGGTGTATAGCAGCACTATACTGGTAGTGACATATAGCAGCACTATACTGGTAGTGACATATAGCAGCACTATACTGGTAGTGACATATAGCAGCACTATACTGGTAGTGACATATAGCAGCACTATACTGGTAGTGACATATAGCAGCACTATACTGGTAGTGACATATAGCAGCACTATACTGGTAGTGACATATAGCAGCACTATACTGGTAGTGACATATAGCAGCACTATACTGGTAGTGACATATAGCAGCACTATACTGGTAGTGACATATAGCAGCACTATACTGGTAGTGGTGTATAGCAGCACTATACTGGTAGTGACATATAGCAGCACTATACTGGTAGTGACATATAGCAGCACTATACTGGTAGTGACATATAGCAGCACTATACTGGTAGTGACATATAGCAGCACTATACTGGTAGTGACATATAGCAGCACTATACTGGTAGTGACATATAGCAGCACTATACTGGTAGTGACATATAGCAGCACTATACTGGTAGTGTGTATAGCAGCACTATACTGGTAGTGACATATAGCAGCACTATACTGGTAGTGGTGTATAGCAGCACTATACTGGTAGTGACATATAGCAGCACTATACTGGTAGTGTATAGCAGCACTATACTGGTAGTGACATATAGCAGCACTATACTGGTAGTGACATATAGCAGCACTATACTGGTAGTGACATATAGCAGCACTATACTGGTAGTGACATATAGCAGCACTATACTGGTAGTGACATATAGCAGCACTATACTGGTAGTGACATATAGCAGCACTATACTGGTAGTGACATATAGCAGCACTATACTGGTAGTGACATATAGCAGCACTATACTGGTAGTGACATATAGCAGCACTATACTGGTAGTGGTGTATAGCAGCACTATACTGGTAGTGACATATAGCAGCACTATACTGGTAGTGACATATAGCAGCACTATACTGGTAGTGGTGTATAGCAGCACTATACTGGTAGTGACATATAGCAGCACTATACTGGTAGTGACATATAGCAGCACTATACTGGTAGTGACATATAGCAGCACTATACTGGTAGTGACATATAGCAGCACTATACTGGTAGTGACATATAGCAGCACTATACTGGTAGTGACATATAGCAGCACTATACTGGTAGTGACATATAGCAGCACTATACTGGTAGTGACATATAGCAGCACTATACTGGTAGTGACATATAGCAGCACTATACTGGTAGTGACATATAGCAGCACTATACTGGTAGTGACATATAGCAGCACTATACTGGTAGTGACATATAGCAGCACTATACTGGTAGTGACATATAGCAGCACTATACTGGTAGTGACATATAGCAGCACTATACTGGTAGTGACATATAGCAGCACTATACTGGTAGTGACATATAGCAGCACTATACTGGTAGTGACATATAGCAGCACTATACTGGTAGTGACATATAGCAGCACTATACTGGTAGTGACATATAGCAGCACTATACTGGTAGTGACATATAGCAGCACTATACTGGTAGTGACATATAGCAGCACTATACTGGTAGTGACATATAGCAGCACTATACTGGTAGTGGTGTATAGCAGCACTATACTGGTAGTGACATATAGCAGCACTATACTGGTAGTGGTGTATAGCAGCACTATACTGGTAGTGACATATAGCAGCACTATACTGGTAGTGACATATAGCAGCACTATACTGGTAGTGACATATAGCAGCACTATACTGGTAGTGACATATAGCAGCACTATACTGGTAGTGACATATAGCAGCACTATACTGGTAGTGGTGTATAGCAGCACTATACTGGTAGTGACATATAGCAGCACTATACTGGTAGTGACATATAGCAGCACTATACTGGTAGTGACATATAGCAGCACTATACTGGTAGTGACATATAGCAGCACTATACTGGTAGTGACATATAGCAGCACTATACTGGTAGTGGTGTATAGCAGCACTATACTGGTAGTGACATATAGCAGCACTATACTGGTAGTGACATATAGCAGCACTATACTGGTAGTGACATATAGCAGCACTATACTGGTAGTGACATATAGCAGCACTATACTGGTAGTGACATATAGCAGCACTATACTGGTAGTGACATATAGCAGCACTATACTGGTAGTGACATATAGCAGCACTATACTGGTAGTGGTGTATAGCAGCACTATACTGGTAGTGACATATAGCAGCACTATACTGGTAGTGACATATAGCAGCACTATACTGGTAGTGACATATAGCAGCACTATACTGGTAGTGACATATAGCAGCACTATACTGGTAGTGACATATAGCAGCACTATACTGGTAGTGACATATAGCAGCACTATACTGGTAGTGACATATAGCAGCACTATACTGGTAGTGACATATAGCAGCACTATACTGGTAGTGACATATAGCAGCACTATACTGGTAGTGGTGTATAGCAGCACTATACTGGTAGTGACATATAGCAGCACTATACTGGTAGTGACATATAGCAGCACTATACTGGTAGTGACATATAGCAGCACTATACTGGTAGTGACATATAGCAGCACTATACTGGTAGTGACATATAGCAGCACTATACTGGTAGTGACATATAGCAGCACTATACTGGTAGTGACATATAGCAGCACTATACTGGTAGTGACATATAGCAGCACTATACTGGTAGTGGTGTATAGCAGTACTATACTGGTAGTGGTGTATAGCAGCACTATACTGGTAGTGACATATAGCAGCACTATACTGGTAGTGGTGTATAGCAGCACTATACTGGTAGTGACATATAGCAGCACTATACTGGTAGTGACATATAGCAGCACTATACTGGTAGTGACATATAGCAGCACTATACTGGTAGTGACATATAGCAGCACTATACTGGTAGTGACATATAGCAGCACTATACTGGTAGTGACATATAGCAGCACTATACTGGTAGTGACATATAGCAGCACTATACTGGTAGTGACATATAGCAGCACTATACTGGTAGTGACATATAGCAGCACTATACTGGTAGTGACATATAGCAGCACTATACTGGTAGTGTGTATAGCAGCACTATACTGGTAGTGACATATAGCAGCACTATACTGGTAGTGGTATAGCAGCACTATACTGGTAGTGACATATAGCAGCACTATACTGGTAGTGACATATAGCAGCACTATACTGGTAGTGACATATAGCAGCACTATACTGGTAGTGACATATAGCAGCACTATACTGGTAGTGACATATAGCAGCACTATACTGGTAGTGTGTATAGCAGCACTATACTGGTAGTGACATATAGCAGCACTATACTGGTAGTGGTGTATAGCAGCACTATACTGGTAGTGACATATAGCAGCACTATACTGGTAGTGACATATAGCAGCACTATACTGGTAGTGGTGTATAGCAGCACTATACTGGTAGTGACATATAGCAGTACTATACTGGTAGTGGTGTATAGCAGCACTATACTGGTAGTGACATATAGCAGCACTATACTGGTAGTGACATATAGCAGCACTATACTGGTAGTGACATATAGCAGCACTATACTGGTAGTGACATATAGCAGCACTATACTGGTAGTGACATATAGCAGTACTATACTGGTAGTGACATATAGCAGCACTATACTGGTAGTGGTGTATAGCAGCACTATACTGGTAGTGACATATAGCAGCACTATACTGGTAGTGACATATAGCAGCACTATACTGGTAGTGGTGTATAGCAGCACTATACTGGTAGTGACATATAGCAGTACTATACTGGTAGTGTATATAGCAGCACTATACTGGTAGTGACATATAGCAGCACTATACTGGTAGTGACATATAGCAGCACTATACTGGTAGTGACATATAGCAGCACTATACTGGTAGTGACATATAGCAGCACTATACTGGTAGTGGTGTATAGCAGCACTATACTGGTAGTGACATATAGCAGCACTATACTGGTAGTGACATATAGCAGCACTATACTGGTAGTGTATATCAGCACTATACTGGTAGTGACATATAGCAGCACTATACTGGTAGTGACATATAGCAGCACTATACTGGTAGTGGTGTATAGCAGCACTATACTGGTAGTGACATATAGCAGCACTATACTGGTAGTGACATATAGCAGCACTATACTGGTAGTGGTGTATAGCAGCACTATACTGGTAGTGACATATAGCAGCACTATACTGGTAGTGGTTATAGCAGCACTATACTGGTAGTGACATATAGCAGCACTATACTGGTAGTGACATATAGCAGCACTATACTGGTAGTGACATATAGCAGCACTATACTGGTAGTGACATATAGCAGCACTATACTGGTAGTGGTGTATAGCAGTACTATACTGGTAGTGTGTATAGCAGCACTATACTGGTAGTGACATATAGCAGCACTATACTGGTAGTGACATATAGCAGTACTATACTGGTAGTGACATATAGCAGCACTATACTGGTAGTGACATATAGCAGCACTATACTGGTAGTGACATATAGCAGTACTATACTGGTAGTGACATATAGCAGCACTATACTGGTGTGACATATAGCAGCACTATACTGGTAGTGGTGTATAGCAGCACTATACTGGTAGTGACATATAGCAGCCTATACTGGTAGTGACATATAGCAGCACTATACTGTAGTGACAATAGCAGTACTATACTGGTAGTGACATATAGCAGCACTATACTGGTAGTGACATATAGCATCACTATACTGGTAGTGACATATAGCAGTACTATACTGTAGTGACATATAGCAGCACTATACTGGTAGTGACATATA
>WNGS01000610.1:28820-45214 GCA_020271785.1 Procambarus virginalis | reverse complement strand
CTGTGTTGTGCACCCGTGCTGGTGGTGCTCGTGCTGGTGTTGACCGTGGTGTTGGCACCCGTGCTGGTGGTGCTCGTGCTGGTGTTGACCGTGGTGTTGGCACCCGTGCTGGTGGTGCTCGTGCTGGTGTTGACCGTGGTGTTGGCGCCCGTGCTGGTGGTGCTCGTGCTGGTGTTGACCGTGGTGTTGGCACCCGTGCTGGTGGTGCTCGTGCTGGTGTTGACCGTGGTGTTGGCACCCGTGCTGGTGGTGCTCGTGCTGGTGTTGACCGTGGTGTTGGCACCCGTGCTGGTGGTGCTCGTGCTGGTGTTGTTCGTGCTGGTGTTGACCGTGGTGTTGGCGCCCGTGCTGGTGGTGCTCGTGCTGGTGTTGACCGTGGTGTTGGCACCCGTGCTGGTGGTGCTCGTGCTGGTGTTGACCGTGGTGTTGGCACCCGTGCTGGTGGTGCTCGTGCTGGTGTTGACCGTGGTGTTGGCGCCCGTGCTGGTGGTGCTCGTGCTGGTGTTGACCGTGGTGTTGGCGCCCGTGCTGGTGGTGCTCGTGCTGGTGTTGACCGTGGTGTTGGCGCCCGTGCTGGTGGTGCTCGTGCTGGTGTTGACCGTGGTGTTGGCGCCCGTGCTGGTGGTGCTCGTGCTGGTGTTGACCGTGGTGTTGGCACCCGTGCTGGTGGTGCTCGTGCTGGTGTTGACCGTGGTGTTGGCGCCCGTGCTGGTGGTGCTCGTGCTGGTGTTGACCGTGGTGTTGGCGCCCGTGCTGGTGGTGCTCGTGCTGGTGTTGACCGTGGTGTTGGCGCCCGTGCTGGTGGTGCTCGTGCTGGTGTTGACCGTGGTGTTGGCGCCCGTGCTGGTGGTGCTCGTGCTGGTGTTGACCGTGGTGTTGGCACCCGTGCTGGTGGTGCTCGTGCTGGTGTTGACCGTGGTGTTGGCACCCGTGCTGGTGGTGCTCGTGCTGGTGTTGACCGTGGTGTTGGCACCCGTGCTGGTGGTGCTCGTGCTGGTGTTGACCGTGGTGTTGGCGCCCGTGCTGGTGGTGCTCGTGCTGGTGTTGACCGTGGTGTTGGCGCCCGTGCTGGTGGTGCTCGTGCTGGTGTTGACCGTGGTGTTGGCGCCCGTGCTGGTGGTGCTCGTGCTGGTGTTGACCGTGGTGTTGGCGCCCGTGCTGGTGGTGCTCGTGCTGGTGTTGACCGTGGTGTTGGCACCCGTGCTGGTGGTGCTCGTGCTGGTGTTGACCGTGGTGTTGGCGCCCGTGCTGGTGGTGCTCGTGCTGGTGTTGACCGTGGTGTTGGCACCGTGCTGGTGGTGCTCGTGCTGGTGTTGACCGTGGTGTTGGCGCCCGTGCTGGTGGTGCTCGTGCTGGTGTTGACCGTGGTGTTGGCACCCGTGCTGGTGGTGCTCGTGCTGGTGTTGACCGTGGTGTTGGCACCCGTGCTGGTGGTGCTCGTGCTGGTGTTGACCGTGGTGTTGGCACCCGTGCTGGTGGTGCTCGTGCTGGTGTTGACCGTGGTGTTGGCACCCGTGCTGGTGGTGCTCGTGCTGGTGTTGACCGTGGTGTTGGCACCCGTGCTGGTGGTGCTCGTGCTGGTGTTGACCGTGGTGTTGGCACCCGTGCTGGTGGTGCTCGTGCTGGTGTTGACCGTGGTGTTGGCACCAGTGCTGGTGGTGCTCGTGCTGGTGTTGACCGTGGTGTTGGCTGCCGTGCTGGTGGTGCTCGTGCTGGTGTTGACCATGGTGTTTGTGCCAGTGCTGGTGTTCACCGTGGTGTTGGCACCCGTGCTGGTGTTGCTCGTTCTAGTGTTGACCGTGGTGTTGACGCCCGTGCTGGTGGTACTCGTGCTGGTGTTGACCGTGGTGTTGGCACCCGTGCTGGTGGTGCTCGTGCTGGTGTTGACCGTGGTGTTGGCGCCCGTGCTGGTGGTGCTCGTGCTGGTGTTGACCGTGGTGTTGGCGCCCGTGCTGGTGGTGCTCGTGCTGGTGTTGACCGTGGTGTTGGCGCCCGTGCTGGTGGTGCTCGTGCTGGTGTTGACCGTGGTGTTGGCGCCCGTGCTGGTGGTGCTCGTGCTGGTGTTGACCGTGGTGTTGGCGCCCGTGCTGGTGGTGCTCGTGCTGGTGTTGACCGTGGTGTTGGCACCCGTGCTGGTGGTGCTCGTGCTGGTGTTGACCGTGGTGTTGGCGCCCGTGCTGGTGGTGCTCGTGCTGGTGTTGACCGTGGTGTTGGCACCCGTGCTGGTGGTGCTCGTGCTGGTGTTGACCGTGGTGTTGGCACCCGTGCTGGTGGTGCTCGTGCTGGTGTTGACCGTGGTGTTGGCACCCGTGCTGGTGGTGCTCGTGCTGGTGTTGACCGTGGTGTTGGCGCCCGTGCTGGTGGTGCTCGTGCTGGTGTTGACCGTGGTGTTGGCACCCGTGCTGGTGGTGCTCGTGCTGGTGTTGACCGTGGTGTTGGCGCCCGTGCTGGTGGTGCTCGTGCTGGTGTTGACCGTGGTGTTGGCACCCGTGCTGGTGGTGCTCGTGCTGGTGTTGACCGTGGTGTTGGCGCCCGTGCTGGTGGTGCTCGTGCTGGTGTTGACCGTGGTGTTGGCGCCCGTGCTGGTGGTGCTCGTGCTGGTGTTGACCGTGGTGTTGGCGCCCGTGCTGGTGGTGCTCGTGCTGGTGTTGACCGTGGTGTTGGCACCCGTGCTGGTGGTGCTCGTGCTGGTGTTGACCGTGGTGTTGGCGCCCGTGCTGGTGGTGCTCGTGCTGGTGTTGACCGTGGTGTTGGCACCCGTGCTGGTGGTGCTCGTGCTGGTGTTGACCGTGGTGTTGGCACCCGTGCTGGTGGTGCTCGTGCTGGTGTTGACCGTGGTGTTGGCACCCGTGCTGGTGGTGCTCGTGCTGGTGTTGACCGTGGTGTTGGCGCCCGTGCTGGTGGTGCTCGTGCTGGTGTTGACCGTGGTGTTGGCACCCGTGCTGGTGGTGCTCGTGCTGGTGTTGACCGTGGTGTTGGCGCCCGTGCTGGTGGTGCTCGTGCTGGTGTTGACCGTGGTGTTGGCGCCCGTGCTGGTGGTGCTCGTGCTGGTGTTGACCGTGGTGTTGGCACCCGTGCTGGTGGTGCTCGTGCTGGTGTTGACCGTGGTGTTGGCACCCGTGCTGGTGGTGCTCGTGCTGGTGTTGACCGTGGTGTTGGCACCCGTGCTGGTGGTGCTCGTGCTGGTGTTGACCGTGGTGTTGGCACCCGTGCTGGTGGTGCTCGTGCTGGTGTTGACCGTGGTGTTGGCACCCGTGCTGGTGGTGCTCGTGCTGGTGTTGACCGTGGTGTTGGCACCCGTGCTGGTGGTGCTCGTGCTGGTGTTGACCGTGGTGTTGGCACCCGTGCTGGTGGTGCTCGTGCTGGTGTTGACCGTGGTGTTGGCGCCGTGCTGGTGGTGCTCGTGCTGGTGTTGACCGTGGTGTTGGCGCCCGTGCTGGTGGTGCTCGTGCTGGTGTTGACCGTGGTGTTGGCACCCGTGCTGGTGGTGCTCGTGCTGGTGTTGACCGTGGTGTTGGCGCCCGTGCTGGTGGTGCTCGTGCTGGTGTTGACCGTGGTGTTGGCGCCCGTGCTGGTGGTGCTCGTGCTGGTGTTGACCGTGGTGTTGGCGCCCGTGCTGGTGGTGCTCGTGCTGGTGTTGACCGTGGTGTTGGCGCCCGTGCTGGTGGTGCTCGTGCTGGTGTTGACCGTGGTGTTGGCGCCCGTGCTGGTGGTGCTCGTGCTGGTGTTGACCGTGGTGTTGGCGCTCGTGCTGGTGGTGCTCGTGCTGGTGTTGACCGTGGTGTTGGCGCCCGTGCTGGTGGTGCTCGTGCTGGTGTTGACCGTGGTGTTGGCGCTCGTGCTGGTGTTGACTGTGGTGTTGGCACCCGTGCTGGTGTTGACCGTGGTGTTGGCACCCGTGCTGGTGGTGCTCGTGCTGGTGTTGACCGTGGTGTTGGCACCCGTGCTGGTGGTGCTCGTGCTGGTGTTGACCGTGGTGTTGGCGCCCGTGCTGGTGGTGCTCGTGCTGGTGTTGACCGTGGTGTTGGCACCCGTGCTGGTGGTGCTCGTGCTGGTGTTGACCGTGGTGTTGGCACCCGTGCTGGTGGTGCTCGTGCTGGTGTTGACCGTGGTGTTGGCACCCGTGCTGGTGGTGCTCGTGCTGGTGTTGACCGTGGTGTTGGCGCCCGTGCTGGTGGTGCTCGTGCTGGTGTTGACCGTGGTGTTGGCACCCGTGCTGGTGGTGCTCGTGCTGGTGTTGACCGTGGTGTTGGCGCCCGTGCTGGTGGTGCTCGTGCTGGTGTTGACCGTGGTGTTGGCACCCGTGCTGGTGGTGCTCGTGCTGGTGTTGACCGTGGTGTTGGCGCCCGTGCTGGTGGTGCTCGTGCTGGTGTTGACCGTGGTGTTGGCACCCGTGCTGGTGGTGCTCGTGCTGGTGTTGACCGTGGTGTTGGCGCCCGTGCTGGTGGTGCTCGTGCTGGTGTTGACCGTGGTGTTGGCACCCGTGCTGGTGGTGCTCGTGCTGGTGTTGACCGTGGTGTTGGCGCCCGTGCTGGTGGTGCTCGTGCTGGTGTTGACCGTGGTGTTGGCACCCGTGCTGGTGGTGCTCGTGCTGGTGTTGACCGTGGTGTTGGCGCCCGTGCTGGTGGTGCTCGTGCTGGTGTTGACCGTGGTGTTGGCACCCGTGCTGGTGGTGCTCGTGCTGGTGTTGACCGTGGTGTTGGCGCCCGTGCTGGTGGTGCTCGTGCTGGTGTTGACCGTGGTGTTGGCGCCCGTGCTGGTGGTGCTCGTGCTGGTGTTGACCGTGGTGTTGGCGCCCGTGCTGGTGGTGCTCGTGCTGGTGTTGACCGTGGTGTTGGCATCCGTGCTGGTGGTGCTCGTGCTGGTGTTGACCGTGGTGTTGGCGCCCGTGCTGGTGGTGCTCGTGCTGGTGTTGACCGTGGTGTTGGCACCGTGCTGGTGGTGCTCGTGCTGGTGTTGACCGTGGTGTTGGCAACCGTGCTGGTGGTGCTCGTGCTGGTGTTGACCGTGGTGTTGGCACCCGTGCTGGTGGTGCTCGTGCTGGTGTTGACCGTGGTGTTGGCGCCCGTGCTGGTGGTGCTCGTGCTGGTGTTGACCGTGGTGTTGGCGCCCGTGCTGGTGGTGCTCGTGCTGGTGTTGACCGTGGTGTTGGCGCCCGTGCTGGTGGTGCTCGTGCTGGTGTTGACCGTGGTGTTGGCACCCGTGCTGGTGGTGCTCGTGCTGGTGTTGACCGTGGTGTTGGCGCCCGTGCTGGTGGTGCTCGTGCTGGTGTTGACCGTGGTGTTGGCACCCGTGCTGGTGGTGCTCGTGCTGGTGTTGACCGTGGTGTTGGCACCCGTGCTGGTGGTGCTCGTGCTGGTGTTGACCGTGGTGTTGGCACCCGTGCTGGTGGTGCTCGTGCTGGTGTTGACCGTGGTGTTGGCGCCCGTGCTGGTGGTGCTCGTGCTGGTGTTGACCGTGGTGTTGGCACCCGTGCTGGTGGTGCTCGTGCTGGTGTTGACCGTGGTGTTGGCGCCCGTGCTGGTGGTGCTCGTGCTGGTGTTGACCGTGGTGTTGGCGCCCGTGCTGGTGGTGCTCGTGCTGGTGTTGACCGTGGTGTTGGCACCCGTGCTGGTGGTGCTCGTGCTGGTGTTGACCGTGGTGTTGGCACCCGTGCTGGTGGTGCTCGTGCTGGTGTTGACCGTGGTGTTGGCACCCGTGCTGGTGGTGCTCGTGCTGGTGTTGACCGTGGTGTTGGCACCCGTGCTGGTGGTGCTCGTGCTGGTGTTGACCGTGGTGTTGGCGCCCGTGCTGGTGGTGCTCGTGCTGGTGTTGACCGTGGTGTTGGCACCCGTGCTGGTGGTGCTCGTGCTGGTGTTGACCGTGGTGTTGGCACCCGTGCTGGTGGTGCTCGTGCTGGTGTTGACCGTGGTGTTGGCACCGTGCTGGTGGTGCTCGTGCTGGTGTTGACCGTGGTGTTGGCGCCCGTGCTGGTGGTGCTCGTGCTGGTGTTGACCGTGGTGTTGGCGCCCGTGCTGGTGGTGCTCGTGCTGGTGTTGACCGTGGTGTTGGCGCCCGTGCTGGTGGTGCTCGTGCTGGTGTTGACCGTGGTGTTGGCACCCGTGCTGGTGGTGCTCGTGCTGGTGTTGACCTGGTGTTGGCGCCCGTGCTGGTGGTGCTCGTGCTGGTGTTGACCGTGGTGTTGGCACCCGTGCTGGTGGTGCTCGTGCTGGTGTTGACCGTGGTGTTGGCAACCGTGCTGGTGGTGCTCGTGCTGGTGTTGACCGTGGTGTTGGCACCCGTGCTGGTGGTGCTCGTGCTGGTGTTGACCGTGGTGTTGGCGCCCGTGCTGGTGGTGCTCGTGCTGGTTTTGACCGTGGTGTTGGCACCCGTGCTGGTGGTGCTCGTGCTGGTGTTGACCGTGGTGTTGGCGCCCGTGCTGGTGGTGCTCGTGCTGGTGTTGACCGTTGTGTTGGCGCCCGTGCTGGGGTGCTCGTGCTGGTGTTGACCGTGGTGTTGGCACCCGTGCTGGTGGTGCTCGTGCTGGTGTTGACCGTGGTGTTGGCACCCGTGCTGGTGGTGCTCGTGCTGGTGTTGACCGTGGTGTTGGCACCCGTGCTGGTGGTGCTCGTGCTTTTGTAGACCATGGTGTTGGCACCCGTGCTGGTGGTGCTCGTGCTGGTGTTGACCGTGGTGTTGGCACCAGTGCTGGTGGTGCTTGTGCTAGTGCTGACCGTGGTGTTGGCTGCCGTGCTGGTGGTGCTCGTGCTGGTGATGACCGTGGTGTTTGCGCCAGTGCTGGTGGTGCTCGTGCTGGTGTTGACCGTGGTGTTGGCACCCGTGCTGGTGGTGCTCGTTCTAGTGTTGACCGTGGTGTTGACGCCCGTGCTGGTGGTGCTTGTGATGGTGTTGACCGTGGTGTTGGCGCTCGTGCTGGTGGTGTTCGTGCTGGTGTTGACCGTGGTGTTGGCACCCGTGCTGGTGGTGCTCGTGCTGGTGTTGACCGTGGTGGTGGCGCCCGTGCTGGTGGTGTTCGTGCTGGTGTTGACCGTGGTGTTGGCGCCCGTGCTGGTGGTGCTTGTGATGGTGTTGACCGTGGTGTTGGCGCTCGTGCTGGTGGTGTTCGTGCTGGTGTTGACCGTGGTGTTGGCGCCCGTGCTGGTGGTGCTCGTGCTGGTGTTGACCGTGGTGTTGGCGCTCGTGGTGGTGTTGACTGTGGTGTTGGCACCCGTGCTGGTGTTGACCGTGGTGTTGGCGCTCGTGCTGGAGGTGCTCGTGCTGATTTTGACCGTGGTGTTGGCGCCCGTGCTGGTACTCACCTAGTTGTACTCACCTAGTTGTGCTTGCGGGGGTTGAGCTCTGGCTCTTTGGTCCCGCCTCTCAACCGTCAATCAACAGATGTACAGTTTCCTGAGCCTATTGGGCTCTATCATATCTACACTTGAAACTGTGTATGGAGTCAGCCTCCACCACATCGCTTCCTAATGCATTCCATTTGTCAACCACTCTGACACTAAAAAAGTTCTTTCTAATATCTCTGTGGCTCATTTGGGCACTCAGTTTCCACCTGTGTCCCCTAGTGCGTGTGCCCCTTGTGTTAAACAGCCTGTCTTTATCAACCCTGTCGATTCCCCTGAGAATCTTGAATGTGGTGATCATGTCCCCCCTAACTCTTCTGTCTTCCAACGAAGTGAGGTTTAATTCCTGCAGTCGCTCCTCGTAGCTCATACCTCTCAGCTCGGGTACTAGTCTGGTAGCAAACCTTTGAACCTTTTCCAGTTTAGTCTTATGCTTGACTAGATAGGGACTCCATGCTGGAGCCGCATACTCCAGGATTGGTCTGACATATGTGGTATATAATGTTCTGAAAGATTCCTTACACAAGTTTCTAAAGGCCGTTCTTATGTTAGCCAACCTGGCATATGCTGCTGATGTTATCCTCTTGATATGAGCTTCAGGGGACAGGTCTGGCGTGATATTAACCTCCAGGTCTTTCTCTCTCTCTGACTCTTGAAGTATGTCATCTCCCAAATGGTACTTTGTATCTGGTCTCCTGCTTCCTACCCCTATCTTCATTACATTACATTTGCTTGGGTTAAACTCTAACAGCCATTTGTTCGACCATTCCTGCAGCTTGTCCAGGTCTTCTTGAAGTCTCAAGCTGTCCTCCTCTGTCTCAATGCTTCTCATAATTTTGGCGTCGTCAGCAAACATTGAGAGGAATGAGTCTATACCCTCTGGGAGATCATTTACGTATATCAGAAACAGGATAGGTCCAAGTACAGAGCCCTGTGGGACTCCACTGGTGACTTCACGCCAGTCTGAGGTCTCACCCCTCACTGTAACTCTCTGCTTCCTATTGCTTAGGTACTCCCTTATCCACTGGAGCGCCCTACCTGTTACTCCCGCCTGTTTCTCCAGCTTATGCATCAACCTTTTATGGGGTACTGTGTCAAAGGCTTTCCGACAGTCCAAAAAAATGCAGTCCGCCCACCCTTCTTTTTCTTGCTTAATTTTTGTCATCTGATCGTAGAATTCTATCAAGCCTCTAAGGCAAGATTTACCCTCCCTGAACCCATGTTGATGGGTTGTCACGAAGTCTCTTCTCTCCAGATGTGTTACTAGGTTTTTTCTCACAATCTTCTCCATCACCTTGCATGGTATACAAGTTAAGGACACTGGCCTGTAGTTCAGTGCCTCTTGTCTGTCACCCTTTTTGTATATTGGTACTACATTAGCAGTCTTCCATATTTCTGGTAGGTCCCCCGTTTCCAGTGACTTACTATACACTATGAAGAGTGGTAAGCAAAGTGCTCGTACACACTCTTTCAATACCCATGGCGAGATTCCATCCGGCCCAACAGCTTTTCTCACATCCAGCTCCATTAGGTGCTTTTTGACCTCATCTCTTGTAACAGCACCTGGTGGTGCTCGTGCTGGTGTTGACCGTGGTGTTGGCGCCCGTGCTGGTGGTGCTCGTGATGGTGTTAACCGTGGTGTTGGCGCTCGTGCTGGTGGTGTTCGTGCTGGTGGTGCTCGTGCTGGTGTTGACCGCGGTGTTGGCGCCTGTGCTGCTGGTGCTCGTGCTGGTGTTGACACCCGTGCTTGTGGTGCTCGTGCTGGTGTTGACCTTGGTGTTGGCGCCCGTTCTGGTGGTGCTATTGCTGGTGTTGACCGTGGTGTTGGCACCCGTGCTGGTGGTGCTCGTGCTGGTGTTGACCGTGGTGTTGGCGCCCATGCTGGTGGTGCTCGTGCTGGTGTTGACCGTGGTGTTGGCACCCGTACTCGTGGTGCTCGTGCTGGTTGACCGTGGTGTTGGCGCCCGTGCTGGTGGTGCTCGTGCTGGTTTTGACCGTGGTGTTGGCATCCGTGCTGGTGGTGCTCGTGGTGGTGTTGACCTAGGAGTTAGCGCCCGTGCTGTGGTGCTCGTGCTGGTGTTGACCGTGGTGTTGGCACTCGTGCTGGTGGTGCTCGTGCTGTGTTGTGACCGTGGTGTTGGCAACCGTGCTGGTGGTGCTCGTGCCGGTGTTGACCGTGGTGTTGGCAACCGTGCTGGTAGTGCTCGTGCTGGTGTTACCGTTGTGTTGGCGCCCGTGCTGGTGGTGCTCGTGCTGGTGTTGACCGTGGTGTTGACACCCGTGCTGGTGGTGCTCGTGTTGGTGTTGACCTTGGTGTTGGCGCCCGTGCTGGCGTGCTCGTGTTGGTGTTAACCTTGGTGTTGGCGCCCGTGCTGGCGGTGCTATTGCTGGTTTTGACCGTGGTGTTGGCACCCGTGCTGGTGGTGCTCGTGCTGGTGTTGACCGTGGTGTTGGCCCGTGCTGGTGGTGCTCGTGTTGGTGTTGACCTTGGTGTTGGCGCCCGTGCTGCGGTGCTATTGCTGGTTTTGACCGTGGTGTTGGCGCCCGTGCTGGTGGTGCTCGTGCTGTTTGACCGTGGTGTTGGCGCCCGTGCTGGGGTGCTCGTGCTGGTGTTGACCGTGGTGTTGGCACCCGTGCTGTGGTGCCGTGCTGGTGTTGACCGTGGTGATGGCACCCGTGCTGGTGGTGCTCGTGCTGGTGATGACCGTGGTGTTGGCACCCGTGCTGGTGGTGCTCATGCTTTTGTAGACCATGGNCCATGCTGGTATTGACCGTGGTGTTGGCGCCCGTGCTGGTGGTGCTCGTGCTGGTGTTGACCGTGGTTTTGGCGCCCGTGCTGGTGGTGCTCGTGCTGGTGTTGATAGTGGTGTTGGCACCCGTGCTGGTGGTGCTCGTGCTGGTGTTGACTGTGTGTTGGCACCTATTTTTGGTGGTGCCGTGCTGGTGTTGACCGTGGTGTTGGCTCCCGTGCTTTTTGGTGCTCATGCTGGTGTTGACCGTGGTGTTGGCGCCCGTGCTGGTGGTGCTCGTGCTGGTGGTGCTCGTGCTGGTTTTGACCGTGGTGTTGGCGCCCACTGTGGTGGCTCGTGCTGGTGTTGACCGTTGTGTTGCACCCGTGATGCTGGTGCTCGTGCTGGTGTTGACTGTGGTGTTGGCACCCGTGCTGGTGGTGCTCGTGCTAGTGTTGACCGTGTGTTGGCGCCCGTGCTGGTGGTGCCCTTACTGGTGTTGACCGTGGTGTTGCACCCCCGTGCTGGTGGTGGTCGTGCTGGTTGACCGTGTGTTTGGGCCCGTCCTGGTGTTGACCGTGGTGTTGGCACCCGTGCTGGTGGTGCTCGTGCTGGTATTGACGTGGTGTTGGCACCCGTTCTGGTGGTGCTCGTGCTGGTGTTGACCTTGGTGTTGGCACCCGTGCTAGTGTTGCTCGTGCTGGTGTTGACCGTGGTGTTGGCGCCCGTACTGGTGGTGCACGTGCTGTTGGTGCTCGTGCTGGTGTTGACCGTGGTGTTGGCACCCGTGCTAGTGTGCTCTTGTTGGTGTTGACCGTGGTGTTGCCACCCGTGCTGGTGGTGCTCGTGCTGGTGTTGACCGTGGTGTTGGCACCCGTGCTAGTGGAGTGTCGTGCTGGTGTTGACCGTGGTGTTGGCGCCCGTGCTGGTGGTGCTCGAGCTGGTGGTGCTCGTGCTGGTGTTGACCGTGGTGTTGGCACCCGTGCTGGTGGTGCTCGTACTAGTGTTGACCGTGGTTTGGGGCACGGGCTGGTGGTGCTCGTGCTGGCGGTGCTCGTGCTGGTGTTGACCGTGGTGTTGGCACCCGTCTGGTGGTGCTCGTGCTGGTATTGACCGTGGTGTTGGCACCCGTGATGGTGGTGCTCGCGTGGTGTTGACCGTGGTGTTGGCACCCGTGCTGGTGGTGCTCGTGCTCGTGTTGACCGTTGTGTTGGCACCCGTGCTGCTGGTGCCCGTGCTGGTGTTGACCGTGGTGTTGGCGCCCGTGCTGGTGGTGCTCGTGCTGGTGTTGACCGTGTGTTGGCGCCCGTACTGGTGGTGCTCGTGCTGGTGTTGACCGGTGTTGGCACCCGTGCTGGTGGTGCTCGTGCTGGTTTTGACCGTGGTGTTGGCACCCGTTCTGGTGGTGCTCGGCTGGTGTTGACCGTGGGTTGGCACCCGTGCTGGTGGTGCTCGTGCTGGTGTTGACCGTGGTGTTGGCACCCGTGCTGCTGGTGCCCGTGCTGGTGTTCACGTGGTGTTGGCGCCCGTGCTGGTGGTGCTCGTGCTGGTGTTGACCGTGGTGTTGGCGCCCGTACTGGTGGTGCTCGTGCTGGTGTTGACAGTGGTGTGGCACCCATGCTGGTGGTGCTCGTGCTGGTGTTGACTGTGGTGTTGGCACCCGTGTTGGTGGTGCTCGTGCTGGTGTTGACCGTGGTGGGTTGCCCGTGCTGGTGGTGCTCGTGCTGGTGTTGACCGTGGTTTGGCGCCCGTGCTGGTGGTGCTCGTGCTGTGTTGGTGCTCGTGCTGGTGTTGACCGTGGTTGTTGGCGCCCGTGCTGGTGGTGCTCGTGCTGGTGTTGACCGTGGTGTTGGCACCCGTGCTGGTGGTGATCGTGTTGGTGTTACCGTGGTTATGGCGCCCCTGGTGTTGTGCGTGTGCTGGTGGTGGTCGTGCTGGTGTTGACCGTGGTGTTGGCACCCGTGCTGGTGGTGCTCGTGCTGGTGTTGACCGTGTGTTTGGCACCCGTGCTAGTATTGCTCGTGCTGGTGTTGACCGTGGTGTTGGCACCCGTGCTAGTGGAGCTCGTGCTGGTGATGACCGTGGTGTTGCCGCCCGTGCTGGTGGTGCCCGTGCTGGTGTGCTCGTGCTGGTGTTGACCGTGGTGTTGGCACCCGTGCTGGTGGTGCTCGTGCTGGTGTTGACCGTGGTGTTGGCACCCGTGCTGGTGGTGCTCGTGCTGGAGTTGACCGTGGTGTTGGCGCCCGTGCTAGTGGTGCTCGTGCTGGTGGTGCTCGTGCTGGTGTTGACTGTGGTGTTGGCACCCGTGCTGGTGGAGCCCGTGCTGATGTTGACCGTGGTGTTGGCACCCGTGATGGTGGTGCTCGTGCTGGTGTTGACCATGGTGTTGGCACCCGGCTTGGTGCTCGTGCTGGTGTTGACCGTTGTGTTGGCACCCGTGCTGGTGGTGCCCATGCTGGTATTGACCGTGGTGTTGGCGCCCGTGCTGGTGGTGCTCGTGCTGGTGTTGACCGTGGTTTTGGCGCCCGTGCTGGTGGTGCTCGTGCTGGTGTTGATAGTGGTGTTGGCACCCGTGCTGGTGGTGCTCGTGCTGGTGTTGACTGTGGTGTTGGCACCTATTTTGGTGGTGCTCGTGCTGGTGTTGACCGTGGTGTTGGCTCCCGTGCTTTTGGTGCTCATGCTGGTGTTGACCGTGGTGTTGGCGCCCGTGCTGGTGGTGCTCGTGCTGGTGGTGCTCGTGCTGGTGTTGACCGTGGTGTGGCGCCCGCACTGGTGGTGCTCGTGCTGGTGTTGACCGTGGTGTTGGCACCCGTGATGCTGGTGCTCGTGCTGGTGTTGACTGTGGTGTTGGCACCCGTGCTGGTGGTGCTCGTGCTAGTGTTGACCGTGGTGTTGGCGCCCGTGCTGGTGGTGCCCTTACTGGTGTTGACCGTGGTGTTGGCACCCGTGCTGGTGGTGGTCGTGCTGGTGTTGACCGTGGTGTTGGCGCCCGTCCTGGTGTTGACCGTGGTGTTGGCACCCGTGCTGGTGGTGCTCGTGCTGGTATTGACAGTGGTGTTGGCACCCGTTCTGGTGGTGCTCGTGCTGGTGTTGACCTTGGTGTTGGCACCCGTGCTAGTGTTGCTCGTGCTGGTGTTGACCGTGGTGTTGGCGCCCGTACTGGTGGTGCACGTGCTGTTGGTGCTCGTGCTGGTGTTGACCGTGGTGTTGGCACCCGTGCTAGTGGTGCTCTTGTTGGTGTTGACCGTGGTGTTGCCACCCATGCTAGTGGTGCTCGTGCTGGTGTTGACCGTGGTGTTGGCACCCGTGCTAGTGGTTCGTGCTGGTGTTGACCGTGGTGTTGGCGCCCGTGCTGGTGGTGCTCGAGCTGGTGGTGCTCGTGCTGGTGTTGACCGTGGTGTTGGCACCCGTGCTGGTGGTGCTCGTACTAGTGTTGACCGTGGTTTTGGCACCCGTGCTGGTGGTGCTCGTGCTGGCGGTGCTCGTGCTGGTGTTGACCGTGGTGTTGGCACCCTTCTGGTGGTGCTCGTGCTGGTATTGACCGTGGTGTTGGCACACGTGATGGTGGTGCTCGTGGTGGTGTTGACCGTGGTGTTGGCACCCGTGCTGGTGGTGCTCGTGCTGGTGTTGACCGTTGTGTTGGCACCCGTGCTGCTGGTGCCCGTGCTGGTGTTGACCGTGGTGTTGGCGCCCGTGCTGGTGGTGCTCGTGCTGGTGTTGACCGTGGTGTTGGCGCCCGTACTGGTGGTGCTCGTGCTGGTGTTGACAGTGGTGTTGGCACCCGTGCTGGTGGTGCTCGTGCTGGTTTTGACCGTGGTGTTGGCACCCGTGCTGGTGGTGCTCGTGCTGGTGTTGACCGTGGTGTTGGCACCCGTGCTGGTGGTGCTCGTGCTGGTGTTGACCGTGTGTTGGCACCCGTGCTGGTGGTGCCCGTGCTGGTGTTCACAGTGGTGTTGGCGCCCGTGCTGGTGGTGCTCGTGCTGGTGTTGACCGTGGTGTTGGCGCCCGTACTGGTGGTGCTCGTGCTGGTGTTGACAGTGGTGTTGGCACCCGTGCTGGTGGTGCTCGTGCTGGTGTTGACCGTGGTGTTGGCACCCGTGTTGGTGGTGCTCGTGCTGGTGTTGACCGTGGTGTTGGTGCCCGTGCTGGTGGTGCTCGTGCTGGTGTTGACCGTGGTGTTGGCGCCCATGCTGGTGGTGCTCGTGCTGGTGGTGCTCGTGCTGGTGTTGACCGTGGTGTTGGCGCCCGTGCTGGTGGTGCTCGTGCTGGTGTTGACCGTGGTGTTGGCACCCGTGCTGGTGGTGATCGTGTTGGTGTTAACCGTGGTGTTGGCGCCCCTGGTGTTGGTGCTTGTGCTGGTGGTGGTCGTGCTGGTGTTGACCGTGGTGTTGGCACCCGTGCTGGTGGTGCTCGTGCTGGTGTTGACCGTGGTGTTGGCACCCGTGCTAGTATTGCTCGTGCTGGTGTTGACCGTGGTGTTGGCACCCGTGCTAGTGGTGCTCGTGCTGGTGTTGACCGTGGTGTTGCCGCCCGTGCTGGTGGTGCCCGTGCTGGTGGTGCTCGTGCTGGTGTTGACCGTGGTGTTGCACCCGTGCTGGTGGTGCTCGTGCTGGTGTTGACCGTGGTGTTGGCACCCGTGCTGGTGGTGCTCGTGCTGGTGTTGACCGTGGTGTTGGCGCCCGTGCTAGTGGTGCTCGTGCTGGTGGCTCGTGCTGGTGTTGACTGTGGTGTTGGCACCCGTGCTGGTGGAGCCCGTGCTGATGTTGACCGTGGTGTTGGCACCCGTGCTGGTGGCTCGTGCTGGTGTTGACCGTGGTGTTGGCACCCGTGCTGTGGTGCTCGTGCTGGTGTTGACCGTGGTGTTGGCACCCGTGCTGGTGGTGCTCGTGCTGGTGTTGACCGTGGTGTTGGCGCCCGTGCTGGTGGTGCTCGTGCTGGTGTTGACCGTGGTTTGGCGCCCGTGCTGGTGGTGCTCGTGCTGGTGTTGACCGTGGTGTTGGCACCCGTGCTGGTGGTGCTCGTGCTGGTGTTGACTGTGGTGTTGGCACCTATTTTGGTGGTGCTCGTGCTGGTGTTGACCGTGGTGTTGGCACCCGTGCTGGTGGTGCTCGTGCTGGTGTTGACCGTGGTTGGCGCCCGTGCTGGTGGTGCTCGTGCTGGTGTGCTCGTGCTGGTGTTGACCGTGGTGTTGGCGCCCGCTGGTGGTGCTCGTGCTGGTGTTGACCGTGGTGTTGGCACCCGGCTGTGGGTGTGCTCGTGCTGGTGTTGACCGTGGTGTTGGCACCCGTGCTGGTGGTGCTCGTGCTGGTGTTGACCGTGGTGTTGGCCCGTGCTGGTGGTGCTCTGCTGGTGTTGACCGTGTGTTGGCACCCGTGCTGTGGTGCTCGTGCTGGTGTTGACCGTGGGGGGTGTTGGTGCCCGTGCTGGTGTTGACCGTGGTGTTGGCACCCGTGCTTGGGTGCTCGTGCTGGTGTTGACCGTGGTGTTGGCACCCGTGCTGGTGGTGCTCGTGCTGGTGTGACCGTGGTGTTGGCACCCGTGCTGGTGTTGCTCGTGCTGGTGTTGCCGTGGTGTTGGCGCCCGTGGTGGTGCCCGTGCTGTTGGTGCTCGTGCTGGTGTTGACCGTGGTGTTGGCACCCGTGCTGGTGGTGCTCGTGCTGGTGTTGACCGTGGTGTTGGCACCCGTGCTGGTGGTGCTCGTGCTGGTGTTGACCGTGGTGTTGGCACCCGTGCTGGTGGTGCTCGTGCTGGTGTTGACCGTGGTGTTGGCGCCCGTGCTGGTGGTGCTCGTGCTGGTGGTGCTCGTGCTGGTGTTGACCGTGGTGTTGGCACCCGTGCTGGTGGTGCTCGTGCTGGTGTTGACCGTGGTTTTGGCACCCGTGCTGGTGGTGCCGTGCTGGCGGTGCTCGTGCTGGTGTTGACCGTGGTGTTGGCACCCGTGCTGGTGGTGCTCGTGCTGGTGTTGACCGTGGTGTTGGCCCCGTGCTGGTGGTGCTCGCGTGGTGTTGACCGTGGTGTTGGCACCCGTGCTGGTGGTGCTCGTGCTGGTGTTGACCGTTGTGTTGGCACCCGTGCTGGTGGTGCCCGTGCTGGTGTTGACCGTGTGTTGGCGCCCGTGCTGGTGGTGCTCGTGCTGGTGTTGACCGTGGTGTTGGCGCCCGTGCTGGTGGTGCTCGTGCTGGTGTTGAATGGTGTTGTTGGCACCCGTGCTGGTGGTGCTCGTGCTGGTTTTGACCGTGGTGTTTGCACCCGTGCTGGTGGTGCTCGTGCTGGTGTTGACCGTGGTGTTGGCACCCGTGCTGGTGGTGCTCGTGCTGGTGTTGACCGT
>WNGS01000607.1:46994-65227 GCA_020271785.1 Procambarus virginalis | reverse complement strand
CTCTACAGTACTGATTATGTTTTACCTAAGATCTAGTTGCGGATCATCCCATTTGGTCTTTCTCTTGTCCCTTTTCACTGGAATTGGGTTCCGCGTCACCTGTCAGATGTCAGCTGACCGGGACCCTCGCGATCGTGGGAACAGACTAGTACTTGTTTTCTAATTCTGTCACGATCCCCGTTTATTTAACTTTTTCCAAAACACTATTCAACATTCACATGGCTTACTTATGATTTCACTGGCCTCACGATCAACATCTTATTCACAATACTCTCACAGTGGCTTTTCACCGTACCAAAAGATTACTCTATTCTTAATAATATTTACTGTGAATGCACTCACTTGATCACTGAACTTTTCTTTATATCTATACTTTCTCTTAAAGAGATATCACTGGCAATCACTCCACGTATATGATATTATTCAGTACACAGTCATGTCATATATAAATCAGTAATCAAATTTCAGGCATTTATATCAATAGATCATAGAGATCAACACACAGGCATTTATATCGATAGATTATAGAGATCAACACACGGGCACTTATATCAATAGATTATAGAGATCAATCCACAGGCATTTATATCAATAGATTATAGAGATCAATCCACAGGCATTTATATCAATAGATTATAGAGATCAACACACCAATATCTGGTTTACTACCAATATATATATATAATAATCACGGGGAATTAATAAGTCACAGTAAATTCTCTGATGAATCTTGGTGCTTGCACACACCCACACATAGATATATATGTAAACTGATACTGTGAGCGCTCTGGGTAGGCTCACCACACACTGTGCTCTCTGTGACTTAAACTCAAGTGAGACTTGCTCACGACATATAAAATATCCTGACAAGAAAATATATAGCTAACTAAAGGGGAAATGGGAGGGTAACTGTAAACACCTACTTCACCTATCCTAGGATGACAGTTGGGTTGTAGCTCCTGGTCCAGGCTCTCGCCTCGTTCACCATCCAGAAACACAAGCCCCACGCCTTAGGATGTCGCGTCTCGCCGCTTCTGTACACAGCAGGTCCGTGCTCCTTCCTCTACAGTACGTCGCAGGGTTGAAGTCGGTCTCCTGGCCGTCAACTTTCCTCCCAACTACGGCAGCCAGCCTACGTCTCGGCGGTCGTCGCACGTTTCCCAATTAGTCCTTGTCACTGTACTCCCAGAGTAACTGCCTCTCACCACTACGAAGTCACTGTGAAGTTATCAGCCGTCCCAGACGATACTGCTTAAGCTCCACACGCACAGCACCCGACTTCAGAGCACTTGAAGCTCACTTCACTGTCAATTCCCTCGTCGTCTAGATATATCGCTAGGTATTTGGGAAGACTTCTCGACGTGCTTGCATCCAACTGTTGACTCGTAGGGTTCCACGAAGGTGGGGTTACTGTCAAACTTGACAGGATCGTCGATCACACGTTCAACCTGGTTGACAAGGCTGTCAACCCGGTTCACTCACGGTGGGTGGCCCGGCCACTAAGCTGTCTCTTATACTGGTGAACTGCCAACGACGACACACGTCGATGCCCGGCCCACTTCTTGCAACGCACCTGTCCCTGAGCACTTGTTGCTCAATATTCTGTCAATTCCTTATCTGAGCCACATCTGGGTTGCAGGAAGACCTCACAGAGTGCGTGCCAACAACTGGAGACGCTTACATCCACCGGAGTTCGGTAAATCCGTCACTCTGACAGGATGACCGATCGCGCGTCCTACCTCTCGGACGTGTCGTGAAAGACTGATATCGCCACGGCGCCAACACGGCCGGACCCCCCTGCCTATGTGACGTCACTTTTCCCAAAGTTGGTTTTCATTGGCTCCCAGTGCCATGTCGCTGACGGTGACCAATCTGGCGCCACTGACGTCACACAGTTTTGGCGGGAGAACAGACTCGCCAGCGCCATATTGGCTCCCTAAAGGGCCTATCCCACAGGCCAAAATGTTCTTATTTCACAAATTTCTCGGCTCATCGAGAATGCTGTTCTCTCCCACATATGTTCAATTGATGCCTGCAATGTAGAGAACGCTCGGGAATAGTGGACATGACTCTTACAGCAGGCGTGGGAGAATTAGAAGGGGGGGAACACCGTCACACTGCTCTCTCTGTGTGAGTACATGCCTTGACAGCATTTCTGACTGCTTGTGTTTGCTTTGCCTGGTTCAGTAGTTTCCAGGTTCCTGGTGGCCCTGATAGTGCTGTAGTATTGTCGTTGCTTGGCTCTGGTGCCAGATTCTTGCTGTTACTAGGCTGTACCATAGTTCTCTGCTATTTGTGTTCCTCCCCACTATTCCATTATTATCAAAGGAAAAGAAGTTTAATTTTTCTTTATTTGGTGTAAAAATATTGTTGCATGATATGACATCAACTAGCAAATAGTCCGTGAAAATGCTTGAGTAATTAGTGGTCACACCACATAAATGAGGAAGACACATGGTCATACCAGAATGTGTGCCCCTCACACTAGGTCTGGATGCCTCAGAAAAATGTCTTGTAAGCAAACTTTGTACAATTTACTGGTACTTTACTTTGTGCAAGTACTGGTTCAGTGCCAGCTAAGTAAAATATTATTAAAATCTAAATATATTATAGTAATTAACTTAATATTTACAAATAATGAAGATTAACAAATATGTAATACTAGTAAAATAAATCTGTGTTGTGCGATGAATTGTGTAATGAAATCTGCGTGATGAAATGCCTCTTTCTGGTTGAGCCTCGGTGGCTTTATGAAACTAGCTTGCTGAGTTAGCTTCCCATTATTGAGTCACATCAGTCACAGGAGTCCTGTTTTACTACTGCCCAGAGTCAGAACTTGGTTACCCTCACAGAGGCAGAAAGAATTGGGGATTGTTATGATCACCCACACCGAGTTAGCAACCTGAAAGGAGGCAAGACAATACAGACAATTGCAGTCCAGAACAGATAGACCATTGACTCCTTCCTTCCCACTGGGTTGAGCCACTGGGGCTCAACCAGGAAGAGGCATTTCAATATTTTCAGCGCTGGTTTTTTTGGGGGGAGCCCCCAGTGTGACTACGTGAAAGTATCTAACAACAGAGAAGAAGGAAAACATGGTATTACTCATGGAGGAGAGCAGCAATCATACAAATTGTCAGAATCCAAGTAGACCTTCCAAACCCTAAGTACAAAAAGCTGCCTCTGATACAGAAAGGAAAACAGTGGCCAAAGGACCAATGCCACAAACTTAAAAGCACCACAGGCCAGAGGGTAGACTGCAGGATGGCTAGAATGAAGGACACTGTGGAAAACCAGGAAAAAATACTATGTATACTTTGTGTAGTATACTTTGTATGATAAACATCTGCATGGTTGAGGGTGCCATGTGGCAGATCCATGCTGTCCAATCAGCATAATTGTGATGCCCTGTTTAGACCCCACTGTGTATTCTGTGGACTATTTCAAATATTTATTAAGGAAAATACTATTAATTGCTGATAAAAAGAGAATGAGCAATTAGTGATGCACCAGCAACAAGGAAGAGATGACGTTTAAGATACTATAATCGTGTTGTGAGCAGAGAGAAATACCAATGCAATTGCTTATGTTCAGAGGCTGGGACTTGGGATAAAATACCAATGATGATGAAGTGTCTTTATAGTCAGGTTCAGATGGAAGAAATCCATTGTATGAAAGGTTGAATGTACTTCACGCAGTAAACTTCATTTATAGTTTGTGGAGGAAAAAACCAGCATTGAATGGAATGAAACGGTATTTTCTGAGTGAGTACCTCCAGGAAGCCCGGAGGCTCCCCAGAGCTATCTAGGCTGAATGGATATGTATAACTTTCTAGCATCAGTCAAAGTGCTTGGAGTTCTTTCCTACGGGGACCACGAGCCAGAACCTGGCCTCCTCAGAGAGGCACGAGGAGCAATGGTCTATAGAAACCCCCCTGTGGTTGGGAGCATTCTATGTCTGCATCAACCGGGACAGGCACCCAGAAAGGTAGGCGCCCCAAAACAAACCCCTATTCTGGTTAAAATTTTGCTACCGAAAGCCGAACGAGTGGACAAACCCAAACAAAATTAACAAACTAGCATGACGTCATCACGTCGCCGCACCACCATCTGTGCGACCCGCCCCCCCTCCCGGGAGGGGAAAGGGGGAGCCCCAGACCATCCATGCCGGTGATCCAACCGGCAGTTCTTAGGTTGGATGTCAAAATGCGCGAAAAACACTGCCGACTAGAGGGAGGGAGGGATGGGCCGGGAGCCTCCGGGATTCACCCAGAAAATGGTGTTTCATTACATTCACCGCTGGTTTTCTGGGGGATGTCCCATCGGCTCCCCGGAGCTACCACACCACCGATAAGGAAAGAGGGAAGGATCCGGGAGGCGGACGCCATGTGCCCTAACCTAAAAACAAGACCACAGACGAAACTAAAAGACCCTGCAGACAGCCTGGAAGACCCCAAACCACAGAACAGAAGAAGGAAAGGAAGGGAACCTGGGCAAACCAAAATGCGTCCATGACCCCAGAGGCCAAGACGCGTCGAGAACAGTAAAGAGCCACACTCAAACAACAAGGAAGCACCCCTAAGGACCAAACCGAGGAGAAGAAGAAAATAGACCATCCGGACCAATGACCAGGACGGCATTGGAAATGTAAGAGTAGGCCGGAGGCGAAACAATGCCCAAGACAGCAAGGAACGGAACAGAAGGAACAGCAACACCGAACGCAAGCTGGAGCGGCTCCGCCAGTGCCACCCAAGACGAGGCGACAGTATACGACACCAGAAGACGGTCCCGGAACAACCCCGAAGGGAAAGACAAGACAACCCTATCAGAGACCGAAGGACCCTTTGCAGAGATAGGAAAACTAGAAGACCCGCCAGGAAAACTACACACACTGCCTTGGAGACGAAGCACACAGGTGGGAGATGAACAATGAAGCCACCAGTGCCCACCAAGGCAACGAGAAACGAGACCAAACCCCGAGACGCGAAGATTCGAGAGGAGGAACGAACCAGCCCTGTACAGGACGGGACCGACCCGCAAAAAAGAGGCGGAGCCCTGGAAGACCCACAGAGCGAAACCGAGGAAAGCAGCAGGGTCTGTCAAGGCAAAACCCAGAAGGAATGGGCCCCAGGGAACTAGGAACCCGACCCCAGCGAATTGAAAGGAACCAACCCGATCAAGCAGAAAGCCCTGTCCGGGAGGAACCCCCCCCCCCCCCAGGACCCCTGAAGACCAGCAAGGCCAAACACCGAAGATCCATGGCCCAGAAAGAGGCCAATGAGGAAAGTGGCACCACGAAGGAAAGTGCAAGATGCGAAGCGAAACAGCGACCCGCAACCCAAAGGAGCAGGAGCAGGTATTCTCAGAGGAATACCTGAGGAGAAATACGCAGGACATGAACCGCAGGAAAACAAAACGCATCGTCCGGAAAAGGCACAAGGATAAGCCGGAGCCAGGACAGAAATCCCAGCTACCCGTCCCAAAAAGGGAACCAGTAGGGCAGGAGCGGTGGACCAGAAGTCCACAACCCCCACCCACAGACAATGCAACACAGAAGCCCGCAGTAAGACACAAAGAAAAAGTGAAGGAACTCAGTACCAAAACTGAACACCGGGACATTCCAAAAGCAGGGAACTGAACATGGACAGAGGCCCACCTCAGCACTCAACAACAGTATAGCCAATAAGCACCGACCCAGAAGCACAGCCATGTGTAGCTTAGGATGAGGAAAACGGAAACAGGCAAGGGAAAAACCCCGAATACGGACCAAGTAGTAGCCGGGAACGTAATGTACACGACCAACCACAAAGTGTGTAGTGGGAGGTTGCACATACACAGAGGGACACCATGGACATCACCGAAGGCATCTTCGGTGCCTGCAGCCAGGCACTGAAGATAGGCAAGGAAGGAGTGTCTAGAGCAGAGATCATGCAAGGAAGGAGGACACAGAAGCACAGATTGAGGGAACGAAGGAGCATCCAAATACAGGGAAAAGACCCAGGTGCCAAAACAAACTAAACAAAAGCACCGAAATTCGGGGCAGCACCCCACAGGACAACGAAGAACAAGATACACTGACAAAGTAAAGCCACACACAAGGCGTCCAAGCAAAACATACAACACCAAAAACCTTGATAGGAGCCAGCGACGCAACCCCGTCAGGCGGGGAAGTGACAGGGTATGGAAGGATGGAGCACCGAACATGGGGGGGGGGGGTACACGCACAAGGGGACACAGGAGGAAGCAGAGAACCCCAATGAGCTACAGAGACATGAAAAAGAACCAGAGCAATGCCAGAGGAGGTAGGAAATGGAATGCACTTGGAAGGGATGTGGTGGCGGCAGACTCCATACACAGTAGCAAAAATAGGAATGAAAGAGCCCAGGAGGCTCAGGAAGCTGCACACCAGCCGAACAACAATCGAGAGGTGGTACCAAGAGCCAGAGCTCAACCCCCACAAGCACAACTTGGCAAGTACCCCACCAAAAGTCGAGAACCAGCACCTGGCCGACAGTCGCCAGACAGTACAACCACACCTGCAGAGCGGAGACACGACCGTGCCACAGCACAGTCGAGCAGAGTAACATACCAGGAGCATCTCCAGTGGTTCGCCCGAAACGGTATGCGCACAAGAGGCAGTAGGTATTGTATGTACTAGTACCCGAAGAAAAATGTGAAGTTGAAGTTTAAATACGTCCAGAGATGCGTGCCCAGCAGAAGACAAGGTGGAGGCAGCACCACTCTGAGCCACCCCACACCCGGAAGCAGAGGAAAGAACGAAGCGACATCCCCACATATAAAGAACACCCCTAGCATCTAGAGGGGGTTACGACTGGAGAGAGAAGACAAGCGAGAAGCCTTAGAAAACAGCGATAAATGGCATGGAACACACGAATACACCGCCCAGAAACAAAAACAACCCTTCCCCAGTGCTCGAGGTATGAACCGCACCACCTTCCCCAGTGCGCGAGGTACAAACCGCACCACCTGTCCACCGGGTGGCGCGGTTCGTACACCAGTGTACGGTGTACAGTGCATACACCAGTCGAACATACACAGATAGTATATACACATACCGTACAGACACATACCATACATACACCAGCAAGGCGTACGTAACAAATACGAGGAACATCTAAACAGGAAGAAGAGACAAAGTGAAAACAAAATAAGGCGAAACAGAAGCGAACGAAGACAAGGAGGATGGAAGGAGACCAACGAGCCCGAGAAAGGACCAGAGGGTAACCTCACAAGCAGTCAACAGACGTTCCAAGAATAGTGGAAGGTACGAAGAGGTTCACAAACCAACGAGAACCATGACAAGCAAGCTCAAAAGCATGGAGGCACATACGGACAAAAAAGACACCCCTGATCATGGTACATGCATGGACCCCAATATGAAGGGAACAGAATCGCAACGGAAGCGCGAAAAGGATGAGGAAAAGGGGTGAAACACCCCCAGGAATGACGGGACTGATGGACTCTAAGGAACGCGGAACCGAACCCAGGGAGGGGTAGACCCGAAACCAACATGAACGCAGAGGGGGAAGGAAAATCCCCACTCTGAGGAACTGCAAGCCCCGCACAGAGTGCGGGGCTTGTTATGGTGTTATATGACAAAGAGTGCTGGGAAGACGGGACACCACGAGCATAGCTCTCATCCTGTAACTACACTTAGGTAATTACAGAGACTACAAAGACAAAAGCAGGGCAAAACGGGGCCGAGGCTCCCCAGGCAATCCCTCCCCAACCCCAGGAACCTTGACAGCAGGACCCGGGACCGAGCCATATCCCCAAAGCCCCAGCCTCGTAAGGAAAAGCCGGGGCAGCCATGCAAAACACTACAGAAGGGAGCCCACTGGTCAGACCCATACAGCACAGCTGGAGGAACAGGCTCGAATACCTTCGCCGCCACCCTGGAAGAGGAAAAAAATTAAAAAAAACTGAGACCACACGAGTCTCTACCCAACCAGACCCTGTTCCAACCCCGAAACCCACCTACGGTTCAGAGCCGGAAGCAAGGGGAGGAAGTATGCACAACAGAAGGGGAAGGACTAAGAGGAGTGGAAGGAACCAGAGCCAAAGCGACCCCCTCTCCCAAGTCCGGACCCCAACAACCAAAACTGGGCAGTCTCTGGGCATCCGAGGCCGCAACCAACTAAGAGCGGCACGTACAGACGACACCCGTCGCATGACTCTGGGTCAAAAGAACCAATGACCCAACAGGCAGCAAGGCGAAGGCAAAACAGGTGAGTGTCACCCTGAGACAAGGGGACAGAGCAACCTTCGAACTCACAAGATGCGAGGGGGGATGCAGGGGTCACATGCAGTAGACCACTGAGCCTCCGTGGGGTTTCCCAGGGACCTTAGCCTTGGTTACACGCTAAAGGAAGCCCAGGCTGTGTACTGCGAACTAGCGCCCAAATCTACCAAACAAACTTCTAAAAAGCTGAACCCCCGGGACGTGCCCATTCACGGGCGCCAAGCGGGGAGTACCACCAAAAAGAAAATAGAAAATATAGAAAAACCCTGAGAACTGCAAAGTGGGACCACAAAGGCAGGCCCCCACCAGGCAAAAACAAAAACAAAAGAAAAATCCCGGAAGAGGACAACGTACCCAGGTGGAACAGAGCCGGCCGCTGTTATTGGTGAAAACTAGCTGTGCAGTACCCCGTGCCCCTACCAGTGATAAAAACTACCTCCTACCTAGAGACAAACAAGGGCAACAAAACACCAGCCGACTCCAAGGGCGACCCAGTACCGAACAGTAAAGGACACAGCGGAGGTAGAACCCAAGGTGACTTGTGAAAGGTGGCCCCAAGCCCCAAGGGCAGTACTTACAGGGCACCTAGGGAAGAGAGCCCTAGGCGCATGCAGCCCGAGTACCGTGGAATCTCATTCCTGGCTTACACCCCACCGGTAGAGACAGCCCACACCACAAGGCATAGAACTGAAACAAAACCGGAGCCAGAGACACTCGACCGGCCAGTAATCACATCAATCAAGAATTGCCAGTTAGATCGCCGGCGTGGATGGTCTGGGGCTCCCCCTTCCCCCTCCCGGGAGAGGGGGGGGGTTGCGCAGACGGCAATGTGGCGACGTGATGACATCATGCTAGTTTGATAATTTTGTTTGGGAGTTCTGTCCACTCGTTCAGCTTTTGGTAGCAATATTTTAACCAGAATAGGGGTTTGTTTTGGGGCGCCTACCTTTCTGGGTTCCTGTCCCGGTCGATGGCAGACATAGAATGTTCCCAACCACAGGGGGTTTCTATAGGCCATTGCTCCTCGTGCCTCTCTGAGGGGGCCAGGTTCTGGCTCGTGGTCTCTGGTAGGCAAGAACTCCAAGCACTTTGACTGATGCCAGATAGTTATACATATCCATTCAGCCTGGATAGCTTCGGGGAGCTGACGAGGCTTCCCCCCAGAAAGGAGTGTATGAATAGTACCTTAATTAATTTTGTTCAAAGTGAGTTTTTGAAGTATCATTGTACAGTATTATCAAGGACAATATTCAGATTTAGAAATCTACAGTAGCCAGTGACCCTGAAGATGATCCACCAATTTTTGCCACCATACTACCTGTTCCTTCAGCCAATGGACCTTTTAACTCTTCAAACTGCATAAATTGAATCAAGTAGGGCAACTCAATCATTCAAATTACTGTAAATAAAAAAGTTTATATTATTTTCACCAAATTTGTTTTATATATGTTAATTTCTGGCGATACAGAAACAAATTTTCTGTTTATAGTATTGTCAATTGGAAATCTGGTTCTAAGTTATGAGCAACTGTCTTATGTATGCCTTATTGGAACACACATCCCTTTCTCAAGGAGAATTATTGAAATGCCAAATTACTCATGAATTCATAGGATTTTGGAAGGTAGACTGTAATTCCATTGTTTGTCAGTATGTAATATAATGTTTCTTGCCATGTATTAAATAATGAATATGTAAGGTAAAGTAAGAAGATACTTCCTTTTACCTGTAGAAAATAATAATGGCAAAGTATTTTCCAAATGAAAACAATAACGTAGTCAATTGGGAGACTGAATATGCAGAAAATGTACCAAATGTCTAACCCAAGTAGTGAATGAGGAAGCCGAGAAGGGAGGAAATGCAGTGAGCGGATGTAGACACTAAAAGTGGTGTATTAGTGTCATTAAATACCATAGTAATGTTTGCTTTTAAACCAATAGTCAATAGGCAAAATTTAGGACAGTTATCTTTTCTACATGCTTGATTGTCAATTTATTATTGTAAGTATTATTTCTACTAAATTGAAGAGCTCTTAATTAATTATACAAAATAAGGTATACATTTATTTTGTTTTCCTATTTCAGACTGTGTATGACCCTTTCTTTATATCAACCTACAATCTTTTCTATACCTCACTTCCTGTCCTGTGTTTGGGCGTGATGGACCAAGATGTTGATGATTACTTTTGTCGTCGCTTTCCCAAACTCTACACACCTGGTCACCACAACCTTTTTTTTAATAAGCGGGTTTTTTTGTGGAGTGCCTTGCATGGCGCCGTAACGTCCTTCCTCATATTATTCATCCCTTTTGGTGAGTGATGGGGAGTAGATGAGTGTGGTCGTACCACGTTGTGCAACGCTCACTCTGCCTCTCACAGTCACATTAGTGTTCTACTTTTCTCACTGCAACTTGTCCATACACGACTTAAGGTCCATGAGCTTGAAGACGCCACAAGCATCACCTTAGGTATCAAATTCTCACCACTTCAGCATTTTTTGACAATGGTCAGAGATAATTCCTGTTTGATAACTTTGCATAACAGCTAATTATATTTCTCATATCAGGAGCAAAATATGTGCATTATAGGTAAACATGTATTAATTGATTAGATACAGAATTGGATTTTAAACTGCATAACACACACTTTAGGTGTGAGTGTTGTTGTTGTGCACATGAATGTGGGCAAATTATACAACCAAAATAATAGTCGGTCCTTCCAACACTTCCCTCAGTAAGGAACTAAAGTATAGCATTGACGACTGGTCACACGTTCCTCCATATTTTGTCCTTTTTCACTTAATGGTTGACATCTGAAAGGGGTTGGAAGATAAAATGGAAGGGTTGGTAGAATTCTTAACTAGAATTCAGCAAGTAAATAATGTATGATAAAAGTCCAGATAATACTTCTTGTTACATCATACAGTCCATAACACTGGATTTCTAGTCTTAATAGTATTTGTTGCATTGCTTCAGGAGGAAGTTTGATCAGAAAATGATTGGAAAAAAATTATATTTGTACACTGTTTTTGAATGGCTCATGCTTGTGTTTAGTTGATAGCTGTTAAGCTCTATGCTTTTTATAGAGGTGAGGCATTTATAGAACTTACACATAGAATTTGTAACCATGGGTAGACTTGGTGGGTTGAATTGTAGGTCTGAGCTCATGGACTGTGTCGAGACTTAGGGAAATGGAACTATATTTTCCACTACAACCTACTATGGCTGGTTGAGATTTGTGTGTGTGTGTAAAGACAATGCCTCAAACTAGATGTGTACACAAATATTGGTGTTCTCATAGCACAGTGCAGACAATTTTATTTTCACTGTTGATTTATATGCTTCGATTTTGGAATTATCCAACTGTAAAGCATCACAAATATATTTTTTGTGCATGATTGGAGTCTAAATGTTATTACAGGTCTTCACACCAAGAATTTCATGTTGTTCCTGAGGGTCTCACTTTTAACAAAAATCCAAGTTTATAATTTGTTTGGGGTAGGGAGGTTGTTTGGCTTATATTGATTGCCAGAGTGATTTGTTATCCCTTATTTTGGTTTATTTTAGTATTATACAGTATTATTTTATATTTAGTTTTCCCTGCATACTTTTGTTGTATATGTTTGGCAAAGCACACTGCAATGTATATATACACATTATCCAACTGTTTTATTGTTGTATATTAGCTTTTTGCTCACTGTCACGCTATTAGGCATTTTGTTCTTTCTCTCCCACTCAGACACTGTTTGACCCCATGTTTATATCGGTGTATAACCTGTTCTACACATCGATGCCTGTCCTAGGCTTGGGCATATTTGAACAAGATGTTAATGAAAAGAACAGTATCAAATATCCCAAGCTCTACACCCCAGGCCTCAAGAATGCCCTATTCAATAAGAAAGAGTTCTTCAGGTCTGCTGTTCACGGATTTGTCACTTCTTGTGTCCTCTTCTTCATTCCATTTGGTAAGTATTGATGGAAGTGTAGTGTCATCAGTTTTGTAAGTGAGCAAAAAGTGACACGCTTTTTATTGCCCCATCTGATGGACATTATCCCTCTCCCTTGGATGAAATACTTAAGAACATTGAAACCACAGCAGAACAATCGATTGTAAGTTGTTTTTCAGTGGAGTGAATGTTTCTCAGAGTAAGTACTGCATGCTAAATTCATGAATATTTGTTCTGGCAATTTTGTGTGTAATGTACATAGCTATTGTACTCATGTTTACACTTGCACATTTTCACACTTTTGTAGTTTGTGGTGAAGTTTTTGGTGAAGTTGAGGCTCTATCGAGATAAAAATAAAATCAGATTATTAACTCATTTCATTTTTATTCAGTATAATTATGCTAAAGAAAGTAATATAAGTTTGAGAGAGTTTGAGTGCCTGCATGTGTGTGTGTGTATGTTAGTGTTTTGGTGCATGTGTGGGGCAGGGGAAAATGTAAGAGTGCAAGAGGGGGATAATTACCTGTTAGTTACTTGTTCCTGAAATTGTGCAATGATTATCATGCCCAACATTCCACAGTATATACATTTTTATATAAATATTTGTAAAACCACCAGTGCTTTTATATATACACTTCCACCTGGAATTTTTTACACACCGCTACCACACAAAAAGAAAATACTGTTCTTCCTGTTTTTTTCCTATATTGTATTTTTCTATAGTTTGGAACTGTAACCTAATGTTCTGCTCTGTTTCTGGCTACAAAAACTCTACCATCTGTCATTTCCTATCTTTTTTCAAACTTACATATAGTTTTCATATTTTTTCTTCCAATTTTGGATAATTATACGAAGTGAAAATTATTGGCTAGAAGTAGCTGCTGCCTTGAATGCAGAAGGCCAGTAGGCCTTCTGCAGATAACTTAATTCTTATGTAATTTTGACATCACCACCTTCAAACATGCCTCACATAGTAGCTATGTTTTTGAACTAATAATTAAACTATTGTACATATTTTGAAGGTGGAAAGTGTAGTTGCTCAATGAATGAGGTGCATGTCACTCAGCCAGTCTATTAAAGGCCATTGAGTTTGGCAAGTACCGTAATTGGTTGGATATCCTTGTGGACAGTGTCACAATGCTCAATGATGGGAAACTAAATCCACATGTACTGTTTGATTTTATTGGTTGTAGACATCATTCCACAGGTGTAAATTTCTATTACTATGGTTTGTAGGAATTTAAACTGTTAGAGGATAAAAGTATGGGGGTGCATGTGGGAGGAGAAGGTACAAAGAAAACATACTGGCAGGGAAAAATTTTAAATTTTAAACTTCCTGGAAAAATGGATGAAAAGCTGTTGAGTGCATTATACAGTTTTAGTGGATGTGAAGAATTCTGGAGATGATAGTAATAGTGGAAAGAAGCATAAACAGAACAATTCCATTAATACACTAATTTTAAGAGTATTAAATATAGTTTTTTCTGGGGGGAGTCCCGTCGGCTCCCCAGAGCTATCCCAGGCTGATATGCTAATGTCAGACTTTGGCATCAGTCATGTGTATGGAGTTCTTAGGCCTACCGGGAACCACGGCCAGAACCGGGCCCCTCAGAGAGGCAAGGGGAGCAATGGCCTATAGAAGCCCCCGTGTGGTTGGAAGCATTCTATGTCTGCCATTGACCGGGACAGGCACCCAGAAAGGTAAGCGCCTCAAAACAAAACCCCTATTCTGGTTAAAATTGCTACCAAAAGCCGAACTAGTGGATAGAACTCCCCAACAGAAAAACAAGCAAACGTAGTGTGACGTCACACGCCGCCGCACCGCTGTCTGCGCAGCTCCCCCCTCCCCGGGAGGGGGAAGGGGGAGCCCCAGACCCTCCACGCCAGCTACCCACACCTCAGTTCTTGAGGCTGATGCTATAGGCGAAGGTCGTATGCTCTGGCTCCGGTGTCGCTACAGCACTGTGCTTTGCGTGTAGTGTTTGTTTTGTGGGTGCGAGAGCCAGGAGTTATCTTCAGTACTTGGGCTGCATGCACCTAGGGCTTACTTCCCTAGGTGCCCTGTAAGTACTGCCCTTGGGGCTTGGGGCCACCTTCCACAGGCTCCTCGGGGTCTGCGTCTGCTGGTCCGTTTTACCTTTTCGGTTTTTCGGCCGCCTGTTGGGCTCTTGGGTGTTCTGTTCTCCCTTGTTACTGGCAGGTAAGAGGCAGTTTGCACTGGTAGGGGCGCAGGGTGCTGCACAGCTTGTATTCCCGACATAGCGGCCGGGTCTGTTCCTTGGGGTTCGCTGTCCTCTTGCGGGTTTTGTTTTTCTTTTTGATTTTGCCTGGTGGGGGGTTCTGTCCTATTATTTCAATAGTTTTTGCCCTTCCACGGTTCTCCTCGGTGGCGCCCCCTGCTAGGTCCCCGTGAGTGTACACGTCCCTGGGGTACAGCTATAGAAGTTTGCTTGGTAGTTTTGGGCGCCGGTTGGCAGCGCCCTGCCTGGGACTACCTGAGTGCGAGTCCTCTTAAAGTAAACGCTCAGGACCCTGGGAATCCCCTAGGGGGCGCGTGGGTCCGATGGATGTGACCCCGGAGTCCCCGCTCGCTGTGTGCGAGTTTGAGGGTTGCTCGGTCCCCTTGTCTCAGGGTGACCCTCATTGTTTTTGCCTCTGCCAAGCTGCCTGTTGGGTCGGTGATACTTTCAACCCTGAGTCCTGTGAGTGTTGCTGCTTGCTTGTGACTCAATTACCCAATCCTCTGATGATTCTCTTCAGGTACAGGCGGCCCGTGCGTTGCAGTCTAGGTTTCGTCTATTGCAACGCGCTCGGTTGGTTGCTCACCTGGATGCCCCGGGGCTGCCCCGCTTTGCTTTTCGAGACCCGGACTTAGGGGTGGGGGTCGCTTCGATCCTGGTTCAGTCCGCACCTCCTCGTCCTTCCCCTACTGTTCATTCTGGTCCCCCCCCCCCTGCTTCCGGCCCGAAGCGTCTGAGGGTTTCGGGGTCGGAGCAGGGGTTACTTGATCTCGAGACTTGGGGAGCTTCGGGCTTATTGTTACAAGGAGTGGGGTTTTCTTTCCCCCCTCTGGGTACGAGTTGGATTTGGTGTCGGCCCCTCCCCGGGTTCGGTTCCGTGTTCCGCGGGTACGTCGGTTCCGTCTTTCCAGAGGTTTTCGGCTTATCGCATCCAACCTGGTGTGGTGCGGGCGGCCTTTGCAGCTTACCTCCTGCGTAACCCGGATTATGCCTCGGAAATGGATCCATCCGAGTTCAGGTTTGGGACTTCGTCTCTTTCTGGCTCCGTTACAAGGTTCCGGAGTCTTCCTGGCTAGCAGACTGCCCCTTGTTTATTCTGGATTCCTGGCATTCCTTCTGTCGTTCCCGCATGCTGGAGTGGCGGGAAGCTTCCATGTGCTTCAGGTTTTCCTGGGGGGCGAGCTTTAGTACCTGAATGAGTGCTTGTTTGCCCTGCCCTTCCCCGCGATGTGGGCATTATTCAGCTCCATGTGCAGGTCCCCACCCTTTCGGCGGCGCTCATTGCGGAGGACTTGCGCACCCGGGGCCTTTTGGCTTCGGCCTTGCAGTTCTTTTCCCTCCTGGAGCTGTCCTCGGATTGGCTCGTGGAGGATGTGAGGACGCTTGGGTCCGTCCCGGGGTCTGGCACCTTGTCCTCGGCTGCGCGTTCGTCGGCTGCCTTGTTGAAGCTGTTCACGCCAATTTTGCGGGATGCGGTTCCCTGTTTTATGCTTCCCGTCTCGCGTGTCGACAGACGGTGCTGGGTTCCTCCGTGGAATCTGCATGGGCTCTGGCTCTTAGGCGTTCTTCACCTTTTGTCCTCTTCTGTTTGAGGAGTCGGCCGTGGCGCAGTTTATTCAGGCTGTGTCGGTAGCTTGTCGTCTGATGTCGGACTTGTTGGTTTTCCGGGGGTCCTGGGGTGGGTCTTCCCGGAAGGGTCGTGCCAGGGCTCGGGGTTCCTCTCGTCGTGGTAGGCCTCTGGTGTCAGGTTCGGGTTCGGCTCCTGCTACGGACCCTCCCTCATCTGGTCGGCGCTGTGTTCGCTCTGTGCGGGGTTCTGGGTCTCGTAAGGGTCGCCGGCCCTTTCGCGGTTGCCCCATTGATGGGCGATGGGGGGGGCGGCTTGCGCTGTTCGCCCATGCCTGGTCCCACGATTCGTGGGCCTTTCGGGTCGTGTCTGGCGGCCTGCGGTGGCGTTGGGTGGCCCCTCCCCCTTTGGGGGGGTCGGGGCTGGCAGGGCAGGTTCTTCCCCTGCGCTCTGTCGAGTCGTCTTGGAGTGGGTACGCTTGGGCGTCGTCGAAACAAAGTCGTCCCTCAGATGGGTTTCCCGTTTGTTTCCGGTTCCGAAACGGGACTGCGCGGACCTGCGGTTCATTCTGGACTTGTCCCGTCTGAACCCTGGATTCATTGCCCTTCTTTTCGGATGACTATGCTGTCTCAGGTTCGGCTCCTTTTGGAGTCGGGCGCTTGGATGGTGTCTCTGGACCTCCGAGACGCTGATTGGCATGTCCCGATTCATCCGAGGTTCAGGGACTGGCTCAGTTTTGTTGTGGGGCATCTGAGTTACCGCTTTCGTTGTCTCCCGTTCGGGTGAACCTGACACCTCGTGTGTTCACGCGCCTTACAAGGGTATGGTGGCTCGTTTGCGTCTCCTAGGTGTTCGGCTGTTGGCCTACCTCGACGACTGGCTGGTTTGGGCTCCCAGCCAGTCAGCTTGCTTGCTAGACAGGGATTTGGTTCTTTCCCAGCTCGCCGGGTTCGGGTTCTGGTGAACTGGAGGAAGTCCCATCTGGTTCCCATTCAGGTTCGGACGCGGCTGGGTCTTTTGGGACTCTCGAACCGCTCCTTGTCTCTCCCTCCGGAGTCTCTCCTGCGGCTGCGGTCCCGCCTTGTCTGTTTCTGGTAGGCCCTCGGGTCAACGGCGGTTGCTCGAGGGGCTGTGCAGGAGCCTGAACTTCGCGATGGTGGTCTACCTGCCGGGTCGGGTTTGGCTTCGTCGGCTGTTCTGGTTCCTTCGGGGTTCCCCCTTCCGCCTCTCTCGCGATCGCAGAGTTCGACCCCGAGGGCCTTGCATGGTTGCTGCGTCACGGCTTCCTCTTCAGGTTTTTCGGGTTCAGTGCCTTGGCACCTACCCGAGCCCTCGCTTGATGTGTACACGGATGCGTCGTCTCTCGGTTGGGTTTTGTGACCAGTGCTCACCAGGCCGGCTAGGGGCATGGGATCCGTCCTTCCATCGAGCTCACAGCACGGTGCAAGAGTTCACGGCAGTGTGGTTCGCTCTTGGGAGGATTCGGGTGGCCAGTGGATCAACGATTCGGTTCCATTCGGACTGCTCTCCGGTGGTTCATTGCATGAACCGCGGGGGTTCGATGCAGTCCTTGTCTCTTGGGGGTGGTCGCTTTGGGTGACTCATCTGCTGAGTTCTCGGGGTTGGCTCTCCTGGCGGTTCACGTACAGGGCGTGTCCAACGTCTTAGCTGACGCCCTGTCTCGCTTCGTTCCCCTCTCTACGAGTGGACGGTCGACAACGAGTCCTTCCATTGGCTTTGCCAGACGTTCGGCGTCCTGAGGTGGACCTCTTTGTGTCGGCGTGGTTGCAGCATCTTCCCGTGTATGCGGCGCCCTTCCCCGATCGCAAGGCCGTCGGGTTGATGCCTTTCGGCTAGACTGGTCGAGGTGGGGGTTCCTGTACCTCTTTTCCCCAGTTCGGCTGTTGCTCCAGGTCCTGACTCGCTTAGAGACTTACCAGGGGGAGTTGTTCTTCTGGCCCTTGGTGGCGGCCCAGCCTTGGATTCAGGCGCTGGTTGCTCGGTGTCCGAACCTGAGGGTTTTTCCCGCGGCTCCGCCTCTTTCAGCAGATCGGGCCGGTACGTCATGTGGCTGGTTCGATCTTCTCCTCGAGTCTTCGCGTATGGGTTTTTTGACTCCAGTTTATCATCATCTCTATGGTGATCAGGTGGCCTCCTTGTTGGTGTCCCACCTGCGGGCTTCTTCTCGGCAGCATTATGAAGTTTCCTGGCGGTCCTTCTGTT
>WNGS01000607.1:14043-38126 GCA_020271785.1 Procambarus virginalis | reverse complement strand
ACTACAACGCTGGGAAAACGCAAGAGAGAAAAATGGCCACCAGAACAGAGGGGCTGTGACCACACTGAAAAAAGATAGAAAACACGCCAGCAAAAGGGGAAGCAAGCAGACTGGATGGGCAAAAAAACTCAGCCTAGAATGCAGAAAACACCAGCAGGGGGCAAAACTGCCACAGCAATTGCTAGCAGGCATGCCCCACAGCCCCGGGACCCGCAACAGAGGCAGTCCTCCAAGCCCCTCCGCCCTTAAAGAAAAAGTTAGAGTCCTGGAAAAGGCAGCAGAAATGGGCCGACTGGTAAGACACAGAAGCCTTGGGCAGAAGGAAAGGGTCGAAAACCATCACGGCCTCCAACCAGAGGACGTGGGCAGGCCCCGAAAATCCGCACCGAAGGTCTCAGCCCCAACTAAACCCTGCCCCGACCCGAAAAGCTCCGCAGACGTGTCCGGGAGGCCTGGAACAGGGAGGTGACAAGGGGCAGATAGCGCACCTCAACCAAAACAGTGGGGCAACCCAGGGGCATGCCTGATGGGCAGCAACCTAGCGTTTGCAGCACCTAACACGCTAGCCAATCAACGCTGGATGCCACCTGTAATCTGTAACAGTCAATAACATCAGAAGAGGTACTAGGGAGAACAATTAAAGAATAATCTCTCGCAAGACTCCGGGGTCAAGGTGTCAGGGACCCAACAGTCAGCATGACGCAGGTAAAAGTGGCGACCGTCACCCAGAGACAAGGGCACCGCAACCAACGAACCCAATACAAGGCAGGCTGGAACCCGGAAAATGCATCCATTGGTCCACTGAGCCCCGACAGGGGTTTTCAGGGCCCATAGGGTAACAACAATCTGGGAAGCCCGGGCATGGTGTTGCTAACCGGTTAAAAACCCCAAAATAGCAAGGGGGTAGAGGACAACACTGGAAAAGGAACCCCTGCGATTGTCGTACAATCATGGGTGCGCCCTAGCAGAGGAGGCCCACCCCAAACACTACCAGTGGAACTATAGACACACTAGGCAAACCCCCACCCACCATGGGCAAATAAAAATAAAAAAGAAAACCCCGGGACAAAAGTACACTGCTAACCGAGAGGCACAGGAACCATGCTTGCCCGCATCGGGTGGCAGGTCCCTCAACACCTTGACGCCCTAACCAGAACAATACCAGTCCCTACCCAGGGCCAACCAGGGCCCCAAGCCCCAGCTGGGCCCAAGGCGCAAGGCAAATGTCAAGCAGCAAGAAGCTCTACGGGAATGGTTCCCAAACAAAAAGGAAGACTCCAAGATAACCCCTGTCCACCGCAGGGGCAGTACTCATACGGGTTGCTTCATCGGGAAGGAAGCCCCTACAGCGGCATGCGAGCCCCCGGTACTGATGACGGAACACCTGGCACCACCGCAACAGAGCACAACACACGGCAGTGAGCACCACACAAGGCAAACCACAGCGGCCTAGGAAACAGGGGCCAGAGAAGCGTCTATTCTGGTTGACATTAGCTTATGAAATGATCGTCCTGGGCGCCATGTCGTGGCATAGGTGGAGGATCCCAGGTGGGCTCCCCACCGTCCCCCTCTCCGGGGCAGGGAGGGGCTGCACCAGACGCATCGGCGCAGCAGTACAAGTGTGGATGTTTGGCTTGTTTGCAATTGTTCGGAATTGGGGGATTGGTAGGGGAGTTTCGAGAACCCTAACTCCTACGTGGCTTTTGCCTGATTTTCATGGGGTTTTATTATTTAAGCCGATGTGGGGTTTTTGCTTTAGGATTGCAGTATGCCTACCTTTCTTGGGTGCGCTAACCCCGGTCGATGGCAGATTAGGAAAACCTCCAACAACCACCAAGGGGGTTTTCCAGAGCTCCATTCGCTCCACTGAGAGAACCCTACCCTTGAGGAAGAGGCCCCAGGTCTTCTGGCACATGGTTCCCTGGTAGGTCTAACCTCCTTAGCTAATGTCCCAGTCTAGTATAACATACATTAGCCCGAAGGCTAATCTCCAGGGTAGCTGTAGGGGCTCGCTCACAGCAAAGTGCTATATACCTAGCACTTTTGTATGTCTGGAGTGTTAGTAGAGATGGGGTAACCTGGATGATGCTCTTTCCCAGAAGCTTCCAGAAGTAATATACAGCACTTCACAAACTATGTCACTCACTCTAGGTCTTTCTGGGGGGAGCCCCGTCGGCTCCCCGGAGGCTATCCCAGGCTGATATGGCTAATGTCAGTGTAGTTTGTTTACATGCGCCTGGGTGTACGAGCGAGCGTCTTGGTGAGTTTTTCACCTTTTTCAGGGTTTTATTTCTCCGTTGTCGTTTTCTTTGCTTTTCTGTGTTTTCTGCCCGTTTCCTGTTCCTCTGGGAACGTTTGAGTGTTGATTTTACACCGGGTTTTCCGTTTGGTCAGTTTTGGGTCTGGGCCCTTGGGTTTGGGCTCAGTGTCCCTGTCTGTTGCTTGCTCCCACTCCTTGTCCCTCGGTTTTGGTCTGTTTTGACCGTTTCCCTGGGGGTTCTGTCGGGGCTGTGCTTTGCCTTTCTGTGGTGTATCTCTGCTAGCAAATGTGGTGGTTTGAGCTCCCCTGGTTCGATTCCAGTTCCTTTGAGTTCTTTGGTTTTGTTCTGGAGGTTTCTTCCTCTTGGGCCCCCCTTGTGGGTTCAGGGGGCTTTGTTTCCTTGTGTGTGACCTGGTTCTGCCTTCTAGGGTTCCGGGGTCTTCCTAGCTTGCAGACTGATCTTTTTGGGTCTTGGCACGTGTTGTGGTCGTGCTGGGACTTTGGGGTTTTGTTGTCGAGGTGGACCTTTTAATGCAGTTTTGTGCCTTCTTCTCAGTGCTCACCAGGTTGGCCGGTGATGGTAGGGTCTGTCCATCCGTCGGGCTAACAGCACGGTTCGGGAGTTCGTGGCTGTCTGGTTTGCGCTTCAGAGGGTTTGAGTCACTCGGTGCTCTACCATTCAGCTCCATTCGGATTGTTCTCTGGTGGTTCTTTGCCGGAACCACAGGGTTTCTCTTAGGTGTTTGACCTTTGGGGTTGGTCCCTTAGAGTGGCTCGTTTGCTGGATTCTCGGGGTTTGGCTAACCGTGAGGTTCATGTCCGGGGTGTGTCCAGCATCCTGGCGGACAGCTGTCTCGGTTCATTCCTCTGTTCGCGGATTGGCCAGTCGTCGCCGACTCGTTTCATTAGCTCTGCCGGACGTGTAGACTCCTGGCCATGGACGTCTTCGAGTCGGCATGGTCTAGGCGTCGCCCATTCTATTTGGCGCCTTTACCCGCCTGCGAGGCGTTCACGGTGGATGCCTTTCGGCAGGACTGGTCGAGGTGGGGGTACCTGTTCCTCTTCTCCTGGTCCAGCTGTTGCTTCAGGTTCTGGCTCGATTGGAGCCCATTCCCACGAGAGTAGTCCTTATGGTCCCTTGGTGGCCGGCCCAGCTTTATTTTCAGATGCTGCTTGATAGGTGTCCGAACCCGGGGCGTTTTCCCGCAGCTCCGCCTCTTTCGGCAGGTCGAACCGGTCCTGTACGTGACTGGTTCGGCCTTCTCCTCGGCTCTTCGCGTCTGGTATTTTGACTCGGGTATCACCATCTCTGTGGTGATCAGGTGGCTTTGTTGATGGTGTCCCACCTGCGAGCTTCGTCTCTGTGACAGTATGACATTCCTGGTGTTTCTATGCATTTTTTCTTGCTCTTAGTAGGTTGTCTTCTCTTTCGCATCGGGTTGTCTTGTCCTTTCTTGGGTTTTTAGGACTACAGTTATTTGATGTTTCTTACTGTCGCCTCGTTTTGTGCGGCGCTGGCGGAGCCGCTCCGGCTTGCGTTTGGGGTGGACGTCACATCTGCCCCGTTTCATACGCTTTCTCGTGTTTTGTTTCACCTCCGGCCTGCTCATGCGTCGCCTGAGCCGTCCTGGTCCTTGATCAGGGTGCCTTCTTATCTTCTCCTCAGTTTGTGGTAGCCCCTTCGGTTCAGGTTTCTGCTCTTTCGTACTGGTGGTAGGTTTGTACGTTTGCAGCCTTTCTTCGTCCTTCTGGCGACAGTGGAGATGGCTGCTTTCTGGAGGGGTTCTTGGGTAATTGATGCTTGATTGGTTCGGCCAGGGGTGCGTCCTGTATTGTCTGGTTGCACTTTTTTGCTGTTACCTGCGTACCGTGTCTAGGGATGCGCTTTGGGTTGATCCAGTTCCCCTCGTTCCCTGTTTCAGGGCTCAGGTCTCCCAGGTCATCCGCAGAGTTTTTAAGTCTTCCAGCCTGTGGTCTGTCCTTGCGCCTGTGCTGTTCGCACATTTGCAGTTTTTGCTGCTGTGTTGGTGACATCTAGGGCTCATTTCGGGCACAGGGATTTGAGGGCCGCATAGGTTCTTCGCCGCCCATTCTTTATGCGCGTCTGCTCCTGTGCGTTCTTGTTGCCTTGGGTTGCAGGTTGCAGCCTGTTGTCTCGGCTTCGCGTTGCAGAGTTTGTGGCGGCTGCCTCCTGGGTCAGCTCTTTCTTTTCCTTCTCTTTGGGTATGAAGCTCCAGGGAGCCGTAGGGGCTCCTCATAGAAAACCAGCGTTGAATGTAATGAAACGCCATTTTCTGGGTGAGCCGCGGAGGCTCCCTGGAAACCCTCCCTCCCACCGGTCGGCGTTTTTTTCGCGTTGGTTGAAGCTTAGCTTTCGAACTGATGCTAGGCAGCCGGCGTGGTAGGTCCGGGGCTTCCCCCTCTCCCTCTCGGGGCGGGGAGGGCTGCACGGACGATTGGCTCAGCAGTAAAGTGTGATGTTTGCCTGTTTGCTTGTTTCCTTGGGATTGTAGGGAGTTTCTACCTCTGTTAGTTTTTTGTTTTAGTTTTTTACGATGTGGGGTTTGTTTTGTTATGCCTACCTTTCTGGGTGCCTAACCCCAGTCGATGGCAGATAAGGAAAACCCCAACCACAAGGGTTTTTTCCAGGGCCATTGCTCCCTGAAACCTCTCTGAAGGGGCCAGGTTCTGGCGCTGGTCCCTGGTAGGTCTGAACTCCTTAGCTAATGTCCCGGTCTAATATTACATTAGCCCGATAAGCCCCAGGGAACCTCCGAGGCTCACCCAGAAAATGGCGTTTCATTACAATCAACGCTGGTTTTATGCATGATTGTCAATGTTCACATAGCAGTATACAGGTCCAAAAGTTTGGCAACTGTTGTGCGCTGCATCCTGGGGAAACGATCAATCATTACCCATGTTGCCCAGGGTTATGAGCTTGCTGAATCATTCTTTATTATTAAATTATTTTATCAGAGGGTACATACCAATGCTGAGTGCTGGTTAAAAACACACTGGCATCAAGTGTATTCTTACAGTGGACTGTATGATGGAATTAATTCTGCAAAACACCAATTCAACTATAGTACTCTGCATGTAAAGCAGATTAAAATTAAAATTACCAAACAAATTCATATGCAGTAGTATAAGCTTGTAAACAGTAGTGAAAAGATTGTCAGCTGTGAATTATTATTTAGTCAATCAGGTTTTCACCATGAACATCTACTTTAATCTATATTGAATTAGGATTTCGGAGGTGTGATCTGATAGCCAAATATGTATGTTATATGGAGGTATTTGGTCTAAAGAGAACTATATTTATAGGTTCTGTATTTATTGTTTATTGAATAAAAAGTTTGAAATAATTCTTACAATGTTGCAGAGTTTTGCTGGAGATGGTCTACGAACGTTATGTCTTGCATACAAGGACCTTGATGAAGATTACTTTCAGGTTTGTGACTAAATAATTTGTTTACATGTTTATGGAAGCATATTTGTTACAACCCTAACATAAATGATATATGTATCATATTGACAATCTAGTACAGTAGTTCCAAACTTGATTCAAGCAGTCCAAAGCTTGAATTTAGTGGTCCCAAGGTTGAATCTGTACTGAGAAACGGTGCTTTTCTCAAATATGTACTTGGCTTGTTTATGTATAATTACAGTACTATACATCCTCACCAATTTTCTTCTAAAACATAACTGGTTAATAAATACCCAGTTAAAGGAGGTAGCTGTAACTCACTAATGGATTCAGTCTATGGTAGTGAGGAACAGGTCAGCTCATAAAGTACCTCATTCCATCTATTGCTTCTTTATGTGGACAACTATTTTATTACTAGGGACCTAGTTCGTAAAAATTATTATACAGTATTGGTCATATTTGACTGATATGAATAATATAATAGGTCTAATATTTCTTGTACAGAACTGGAAGTCCCGCCATCATGAAGCTGCAGTGTCCTTAGAATCAAGAGAAGACAAGCTTGCTTGTATCTATGAAGAAATAGAAAAGGATCTTGTACTTTTAGGTAAGTTGGTTGTTAAGAACCAGACGTCCTCTGTGCCTGCTCGCACTTGGGTTCCATCGTGCACTTCTTGAGCCTCTTGGAGTGTTGTTGCAATTAGTTCTAGGAGGATATTGGGGTGCTCGGTGTGGTTTTCCTTGTGGAAGTTCTGGGTTCTGCTACTTTGGCATTGGCATCCCTTCTCAAGCTGTATGCTCTGATTCTCCATGAGGGTGGCTGTGTTTTCTGGGCTCTGGGCTTGTTACAGCTCTGGGCTTGTTACGGGTCCCTGGAGCTTACTAGGCTGATATGCTAATGTCAGACTTTGGCATAAGTCATGTATATTGAGTTCTTATGGGCCTACCGGGGACCACGAGCCAGAACCTGGCCCCCTCTAGAGAGGCAAGGGGAGCAATGGCCTGTAGAAACCCCCGTGTGGTTAGCAGCATTCTATGTCTGCCATCGACCAGGTTAGGCACCCAGAAAGGTAAGCTTCCCAAAACAAACTCCTATTCTGGTTAAAATTGCAACCAAAAGCAGAACGAGTGGATAGAACTCCCCAAAGAAAAACTAGCAAAATAGTATGACATCACCCGTCGCCGCGCCGCTGTCTGCGCGGAGGGGGAAGGGGAAGCCCCAGACCTCCCGTGCCGGCGATCCACACCCAAGTTCTTGAGGCTGATGCTATAGGCAGCAGTTGTGTGCTCTGGCTCCAGACTTTTGCGGCGCTGTGCCTTGTATGTGGCGGCTGTTCTCCAGGAGTGCGAGAGCTAGGAGTTATTCTTCAGTACTCGGGCTGCATGCGCCTAGGGTTCCCTTTCATAGGTGCCCTGTAAGTACTGCCCTTGGAGCCTGGGGTTACCTTCCACAGGTTCCTTGGGATCTGCCTCTGTGGGTCCGTTTAACTGCTCGGATTTTCAGCCGCCCTTTCGGTGCTTGCGTGTTTTGTCTCCCTTGTTTACCTTAGGGTAAGAGGCAGTTTTGCACTGATGAGGGGCACAGGGTGCTGTGCAGCTTGTTGTCACCTATCACAGCGGCGGTTCTGTTCCTTGGGAACGTTGTCCTCATGCGGGGTTTTGTTTTTCTTTTGTTTTTCCTTTGGTAGGGGGTTCTTCCCTACTTGCCAGATGTGTTTGGCCTCCTCCTGATACTTGGTGGTGCCCCCTGCTAGGTCCCCGTGTGTGTACACGTCCCTGGGGTTCAGCTGTAGACAATTTGTTTGGTAGTTTTGGGCGCCGGTTAGCAGTACCCTGCCTGAGCTTACTTGGGCGCGAGTCCTATTATAGTAAACGCACAGGACCCTGGGAATTCCTTAGGGGACATGTGGGTCTGATGGATGCGACCCCAGAGTCCCCCTTCACTTCATGCGAGTTTGAGGGTTGTTCGGTCCCCTTGTCTCAGGGCGATCCTCAATGTTTTTGCCTCCGTCACGCTGCCTGTTGGGTCGGTGACACTTTTGACCCAGAGTCCTGTGAGTTTTGCTGCTTGCTGGTAACTCAATTTACCCAATCTGTAGATGATCATCTTCGTGTACAGGCTGCGCAGGTATTCCATTCTAGGTTTCGTTTGTTGCAACACGGTCGGTTGGTTGCTCACCCGGATGCCCCGCGGCTGACTCGTTTTGCTCATAGGGGCCTGGACTTGGGGGTGGTTCAGTCCGCACCTCGACCCTGGTTCAGTCCGCACCTCCTCATCATTCCCCTCCTGTTGTTCGTTCTGGTCCCCTTCCCCTGCTTCCGGCCTCGAAACGTCTGAGGGTTTCGGAGCCGGGGCAGGGATTAGTTGGTGTTGAGACTTGGGCAGCCTCAGGGGATACCCCTTCTGGTGTGGTGATGGAGGCATTCGAGTCTAGTCCCCCAGCCAAAGCCTCTGGGTCTGACCAGTGGGCCCCCCTTCTGTCCAGCTTCCACGGCTGCGCCAGCCTTGTCTGGTGGGGTCGGTGCTTGGGGGGGAGGACTCGGCCCCAGGTCCTGCAGAGGAGGACCTTGGGGCTGGGAAGGGGCTGACTTGTGGGCCTTGGGCCCTGCTGGACCCCGCCTGGGTTTTTCTGCCCTCTGAGCGGGGCTTACTGTTACACGCGGTAGGGTTCTCTTTTTCCCCCTCTGCGTATGAGTTGGACTTGGTGTCTACCCCTCCCCTGGTTCGGTTCCATATTCCCTGCTTGCTTGATACCTGCTTGATGGGGTTCTGGGAGTTCTACTCCCCAAGCCCGGCCCGAGGCCAGGCTTGACTTGTGAGAGTTTGGTCCACCAGGCTGTTGCTTGGAGCGGCCCACAGGCCCACATACCCACCACAGTCCGGTTGGTCTGGAACTTTTTAGAAAACAATCTAGTTTTCTCTTAAAGATGTCCATGGTTGTTCCGGCAATATTTCTGATGCTCGCTGGGAGGACGTTGAACAACCGGGGACCTCTGATGTTTATACAGTGTTCTCTGATTGTTCCTATGGCACCTCTGCTCTTCACAGGTTCTATTCTGCATTTTCTTCCATATCTTTCACTCCAGTACATTGTTATTTTACTGTGTAGATTAGGGACCTGGCCTTCCAGTATTTTCCATGTGTATATTATTTGGTATCTCTCTCGTCTCCTTTCTAGTGAGTACATTTGGAGAGCTTTGAGACAATCCCAATAATTTAGGTGCTTTATCGTGTCTATGCATGCCGTATATGTTCTCTGTATTCCCTCTATTTCAGCAATCTCTCCTGCTCTAAAGGGGAAGTGAGTACTGAGCAGTACTCGAGACAAGACAACACAAGTGACTTGAAGAGTACAACCATCGTGATTGGATCTCTAAATTTTGAAAGTTCTCGCAATCCATCCTATCATTTTTCTGACTGACGCAATATTTGCTTGGTTATGCTCCCTAAACGTTAGATCGTCGGACATCATTATTCCCAAATCCTTGACATGCTGTTTACCTATTATGGGCAGATTCGATTGTGTTTTGTAACCTGTGTTATGTTTCAGGTCCTCATTTCTGCTGTACCTGAGTACCTGGAATTTATCACTGTTAAACATCATGTTATTTTCTGCTGCCCAATCGAAAACTTTGTTGATATCTGCTTTTAATTTTTCCATGTCTTCAGCAGAGGTAATTTTCATGCTGATTTTTGTGTCATCTGCAAAGGATGACACGAAGCTGTGACTTGTATTTTTATCTATATCTGATATGAGAAAAAGGAACAGCAGTGGTGCAAGGACTGTACCTTGAGGTACAGAGCTTTTAACTGCACTTGGACTTGATTTGATTTCATTGACTGTTACTTTTTGTGTTCTGTTTGACAGGAAATTGAGTATCTAGTGTCCTACTTTATCAGTTATTCCCATTGACCTTATTTTGTGTGCAATCACTCCATAATCACATTTGTTGAATGCCTTTACAAAGTCTGTGTGTGCTACATCTGCATTTTGCTTTTCTTCTAGAGCTTCTGTGATTTCGTCATAGTGCACCCCCGGGTGCTTCGTTTCCGTCTTTCCGGAGGTTTTCGGCTTATCGCATCCAACCTGCTGCGGTGCGGGCGGCCCTTGCGGCAAACCACCTGCGTGACCCGGATTATGCCTCGGCTTTCAGGTTTGGGACTTCGTTCCCTTTCAGGCTCCATTGCGAGGTTCAGGAGTCGTCTTGGCTGGTGGACTGTCCTGTCTTTACCTTGGATGCCTGGCACTCTTTCTGCCATTCCCACGTGCTTGAGTGGCTGGAGGCTTCGATGGTGCTGCAGGTTTTCTTGGGGGGCGACCTTGAGCACCTCAATGAGTGCTAGTTTGCTCCTGCCCTTTCCTAGGATGTTGGTGTCGTTCAGCTCCATGTGCAGGTTCCCTCCCTTTTGGCGGCGCAGGTGGCTGAGGACTTGTGCGCCCGGGGCCTTTTGGTTTCGGCCTTGCGTTTCTTTTCCCTCCTGGAGCTGTCTTCGGACTGGCTCACAGAGGATGTGGGGGCACTTGGGGCTGTTCCCGGTTCTGGTGCCTTTGCCTCGGTGGCTCGCTCATTGGCTGCCTTGCTGAAGCTTTTCGCGCCGATCTTATGGGATGCGGTTGCTCTGTTTTATGCTTCCCGGCTCGCATGTCGGCAGACGGTGCTTGCCACCTCTGTAGAATCTTCTTGGGGCTTGGCTCTTAGAATGTCTTTGCCTTTTTTTGTCCTCTCCTGTTTGAGGCCATTGCGCAGCATATTCAGGCTGCTTCGGCTCCTTGCCGTCGTATGTCAGTCTTGCTGGTTCTCCGGGAGTCCTGTGGTGGGCTTTCCCGGAAGGGTTGTGCCAAGGCTCGGGGTTCCTCTCATCATGGTAGGCTACTGGTGTCGGGTTTGGGTTCGGCTCCTCCTTCGGACCCGCCTTTCGTCTGGTCAGCGCGGGGTTCTGGGTCTCGTAAGGGGCGCAGCCCTTTTGCAGTTCGCCTCATTGATGGGATGATGGGGGTAGGCTTGCGCTGTTCGCTTACGCCTGGTCCCATGATTCCTAGGCGTTTCAGGTCGTTTCGTGCGGCCTCCAGTGGCGTTGGGGCCCTCCCCCCCCCTTCGGGGGATTCGGGGCTGGCAGGGCAGGTTTCTTCCCCTGTGCTCTGTCGGGTCATCTTGGAGTGGGTTTGCTTGGGCGTGGTCGAAACGACGTCGTCCCTCAGATGGGATTTCCCGTCTGTTTCTGGTCCTGAAACAGGACTGCGCGGACCTGCGGTTCATTCTGGACTTGTTCCGTCTGAACCCCTAGGTTCATTGCCGTTCCTTTCGGATGACTACGCTGTACCAGGTTCGGCTCCTGTTTGAGGCGGGCGCTTGGATGGTGTCTCTGGACCTCCAGGACGCTTATTGGCAAGTCCTGATTCATCCGGGGTTCAGGGACTGGCTCAGTTTTGTTGTGGGGCTTCGTACATAACGCTTTCGTTGTCTCTTGTTCGGGTTGAACCTGACACCTCGTGTGTTCACACGCCTTACACGGGTCATGGTGGCCCATGTAAGTCTGTTAGGTGTTCGGGTGTTGGCCTACCTCAGCGACTGGCTGGTTTGGGCTCCCGGCCGGTCCTCTTGTCTGATGGCCAGGGATTTGGTTCTTTCTCAGCTCGCCGGGTTCGGGTTCTTGGTGAACTGGAGGAAGTCCCATCTGGTTCCCTCCCAGGTTCGGACCAGGCTGGGCCTTGTGTGGGACTTGCGAACCGCTTCCTTGTCTCTTCCTCCGGAGTCTCTCCTGCGGCTGCAGTCCTGCATGTGCCTGTTTCTGGGGAGCTCCCGGGTCACCCGAGGGTCTGTGCAGGAGCCTGAACTTCGCGATGCCGGTCTATCTGCTGGGTCGGGTTTGGCTTCGTTGGCTGTTCTGGTTCCTTCGGGGACGTCCTTTCTGTCTCTCTCGTGATTGTTGGGTTCAGACCTCGGGGGTTTTGAGTTGGTTGCTGCATCACCAGCTTCCTCTTCAGGTTTTTCAGGATTCAGTGCCTTGGCGCCTTCCCGAGCCCTCGCTCAATGTGATCACGGGCACGTCGTCTCTCAGCTGGGGTTTTGTGACCGGTGCTCACCAGGCTGGCCAGGGGCGGTGGGGTCAGTCCTTCAGTCAAGCACACAGCAATGTGCGGGAGTTCGCGGTGGTGTGGTTTGCTCTTCAGAGGCTTCGAGTTTCCCGCAGGTCAACGATCCGCCTCCATTCTTACTGCTCCCCTGTGGTTCATTGTCTGAACCATGGGATTTGATACGGTCCTTGGCTCTTTGGGGATGGTTGCTTCGGGTGACACATCTGCTGAGTTCTCAGGGTTTGGCTCTCCTGGCAATTCACATTTGGGGGGGGTGTCCAACATCCTGGCGGACAACCTGTCTCGGTTCATTCCCCTGTCCACGGAATGGACGGTCGACGCCGACTCATTCAGTTGGCTCTGCCAGACGTTCGGGCACCCGGATGTGGACCTCTTCGCGTCGGCGTGGTCGAGGCGTCTTCCAGTATATGTAGGGCTCTTACCCGACTGCGAGGCCATCAGGGTCAATGCCTTTCGGCAGGAATTGTTGAGGTGGAGTTACCTGTACCTCTTTCCCCCAGTTCAGCTGTCGCTCCAGGTCCTGGCTCGCTTGGAGACTTACCAGTTACCAGGGGAGAGGAGTCCTCTTGGCCTCTTGGTGACTGGCCCAGCCTAGGTTTCAGGCGCTGCTTGCTCGATGTCTGAACCCGGAGGTTTTCTCACGGCTCCGCCTCTTTCAGCAGATCGATCTGGTCCATCACAAGGCTGGTTCGATCTTCTCTTAGTCTGCGCATTTGGTCTTTTTGACTCGGGTCTATCACCATCTCCATGGTGATCAGGTGGCACCCTTGATGGTGTCCCATCTGCGGGCTTTGTCTCAGAGACAGTATAAAGTTCCTGGCGGTCATTTCGTTTTTTTCTCTCGCTTCATAGGTATTCTTCACTCTCAGTTCAGGTTATCCCTTCCTTTCTCTCGTGCATGTTTCAGGACCGTCATCATATGCCGAATACTGTCGCCTCATATCATGTGGCGCTGGCGGAGCCGCTACAACTTGCTTTCGGTATTGATGTTACTTCGGCTCTGTTTCTCACTCTGTCTTGTGCGTGGTTTCATCTCTGGCTTGCTCGTGCGCAGCTTGAACCGTCCTGGTCTTTGGATCGGATGCTTTCTTTTCTCTCTTCTCCTTGGTTTGTTGTGGCCCCTTCGGTTCAAGATTGTTTTTCTAAGGCTCTTTTTCCTGTTGGCATTGGCCTCTGGGGGTTGGGTTGGAGAGCTTCATGCTCTCCTCCTACACAGGGGTTTCTGCTCTTTTGGTCCTTGTGATATGTTTGTTTGCTTGCAGCTGTCTCCTTCTTTTCTGGCGAAGAATGAGATGGGTGCTTTTCGGAGGAGTCCTTGGGGTGCTGATGGTTGGCTGGTCAGGTTGGGAGTGCGTCATGCGTTGTGTCGGGTTGCGGCTCTCCGCCGTTATTTTCGTGCCACAACTTCTGTGTCCGGGGACACGCTTTGGGTTGATACGGTTTTCCCTTCTTCCCTGTTCCAGAGTGCGGGTCTCTCAGGTCATCTGCCGGGTTATTTGGTCCAGCCAGCCTGCATCTATCCCCGTGCCTACGACACGGGGATAGATGCTTGCAGCCGTCTCCTTCTTTTCTGGCGAAGAATGAGATGGGTTCTTTCTGGAGGAGTCCTTGGGTTGCTGATGGTTGGCTGGTCAGGTCGGGAGTGCATCATGCGTTCTGTCGGGTTGCGGCTCTCCTCCGTTATTTTCGCTCCACAACTTCTGTGTCCGGGGACACGCTTTGGGTTGATTCGGTTTTCCCTTCTTCCCTGTTCCAGGGTGCGGGTCTCTCAGGTCATCTGCAGGGTTATTTGGTCCAGCCAGCCTGCATCTATCCCCGTGCCTTCGACGTTCGTACGTTTGCTGTTCTTGCTGCCGTCTTTGGCAACATGTCTTGGGCTGACATTCGGGCGCGGGGTTTTTGGCTGTCGAACCAGGGTCCGGGCTGCACATTACCTGGTTAGTGTTCCTGGGCCTCATTGGGCCTGTGTCGCTTTGGGTCGGCGGTTGCAGCCAGTTGTCTCAGCTTTGTGTTGAGGAGTGAGCAACGACCGCCTCCCGGATAAGTCATCCCTCTTGTTTTCGTTTTATGATAAGTAGCTCCGGGGAGCCGGCGGGGCTTCCCCCAGAAAACCAGCATTGAATATAATGAAATGCCACTTTCTGGGTGACACCCGAAGGCTCCCCAGTAACCCTCCCTCCCTCCGTTGGCGGTTTTTCGCATCTAGCCTCACAACTGGGGTTTGGGGTAGCCGGCGCGAGGGGGCTGGAGCTTCCCCTCCCCCCACCCCCTTCCGAGGAGGGGGAAGCTGCGCAGACGGTGCAGCGACGTGATAACATCATGCTCGTTTTTGTTTGGGGAGTTCTGTCCACTAGTTCGGCTCTCAAAAGCAATTTCTTAACCAGAATAGAGGTTTGTTTTGGGATGCTTACATATCTGGGTGTCTGACTGCGGTCGATGGCAGACATAGAATGCTTCTAACCACATGGGGGTTTCTATAGACCATTGCTCCTCGTGTCTCTCTGAGGGGGCCCAGGTTCTGGCTCGTGGTATCTGGTAGGCCTAAGAACTCTATTCACACTGACTTATGCCAAAGTCTAACTTTAGCAATATCAGCCTGGATAGCTCCAGGGAGCCTCCGAGTCTCACCCAGAAAATGGTGTGCCATTACATTCAATGCTGTTTTTTTATCAACTTTTCTCTGGACATACTGTGATATTATTTGGGAGTCGATACCATGACAACCAACAAGAGTAGTGAGGGTACAGCAGGCAAGGATATAAGAGGAACTTTCTTACCATAGGTAAGAAGGCTGAGTTATTAAAACCTGATTGTGGCTAGTAGGGAAGTATGTCATTGGTGTTAGTACTGAGTGAGGCAGCAAAAAAGCTGAAGAGGTAGCTTGTGGTATATGTAAGTACAGTACAGTACTATCAAAGGAAGAGCAGTGGCTGTAGGAGTTGACAAGAAAACATTGCAATCATCTAAGTATTAGTAATTGAATGATACTGTTCAGCATTGGTTTATGCCACAGCATAGTCTTGTGGTAGCAGTTGGTGGCATGCAGTTAATGTAAATATTTTGAAATCGTAATTATTTGGATACAGTAACTGAATTCAGTCTGCAGTGGAAATATTCAGATTTTAGAGGTTCCACTATACAAATGAACAATAAAATATAAACATTTTGCTGACTTGAGAATTATTAAAAAGGTATGAAAACAGTATTGTTTCTTTCATATTTGTTTTTTTTTCTCAGGAGCAACAGCCATTGAAGATAAACTTCAAGAAGGTGTTCCACAGACTATAGCCAACTTAGCTGTTGCAGGCATCAAAATCTGGGTTCTCACTGGGGATAAACAAGAAACAGCAGTTAATATTGGATACTCGTGTCAGGTAACTCCTTAGACATGTTATTGGATCATTTTTTTAATGTGTTTTTTCAGTTCCATTGAGGGCAGGAGGGTAAGGGGTGGGGGGGGCTAGAAAAACACCTTAAAACAGTAGTTTGTGACACCTGCAAGGCTTCAGTACAGTAGTGTGTGACACCTGCAAGGCTTCAGTACAGTAGTTTGTGACACCTGCAAGGCTTCAGTACAGTAGTTTGTGACACAAGGCTTCAGTACAGTAGTTTGACACCTGCAAGGCTTTAGTACAGTAGTTTGTTACATCTGCAAGGCTTCAGTACAGTAGTTTGTAACACAAGGCTTCAGTACAGTAGTTTGTGACACCTGCAAGGACTGGGTATAGTAGTGTATGACACATGCAAAGCCTCAGTACAGTCCTGAACACCTGCAAGAACTGGGCATAGTAGTGTATGACACATACAAGGCCTCAGTACAGTAGTGGGTGACACGTTCAAGGCATCAATATAATATGTGACACCTGCAAGGATTGTAAAATAGTGGTTTGTGTCTGGTTCAGAGAACAAGAAACAAAACAAATTCATCTTGAGATGAAGTGTGGAAAAAATGCTTAAGGAGGTGCGTATGAAAAAGGTAGGGGACCCAGGTGGAGTTGCACTTCGGGTTCTGAGAGAATGTGCATCTGAGCTCAGTAATCCATTTTAATTGATTTCTCAGTCATCTTTATATACAATACTGGAGTTTAGGCAGATATAGTATATGGAAAAAGGCAGACATAGTTCCAGTCTACAAAAATGGTTGCAGGGAAGACCCCCTAAGTTATAGATCTGTGTTGTTGACAAGTGTGGTAGTCAAAACATTAGAAAAATACTTAAAACCAAATGGAAGGAAATGAGACAGACAGACTTTTTATGCCAATAGTTATCTGGAACAGTATGGTTTACAATCAGAAAGATCCTGTGTAACAAATGTACTGTACTTAGTTTCTATGATAGAGCCACAGAGATTTTAGAAGAAAGAAACACTAGTTGGGTTGACTGCATTTATCTGGACTTTATAAATAGTCTTTCGAGAGTCCTATATAAGAGGTTTTTTATAAAATGAAACATACTGGAGGGGTGACAAACAAGAGGACTTCTGACATGGTTGAAAAACCTTGACAGAAAAATGAGAGCAGTTATCAGAGGGAATGTATCAGACTGTAAAAAAAGTCAAAGGTTGATAAAGCTTCGGCCTTACATGGACGAACCTTTGTCATCCACGGTTTGAGTCTCCTAAAGCCCAGGTGAATGGAATATCAGCCTGTAACATTTTATTATGTCAGTTGTGGTAACAATAAACACAGATAGTAATAAAATATATATATTTGAACGAATGTAGTCTACAGAAGTTTGCAGGTGAAGCTTGGTGAGCAATGGTGTGATGGTGAGTCGAGTGCACACTGAATATCGATGGTGTGACGGTGAGTACAGTGGATGCTGAATATCAATGATGTTGAAGATGTGTGATATCTCTCAAGTGTCTGTACTGAGATACTCTTGGAGTTACACTGATGATTGGTTAATAAAGATTAAGCCATCCAAGAGGTGGCACGGGCATGAATAGCGTGTAATGATGATGATTTACTGTCGACTGCTTATATCATCAATCCAGCACTTCACCTGACCATCCTCTAGCTGGTTTGGGAAGAAGTATTAATTCTAATTACTGGACTAATTAGAATTAAAAGAGCATCTCATTATCTGCACATAAGCTAAAGAGAATATGGAGCAAGTATATTACTGACATAATATACTTGTTTACCTTTCCATTGGAGACTTTTGGTGCCGTGGAGAGGGAAAACCTGCTGCTTGGGTGGCACCTTCTCCTCCATATCGACCTACCCTGGCTTTGTGCCCTGGAAAGGTCACTCTAGACTGAAAACTAGTGAGCAACTCCAAAGTCTCATGAGACTGATGGATGCCTACAATATATACTTGCTACAAGACTGCAGAAATGTTGCTAGCAGAGTACTACAGGGTTCAGTTCTAGCACCAATAATGTTCATTGTCTACATAAATGATCTACCAGAAGGAATACAGAATTATATGAACATGTTTGTTGATGATGCCAAACTAATAGGGAAGTTTAGAAACTTAGATGATTGTCATGCCCTTCAAGAAGACCTGGACAAATTAAGTGTATGGAACATCACTTTGCAAATGGAGTTTAATGTGAATAAATTTCACATTATTGAATGTGGAATAGGAGAAACTAAGCCCCACACAGCCTTCAAATTATGTGACAAAACATCAAATGATTCTATTAAAGAAAGAGATCAAGGAGATTTTCTGGATAGAAAATTGTCACCTGAGGGCCATATAAAGAATATTGTGCAAGGAACATATGGTATGCTCTCCAACTTTAGAATTGCTTTTAAATACATGGATGGTAAAAGACATTATTTCACAAATTGTTCACAACCTTTGGATCAAAATTGGAATATGCAGTGGTTGTATGGTATCCATATCTCAAGAAACACACAAATAAACTGAAAAAGGTGCAAAGACATGGAACTAAATGACCAAGAACTGAAAAACAAGTGCTATGAAGAGAGGTTAGAGGTGTTAAATATACCAAAGCAAGAAGATAAAAGAAAAAGAGGTGATATGATCAATATGTACAAAATAGTAAAAGGAATCGAACAAATTCACAAAGAAGAATTCAAATAAATGGTACAATGGGGCTTCGACTTACAATGCTAATGTGTTCCCAGAGACGGATCGTAAGTCGAAGCGATTTTTCCCATAAGAAATAAAGGGAATTGAATTAATCCGTTCCCCACCCTCCAAAATATTAACATACAAATACATTTTATACTGAATACAATGTTTTTTCTAACTACAATACAGTACCTAAGTTGATCTTATCTTTATGGAGGGCTCTTGATGGCGTGTGGAAGATGGTGATGAGGAGGGAGGAAGAAAGTGGTTCCTGTTTGTAAGGGGAGTCCCCTTCCATTATCACATCAGGCAGTGATGTTTTCTCTGGGGTACTCTCTCTCCTACGTTTTGCCTGAATACCACTAGGGCCTGGTTGTGGTTCAGTGCTAGTTTGTCTCACTACAAATTTGTCAAGAGACATTTGTTTTTCCCTTCATTTTAACATTTGTCTGTAATGATGCATCACAGTGTCATTGAATAGGCTAAAGCAACGACCTACTGCAGCTTGATTTGGGCGAGTCGTTTCAGCAAAGGTTTGCAATTCTTCCCATGCTGCACACATTTTCTTAACTGTTGAGGAAGAGACATTCTGTACTCTTGTTTCTGCTCTATGGTCATCCTTACATGGGTTTTCATAGGTTGAGCCGCACCACTGACTTTCCTTGGACTCATGGCATGATATATAATAATTACTTTAATGTTCAAAATGCAAAAAATCACCACAAAAGCGGAATTTCTTATAGGCGCGATCGTCACTAAGCGGGCAGCTGTAGTAAACTGAGGCAGGTCGGCCGCGTGACTGGGAACCACGTGCTCGGTCGACCCGAACGTGTACCAACAAATATCGGAAGTCGACGACACCATCGGATGTCGAGTCGCGTTTTTCGATGAAATTTACATCGTAACTCGAAATTATCGTAAGTAGGGGCAATCGTATGTCGAGGTGCCACTGTACTTCAAGATGAAGAGGACATAGGTTCAAACTAAGGAAACAAAGCTGCCAATAAAACATTAGAAAGTTCACTTTTGCACAGAGTGATAGATATCTAGAACAAGTTAAATGAGAAGCTGGTGGAAGGCAAAACCCTCAATAGTTTCAATATGACAAAGAATACCATTTAGACAGGACACTACGAGCATAGCTGTCATTCTGGGACTACACCTATGTAATTACTGATGCATATTCCAATTTTGGTCTTGCAAATGTCATAAACAGTTTCTTTAATATTTCTCTGAATATACAAAAACTCTGTTCTGAAATTTGCGAACATACTGTAGGATTTTCTCACAATGCTCTTTATGTGGTCCTCTGATGACAGCTTATTATCTGGAGCACTGCTAGATTAGATCTCATTGATATCAGAGATTTTTAGTATCTTATTCACATAATTTGTAGGTTAAATGTGGCCTGTTCTCACATAAATTATAGGATGAGTGGGGTCTATGTTCTCCTATTCCACATTCCATTGGATGTAATTACCTTAATGTAGTTCCAGGATGAGAGCTATGCTCATGGTGTCCCATCTTCCCAGCACTGTCATATAACACTTTGAAATTACTGATGGTTTTGGCCTCCCACGACCACCTCACCTAACTTGTTCGAACTGTCTACCACTCTGTTTGCGGAAGTGAATTTTCATATATTTCTAAGGCAGCTTTGTGTGTGTGCGCGTGTTGCACTTTGCCCAGCTTGAGTAGAAGCAAGTGCTCTGTTCCTTTATTCCACGTGAGCCTCAGAGAGACAGCCCAAGTGATCATTGCCTATTTTGTTGCACTTAAAACCTATTCTCATCACTTGCCAATTGGTGACAATACAGTACTTGGTATCAATTAATACATAATCTTTTCTATGGGACTTTGTTTTAACGAACAGGAATCCTCTGTACTTGGATCCCCAGCTCTTCTCAGACTCCAGCTTATGACTGCAGTTTGGATGAGCACCATCTCTGGCCCCTCTGCATCCTAAGGATCTTAGGGAATAATTCAGTGGGTGCTGAGGAAAGCAATTGTTTGCCTTCTGACCCATTCTGGGGTCTCATCCTTTTGGATGGGGCTGCCTTTTTTTCTCTAGATGGGAGAATGGTGTATCAGCATTTCCAGTTTGAGCTGGATGCTTTTTAAATTTGCCCACAGGCACATTTTCATTTACCAGTGTTTGCTATTGACTCAATTTGTTTGTAAAGGTTCTTGCAATGCTCTCTCTTGTGCAGGTGAAACTGGATTAATTCTCCAGTCCGTGGTGTAGTGGTAAGACACTCGCCTGGCATTCCGCGAGCGCTTTGTCATGGGTTCGTATCCTGGCCGGGGAGGATTTACTGGGCGCAAATCCTTAACTGTAGCCTCTGTTTAACCCTTCAACTGCGCATCGCATCATATGATGCGTTGACCGACTTGCAGAAAATTGCGCATCGCATCATATGATGCGTTGGAGTACTACGCAAGATTTAAACGGCCTGCGGATACACGGGGTTCACCACACCTTCATCAGGGCTCTTGTAAACAGATGCCATTTTTTTAAAAAATCGTGGGCCAAACTCCCGGGTGTTAGGGGCCTCAGTATCACGTAAGCTACCAAGCCTGACGCACGCAGCATGAGCTCACAGCACTGCTGTTCAGCTTGTGACCACAGCATCGCCTAAAAATGCCATAATATACTTGTTCATGCTATTATGTAGCGATAATATTATTACAGAAGACCCCTGACTGTGATAAAACTGACCATGGGTCTGATAATAAGAGGATTGTGATGATATTTAGCGCTGTGCTCCATGGAGGGAGGAGTAATGCTGTGGGAGGGAGGGTGGTGGCGTTGTTATCTGACTGTGTGTGGCCACCTTTTATTGACTGCACTCACCATACCAGCTTAGTGGTTCGTTATGGTGAACACAAATGTAGATACTTATATATAACGTGTGTATAGAGAGTATAAACAGCAAGAGTAGGAGGTTGGGAGCCGCCATTTTGGTGAGAGGAGCGTCGTCTGCAGGAATTATCGTGTTGTTTACTGGTTATCACGTCTTTGGGCACCATACCAGTTTACTTGTACAAGTTTGGTGAATAAAACCGGTAGATATTTATATATAATGTGTGTATATAGCGTAATAACACCACAAGCAGTATTGTTGGAGGAGAAATATTAGTGCGTGTGGCCTTGAGGGCGGCAGCCATCAGCTGACTGTGAGGTCCATCAGTGGCAGTGGCAGCCAGTGGCGGGCTGCCACTGCCACTCAGCATACCAACTTAGTGGTTCGTTATGGTGAACACGAATGTAGATACTTATATATAGCGTCTGTATATAGTGAATAAAAGCAAAAACAGTATTGTGGGGGGAGAATGTGGGCGAGTCAGATGACTTGAGGGAGGGCGTGAGTGGCTGGCTGGTACACGGCGGTCACTCCTCGTTACTTTTTGACTCATAATAGCAACTTAGTGGTTCGTTATGGTGAACAAAACATGCAGATACTTATATATAACCTGTGTATATAGTGTAACAACCGACAAAGTATTTGTTCACTGTTTGATGAACATAATTGAATCAACAATAAGCACACCATATTTTTGAGTACAGCGATGATTCACCCATTTCATTATATAAATATATCACACTACACACTATTGAATAATATTACAGCAAAAAAACTACGAAAAATCAATCAGAGACATTGAAATAATTAGGCAATTATCTCTTTGTGGCAACTCCGGCCTGACAGCTGGCGATCAACAGACCGCCTGGGACGCATGCTGAGTGAGCGCCTGTTTTGTGCCAGACTTCCCTGCCCTATAATGGCCAATATATTCAACTTACGATTTTTTTATTATTTTTCCCGTGATCAGTGAACACAAATTAACAGGTTAGGAAGAAAAAATATTTTTTTTTTTTTTTTTTTTTGTATGCGCCTGTGGGTGTCAAATGGTATATAGCTATGCGCCATTTAAGGGTTAACTCAACAGTAAAATGGGTACTTGTTTGTAACAACAATTCTTCATGGGGGTAGTATTCCAGGCACCTGCCCGAAATGCTATGAGTACTAGTGGCTGTACAAGAATGTAACAACTCTTGTATATATCTCAAAAAAAAACAAAAAATATTGCTCCTGCCATAATTATACCAAAATTAAGTCAAATACTTTTTTAGAAATACAGTAGGTGTGAGGTGTGAGTAAGGGATTTGAGTGATCCATTGTGGGTATTTTAGTGTTACTATTTGGGCTGTCATTTAATTGTCATCAACAGATAGCAGCATGTACCAGTTCACACACCAGGTTTGAAGCCCATTGGACTTAGCTAAAAAATCACAAGATTTGTAAACTCTTTCTTAGGCTCTTTGACATAATTTTTTTTTTAACAGTGAACTCTGTTTACTTAATGCAACCTGAGTCACTTCTTGCAGTTAGTCTTATTGCAAATATGGTGTCAAGAATTATTAAATAATCAGAAGTACAGTAACTAGTGTATAAAAATATATTTTACTATAAAATTGTTAATGGTATACAGAAGTCCAGGAATACTGTATATATATTATGGGATAGATTAAAGTAATGAAAGTTCAAATTTTTCAGTTGCTGACTGATGAGATGGTTAATATATTCATCATTGATGCTCAAAGTGCCTCAGAAGTTGAAGAACAGCTGCAGAAATTTCGTGAGGAAATCCGGAATGTGTCGGCCACCAGACGTCCACAAACAAATCTTTCAGTAGTAACCTTCAGGTATTGTTGCTTGTTTAGGGCAAATGTTGGTTTGTGTGTACTGCAATTTGTAGCCACCCCCAAAAATAATTATGCTTTATTCTTGGTAATACTTGAATATACATTTTCCTGATGGTGACTAGGGCATCTGATTTTCTGCTGCATCAAATTATTTTTCAACATTGTTCTAATTTTGATAAAATAGAACACATTTTCTGTGGGGAGCCCCTACGGCTCCCTGGAGCTTATCGGGCTAATGTATGTTATGTTAGACCGGGACACTAGCTATGGAGTTCAGACCTACCAGGGACCAGCGCCAGAACCTGGCCCCTTCAGAGAGGTTTCAGGGAGCAATGGCCCTGGAAAACCCCATATGGTTGGGGGTTTTCCTTATCTACCATCGACCGGGGTTAGGCACCCAGAAAGGTAGGCGTAACAAAACAAACCCCACATGGTAGAAAACTACAACAAACCGAACAGAGAGGTAGAAAAACTCCCTACAATCACAAGGAAAACAATCAAACAATCACTTTACTGCCGCGCCGGTTGTCCGCGCAGCCCTCCCCTCCCGGAGGGGGAGGGGGGGCCCCGGACCTCACCGCGCCGGCTGCCGTCAGTTCGTAAGCTAGTGTCAACCGGGATACACGCTTCTCTGGCCTCAATTTCCTTGGCGGTGTTTGCCTCGTGTGGCGTTCTCTGCTGTTTTTGTGGTTTGCGGTGGCCAGGAGTATTTCATCAGTGCCGGGGCTGCATGAGTCTAGGGGTTCCCTTCCTAGGCGCCCTGTGAGTACTGCCCTTGCGTGTCAGGGTTATCTTCTCTGGGGCGTTCGGGAACCGCTCCCGTAGGGGTTCTTGCTGCTCGGCATTTGCCTCGCCCTTGGGGCCAGCTGGGGCTTGGGGCCCTTGTTGGCCTTGGGTAGGGAGTTGGTGTTGTGCTGGTTAGGGCGCCAAGGTGTTGCACTGCCTGCCACCTACGCGGCGGCCGGTTCCTGTTGCCTCTGGGGACGGTGTACTTTTGCGGGGTTTTTCTTTTGTTTTTATTTTCTTGCCTGGTGGGGGTCTGCATAGTGTGCTATAGTTCCACTAGTAGTGTTTGGCAGCCCCTCTGCTAGGCCCCCGTGCTTGTACACGTCCCGGGGGTTTTCAGTATTAATCTTTACCCTTGTTTTCGGGTTTCTTAACCGTTAGCAACACCTTGCCCGGCTTCCCGTAGTTGCTAACCTACGGGCCTGGAAACCCCTGTCTGGGCTCGGGAGACATTGCATGTGTCTTCCGGGTACCAACCCGTCTTGTACGGGATCGTTGGTTGCTGTGCCTTTGTCTCTAGGTGACAGTCGCCATTTACTCCGTCATGCTGCCTGTTGGGTCCCTGACACCTTGACCGGAGTCTTGCGAGAGAGTTTGTCTCTCTTGTTCTCCAGTACTCCTGATGTTATTGCTATTCAGAGTACAGGCGGCATCCGTGTTGCAAGCTAGGTTAGGTTGCTGCAACATGCTAGGTTGGTTTCCCACCGGATGCCCCGAGGCCGCCCCGTTTTGGTTCGGTGCTGTTCGCCCTCCTCCCTC
>WNGS01000606.1:104998-118682 GCA_020271785.1 Procambarus virginalis | reverse complement strand
AATGCTCCGCCTCTCCCTCCGTGCACGTCCTCAGTAATTTCTGAGTCCTGTACAATCGGGTCTGGGAGTCGTCGTCATTCCCTAAAGACTGGCTCGATGCTGTTGTCCTCCCTGTTCGGAAACCAGGGTCTCTCGGGTCATCCCCCAAGGACTTCCGCCCTATTGCCCTCACGAGTTGTGTCTGCAAGCTCTTTGAACGTATGGTTAACGTTCGTTGATGTGGTTCTTAGAACACTATAACCCCTCTCTCCTTCTCAATTTGGTTTTCGCAAGTGCCGCAGCACAACGGATGTCCTGGTAAACTTGGAGGTCTATATTCGTACTGCTTTTGCTGCGAAGACTTCCGTTGTTGCCGTCCTTTTTGACCTAGAAAAGGCTTACGACACACCTGGCGGTATCACTTCTGTCTCATTCTGTCTCAACTTCATTCTTTTGCCTTCGTGGGAACCTCCCTCTCTTCCTCCAGAGCTTCCTCTCTCGTCGTTCCTTTCGTGTGCGGCTTGGTACTGCTTTCTCTGTCCCTTTTCGGCAGTATGAGGGTGTACCCCAGGGTAGTGTTCTGAGCACTACTCTTTTTCTAGTTGCCCTCAACGGTCTTCTTTCTTCTCTTCCTTTCTGGTGTCTTCTCTGCTCTGTATGTTGATGATCTTACCCTTTGCTGTCAGGGTGATGATTCACCTCTCCTTCAACGGCGGCTTCAACTTGCGATTGATGCCGTGTCGTCGTGGGCCACCGATCATGGCTTCAAGTTCTCTGCGTCTAAGACTTGTGCTATGACCTTTACTCGGAAGCATGTTGTTCTTCGTCCCTCTTTGTCGCTTTATGGTCATCCCATTGTGTACAGGGATTCCGCAAAGCTCTTGGGGTTAGTCTTTGACACTCGTTTGTCTTGGTCAGCCCATATCTCTTGCCTCCGAGTTGAGTGCTCTAAGGCCCTTAACCTCCTTAAGGTTTTGTCCCATACTTCTTGGGGAGCGGATAGACGCACGCTCCTATATTTGCACTCCTCTCTCGTCCTGTCTAAACTCGATTATGGTTGCCCTGCTTACTCTTCTGCTTCTCCTTCTACTCTTCGCCGTCTTGATGCTTTGCACCATACTGGGTTGCGTCTCAGCTCTGGTGCCTTTCGTTCGACTCCCGCCCTCAGTTTGTATTTGACACTGGCTTTCTCTCTCTCCAGGACCGCCGTGACCGCTACTCTCTTCGCTATCTTGCGCGGTCCTTACAGCATCCTTCCTCTCGCCTCTGTCGTGCTTTGACTTTTCCTCCTCCTGTAGCTCCTGTTCCTCTTCATTGTCTCCCACTTTCTGTCCGGTTATCTCGCTTGCAGGATTCTCTTTCTGTTCATCTTTCTAATGTTTCTCCTCATATTGTTCCTTCCTTGCCTCCGTGGAGAGTCCCCCTTCCCAAGTTTTGTACGTCCTTGACTTGTATTACTAAAGCCTTTACCCCTTCTACAGTTCTGAAAAGCCTCTTCCTTGAGCACTTTTCTTCGCACTCCCGCTCTATTTCCATCTTTACCGATGGTTCTAAGTCTGCGGACGGTGTGGGCTACTCTGTTGTTTTTCCTGACCGTACTTATATGTGTCGCCTCCCTTCGGAGGCTAGCGTCTTTACGGCGGAACTTTATGCTATTCTCTATGCTCTCCGTCTCTTGCTTTCTCATTCTCATTCCTCCTTTGTGGTTGTCGTTGACTCTCGTAGTGCCCTAATGGCTCTTGGGTCCTTTAATCCTGTCCACCCAGTGGTCATCGAGATTCAGCAATGGCTGTTTCTTATTTCTAGTAAGTTTAAATCGTAGAGTTTTGCTGGGTTCCCAGCCATATTGGTGTTTCTTTGAATGAGCGTGCAGATGCTGCCGCTAAGGAAGCCATCCGTTCTTGTCCCATCTCCCGTAAGGTCTTCCTTATTCTGACTTTTATCCGGTTATTCATTCCTCTATCCTTGCCCGTTGGCAGAGTTGTTGGTCCTCTGTGGTTAGTAACAAACTGCGTACTCTCAAACGTAGTGTGTCCCCGTGGCCTTCCTCCTACCACCGTAACCGGCGGTGGGAAACTGCTTTAGCACGGCTGCGGGTTGGCCATACTCGCTTAACCCACGGTCACTTAATGGAGCGCCGCCCTGCTCCTTGTTGTCCGAATTGCGTTGTCCCTCTTACGGTTATGCATATCCTTGTTGAATGTCCTGCCTTCCAGGACGAGCGTGTGTCTTGCTTTCCGACCGTCCCTCGCGGTCACTTGTCCCTCGATAGAATTCTAGGTGAATCTGATACTTTTGATATCCTACCTTACCTTGAGGATACCTTGAGGTGCTTCCGGGGCTTATCGTCCCCGCGGCCCGTCATCGACCGGCCTCCTGGTTGAAGGAGACCGTCCTTCATATCGTTCGCCTTATGCGTTTTTGTTCTCGTATTGGCTTTCTTAGTAATATTTAGCGCCCTCTGATTATTTCGCACTTTGATGGTGCTACATAGCCTTCCCGGTTTGGTGCCTTCTTTTGATAATTACCTTACCTTTTAACTCCACCAGTTCCGGTACGCGTGTCGTCGTTGCTCCTTCTCAGGATGCAGCTACTCGCTTAGCCGCTTTGTCCTGCATTGGGGAGACCCCTGTTCGGGTCTCCAAAAACGCTCGGTTAAATGCCAGTGTTGGCACTGTTCTCCTCCCACCCCAAGTTGCAACTGGTGTTCGGGACCTCAATGATTGCCATGAAGATATTAAACATATCCTCGAAGCCCAAGGCCATTCTGTCCACCGGGTGGATACGTTTACTCGACCCCCTCGTGGTCGTCGCCGTCAGCCCCTTCGAGTTGTCAAAGTCATCTTTGATAGTAGAACCCTTCCGCCCTCTGTTATTCTTGCTGGTGCCAGATGCTCTGTTCAGGAGTACATTCCCTCTCCTAGAATTTGCAATAAGTGCTGGAAGTTTGGGCACGGTGTCCTCAAATGCACCAGTACTGTTCTCTGCCCCTTGTGTGGGGACGATAGTCATTCTAAGTCCGAGTGCACTTCTCCCCAGGCTCGCTGTCTCAATTGCGGTGAAGCCCACCCTACCTTCTCACGCTCGTGTATGCACTATAAACTCGAGGAAGCCGTCCTCAACTTGAAGCACCGTGATCGTCTGTCTTTTCCTGAAGCGAGACGCCAAGTTCGTCGTCTCACCCCTTTCGTGGGCGTCTCCTACGCTCGCGTGTTGCGTTCTACCTCTCCTCGTCCTTCCCGTCTTCCTCAGTCTCACAACCGTTTCCAGACCTTAAACCCGACCACACCCACCACCCCCTCCCCTGTTCCTTTGCCTCCTACCCCAGATGGTCTCCCTCCTGGTTCTCCATCTGGGATTTCCCCCCTCCCTCCCCAGTCCGCCTTATCTCCTTTGTCTTCTTCCCCGTCTCCCCCCACTCTTTCTTCCCGACCCTCCCCCCAGTCTCTTGACCCTCCACGCCGCCTGTCTGTCCAAGCTGATATCCATCATCCTCCCAGCGATCTTCGTGTTGTTCGCTCTCGTTCCTCTTCTCCTGCTGAGACCATTGAGTCTGTCGCCCAGTACGTTGTTACTGGAACACCTGTCTCTTTGAGTCAGAAACGTAAGCCTGGATCCTCTCCTTCTTCCTCTCCGGCGGGTAAGAAGGTTTCGCTTTCTTCCTCGCCCCCTCCCTCTGCCTCTGTCCCTCCTTCCCCTCCCATTTCCGTGGTCGAACCCCCTGTCTCTGATATGGAGGTTTCTTCTGCCCCCGCTTCCCTCTCTGTTGCTGCCCTTCCTGAGGTGCACTCCCTGCTTTCTGCCCCCCCCCCTCCTCCGCCTGTCCTTGCCTGCCCCTCTCAACTGTCTCCTCCTCTTCTGGACCCCGTCAGTCCGCCTCTGGTCTGTTCTCTCGCTCCCTTCTCTCTCTCCTTACTAAGTTTACCCATGCCCCCTAACCCTGATTTTACTGACCCTGCTCCTGACCCTGACCCTCCTCCGGACCCTGATCCTGACCCTGATCCTGAGATTCTTTCATAAACTGTGTTCCTCTTTACCTTCATTTCTTTCTTGTTCTCTATTCCTATCCTATCTCTTTGATAATGTCTATTCTTCAGTGGAATATTCGTGGATTTTATGCCAACTTCCATGAACTCCAACTTCTAATTGCACAGTTTACACCACTTTGTGTTTGTCTCCAGGAACCAATGCTTGGTGCTCGTCCTGGTCACTTTCGTGGTTATTCCTTTCTTTCTCCCCCCCCAGCTCTTGCTGGGGCCCATAACTCTACTGCTCTCTTAATTCGATCTGATATTCCCTTCGTCCCCCTCCTCCTTCCGTCCCCTATCCATTGTTCTGCTGCCCGTGTTTTTGTGGGTAAATGGTATACAGTCTGTTCCATTTATCTCCCTCCTAATGTCCCTCTTTCCCTTCCTGATCTTAAGCACCTCCTGGACTCCTTGCCAGAGCCGGTGCTCCTTTTGGGTGATTTCAACTGTCGACATTCCCTATGGGGTGATGTTCTGACAAACACCCGAGGCCGTCTTCTCGAACCGTTCGTCCTCGCTTCATCTCTATCTCTTCTGAATTCTGGTGAGCCCACTCATGTGGACTCTCGAACTCGCACCCTTTCCTGTCTTGATCTTTCTCTCTGCTCGTCGTCCCTCTACTTGGATTTCACGTGGCAGGTTCTTGATGACCTCCATAACAGTGATCATTTCCCCATCCTCGTTTCCTTTTTCTCTTTCCACCCTCCTCTTTCTTTCCTAGGTGGCAGTTTGCCAAGGCTGACTGGTGCCTATTCACCCTCCGTGCTACTCTCTCTGACCTCTCCTCTCTGCCTCTTCCTCGCGCCCTCCTCCTTTTTTATGACAGTCTTCAATGCTGCCCTCAGCTCTATCCCTCGCTCTTCCTCCCGGGGCACCCGGAAGTGTGTTCCCTGGTGGAATGCGGACTGTGCTCGGGCTGTCCGCTGTAAGCGTGCAGCCTGGAAAAAACACCGCCGCCGGCAGACGGCTGATTCTTTTATTCTCTTTCGGAAGGCAAGTGCGGTGGCCCGTAGGACCATCCGTGCTGCTAAACGTGAGAGTTGGAAATCTTATGTTTCCACCATTTCATCCGATACTCCTCTCCGCAGATTTGGAAGAAGGTCCGCAAGATTGCGGGCAAGTTCGTTCCGGATGTCTCGCCAGTTCTCCACCTCCGTGGGACTCTTGTGGCGGATCCAGTGAAGGTCGCGGCCGAACTGGGTTCCCACTTTTCTTCTGTTAGCTCTGGTTCTCATCTTCCCAGATCCTTCCTTCTTCGTAAGCCTGTTCTTGAATCTTATCCTTTAGATTTCCACACTCATCTCCGCCTTCCCTATAATGACCCTTTCTCTCTTTCTGAACTTCAGTCTGCCCTGGCCCTCTGCGGATCTACGGCAGCGGGCTCGGATGACGTTCATTATGAGATGCTTCGCCATCTCCCTCCGTGCACGATTCAGTATTTACTGAATCTGTATAACCAGGTCTGGGAGTCGTCGTCCGTCCCTGTGGACTGGCTCGATGCTGTTGTACTCCCTATTCGGAAACCAGGGTCTCTCGGTACGTCCCCTCAGGACTTCCGCCCTATTGCTCTCACGAGTTGTGTTTGCAAGCTGTTTGAGCGTATGGTAAATGTCCGTCTCATGTGGTTCTTGGAACACCATCACCACCTCTCTCCTTCCCAATTTGGTTTTCGCAAGTGCCGCAGCACGACTGATGTCCTGGTGAACTTGGAGGTCTATATTCGTACTGCTTTTGCTGCGAAGACCTCCGTTGTTGCTGTCCTTTTTGACCTGGAAAAGGCTTATGACACGACTTGGAGATACCATATTCTGTCCCAACTTCGTTCTTTTGGCCTTCGTGGTAATCTTCCTCTCTTCCTTCAAAACTTTCTCTCTCGTCGTACCTTTCGAGTTAGGCTTGGTGCCACTCTCTCTGCCTCTTTTCGGCAGTGTGAAGGTGTGCCCCAAGGTAGTGTTCTGAGTACTACGCTTTTTCTGGTTGCCCTCAATGGTCTCCTTTCCTCCGTTCCTTCTGGCATCTTCTCCGCTCTTTATGTTGACGATCTTACTCTTTGCTGTCGAGGTGATGATTCGCCTCTCCTTCAACGGCGGCTTCAACTTGCGATTGATGCCGTGTCCTCTTGGGCCACCAATCACGGCTTCAAGTTCTCTACTACTAAGACTTGTGCCATGACTTTTACTCGGAAGCGGGTCGTTCTTCGTCCCTCTTTGTCACTTTATGGTCATCCCCTTGAGTACAAGGATTCCGCAAAGCTTTTGGGGTTATTTTTTGACACTCGTTTGTCTTGGTCGCCCCATGTCTCTTACCTCCGTGTGGAATGCTCTAAGGCTCTTACCCTCCTTAAGGTTTTGTCCCATACTTCTTGGGGAGCGGATAGGCGCACGCTCCTCTATTTGCATTCCTCTCTCGTGCTGTCTAAGCTTGATTATGGTTGCCCTGCATACTCTTCTGCTTCTCCTTCTACTCTTCGCCGTCTTGATCCTTTGCACCATACTGGGTTGCGCCTCAGCTCTGGTGCTTTTCGTTCCACTCCTACCCTCAGTTTGTACGCTGACACTGGCTTTCTGTCTCTCCAGGATCGCCGTGATCGTTACAGTCTTCGCTATCTAGCGCGATCCTTACAGCATCCTCACTCTCGCCTCTATCGTGCTTTGACTTTTACCCCTCCTGTAGTTCCTGTTCCTCTTCACCTCCTTCCTCTTTCTGTCCGTTTGTCTCGCTTACAAGATTCTCTTTCGGTTCATCTTACTAATGTTTCTCCTCGTATTGTTCCCTCCTTACCCCCGTGGAGGGTCCCCCTTCCCAAATTTTGTACTTCTCTGACCCGCATCACTAAAGCTTTTACCCCTCCTACAGTTCTGAAACGCCTCTTCCTTGAGCACTTTTCTTCTCACTCCCACTCCGTTCCCATCTTCACCGACGGGTCAAAGTCTGCTGATGGTGTGGGCTACTCTGTTGTTTTTCCTGACCAGACTTATATGTGTCGCCTTCCTCCAGAGGCTAGCATCTTCACAGCAGAACTCTATGCTATTCTCTATGCTCTTCGTCTCCTGCTTTCCCGGAGACAGTCCTCCTTCGTGGTAGTAGTTGACTCTCGTAGTGCCCTCATGGCTTTAGGGTCCTTTAATCCCGTCCACCCTGTGGTCATCGAGATTCAACATTGGCTGTTTCTTATCTCCAGTAAATTTAAGTCGGTTGCGTTTTGCTGGGTTCCCAGCCATGTTGGTGTCTCTTTAAATGAGCGTGCGGATACTGCCGCTAAGGACGCTATCCGCACTTGTCCCGTCTCCCGTAAAGGTGTTCCTTATTCTGACTTTTACCCAGTTATTCATGCCTCCATCCTTGCCCGTTGGCAGCGTTGTTGGTCTTCTGTTATTGGTAACAAACTGCGTACTCTCAAGAGTCGTGTGTCCCAGTGGCCTTCCTCCTGCCACCATAACCGACGGTGGGAAACGGCTCTGGCTAGGTTACGTCTTGGCCATACCCGTTTAACTCACGGTCACTTAATGGAGCGCCGCCCTGCTCCTTATTGTCCGAATTGCATTGTCCCCTCTTACGGTCGTACATATCCTTGTTGAATGTCCTGACTTCCAGGACGAGCGTGTGTCTTGTTTTCCGACTGCCCCCCGCGGTCGTTTGTCCCTCGATAGAATTCTTGGCGACTCTGATACTTTTGATATCGTTCGCCTTATGCGTTTTTGTTCTCGTATTGGCATCCTTGTTGATATTTAGCGCCCTCTGATTATCCCGCATTTTTGATGGTGCTACATAGCCTTCCCGGTTTGGTGCCTTCTATTGATAATTACTTACTTATTTACCTTATAAGCTGAGGCAGCTTATTTTATTTGAGGAATACTCAGCTGATTCCTCTACATTTAGCATGGAACAAATTTGTGTCCAAGACCTCTTCCTGTTACACAATTTGTCTTGTGTAACCAAACTAGAAGTGCTCTACAAATCAAGGGACCCAGAATGTGGAATGACCTCCCGAATCATGTCAAAGGCTGTACATCTCTCAACCAGTTTAAGAGTAAAACCAAGTACTACCTAGTTAACTCCATGTAACCTACCTTACCCCCTAAATGTCAACCCATGTCTTGCTATTTTTTAAACAATGCTGTTTGTTCACCAACGTGTACAATTGCTTATTTCTGCTATGTTACCTCATTTTTTATATTTTTTATTCCTTCTTTCAACACAATTTATATCTAATCCAGATTACTATTAAGTTTTAGTCTAAGTGTTTTTCCCCCACACCTTGCCCGAAATATTATGAGTATTAGTGGCTTTAGGTAGTGTATGTACTAGCTCTGTCTATAAATCCAACATTATGTTTGTAAATCAACTGTATGTACTTTTCCTGAATAAATTTTTGTTATTAATCAGTAAGTAAGTATTAAAAGAAGGCACCAAGCTGGGAAGGCTATGTAGCACCATTGTGTGTAACAATAAACATTTTTTTTTAACAAATAATGCACCTGTATGGTAAAACAAATCCTGTCAGCTGTAAAAATATTGATGCAGTTATTTAAATAAAAAATATAATGAAAGAAATATTAATGGTTTATTTTTATCCTATCTTTTTGTACTGTACAGTGTATCGAAGGAAGTGAAAAATTGAGACATAATGCACAATTTAATGAATGATGAAAAAATGATTAGCATGGATTAGCAGTTCAAAAAAAATATGACTATTACATATCAACATGAGATGGTAACATGATTTAATAAGGATAATACAGTACTGTATTTGTAATAATACAAACTATAATTTAAAATCTTTATTACTGATTTTTGTTATTAAGAAACTTAGGTATACACAGCAATGTGCTGCTACCCTATTCTATATGGAATATTACACAGTGGAGATAAAAAACTAGCTATAAGTTTATCTAATACTCCCATCTCATAGGATGGTTAGACATACATGGAATCAATTTAGAAAATACCAGCCTCAATACAAAAAACAAATCAACTCTGACTAAACAACTCTTCACGATTGTCACAAGAGGTAAGCACTAAATCATGGAAACATTATATTATAATTACTCTTACCAATTTCTACAAGACTCCTCTCAGACAATGTATTTTTTAACATGTTCAGGTATACACAGCAATGTGCTGCTTCCCTATTCTGTATGAAGGACCACACAGTGTAGATCATAAACCAGCTACAAGCTCATCCAACATCCTCACCTCACAGTATGGCCAGTCAAACATGTAATTAGGAGAGATCAAAATACTTAAGGCTGATCTAATAGCCTCCACTGGCAAAATCTGGGTACAGCACAAAAATATCTTCCAATATTCCTGAGTGTATGAAGTAATTACAGAGCTCAAAATACCTCATACCATTTGGTATGAAGTCACTGATAATCACAGATATGGTGTTGGAGAGTATGTTCTCTCAAGTAGGACTGAAGACAGATGTTTTTTTCCACCAAGAGGGTTATAAACCCATGGAACCGCCTACCCGCTGAATCCGTAAATGCCAAATTCCAGCTAAAAAATATCATTAAGACAATTGGCGGGCCCTTTAACAAGCCGCCGGCTTTCTGTCCTCTTCGAGGCCACAACATAGTTAGTGGCCCTTGGGTAAATTCAGTAAATATATACAATAATTGTCAGCGCATCTTCCGAGCAACAAGGACAGCTACACAGTATCTCTTAGAATTACGTAGGTAAACAACAAATGTAACATATTTGTTTACTACAATGTCGGTGCTGCCTGTAGAAGTTGAAAAAACATTGTTTTACTTCGAAATATACTAATTTTATAAGAAAATTCGACGTAAATAGGAGGCAGTAGAGCTCGGATAAGCCAGCGATAAATCTTCAATATGAAGAATGTTGCTGCTCTCTGATTGGCCAAACGAAACACAGTAGTGACCTCTATCGGCACGCAGGTGAACCAGACCCAGAACCCAAATATCATCCTAAGTGGACCTACGTGAATTGCACCTAAGCATCTTCTTAGGGCATATTTAGGAACCTTTGTAGAAAACCTATTTAGGAAGATATACATGGAGCTTCGTGAATCTAGGTCCTTGTTCCCACGTTCCAACACTTTGTTATCATGCTCCAACACCTTGTTCCTACACCCTTACACCTTGCATCCACGCACCTACACTTCATTCCCACGCTCCTACACTTCATTCCCACTCTCCTACAGCTTGTTCCCACGCTCCTACACCTTGTTCCCACGCTCCTGCACCTTGTTCCCACGCTCCTACACCTTGTTCCCACGCTCCTGCACCTTGTTCCCACGCTCCTGCACTTCATTCCCACGCTCCTGCACCTTGTTCCCACGCTCCTGCACCTTGTTCCCACGCTCCTACACCTTGTTCCCACGCTCCTGCACCTTGTTCCCACGCTCCTACACCTTGTTCCCACGCTCCTACACCTTGTTCCCACGCTCCTACACCTTGTTCCCACGCTCCTACACCTTGTTCCCACGCTCCTACACCTTGTTCCCACGCTCCTACACCTTGTTCCCTCGCTCCTACACCTTGTTCCCACGCTCCTACACCTTGTTCCCACGCTCCTACACCTTGTTCCCATGCTCCTACACCTTGTTCCCACGCTCCTGCACGTTGTTCCCACGCTCCTACACCTTGTTCCCACGCTCCTACACCTTGTTCCCATGCTCCTACACCTTGTTCCCACGCTCCTAAACCTTGTTCCCACGCTCCTACACCTTGTTCCCACGCTCCTGCACGTTGTTCCCACGCTCCAACACCTTGTTCCCACGCTCCTACACATTGTTCCCACGCTCCTACACCTTGTTCCCACGCTCCTGCACCTTGTTCCCACGCTCCTACACCTTGTTCCCACTCTCCTACACCTTGTTCCCACGCTCCTGCACGTTGTTCCCACGCTCCTACACCTTGTTCCCACTCTCCTACACCTTGTTCCCACGCTTCTGCACCTTGTTCCCACGCTCCTGCACCTTGTTCCCACGCTCCTACACATTGTTCCCATGCTCCTACACCTTGTTCCCACGCTCCTGCACGTTGTTCCCACGCTCCTACACCTTGTTCCCACTCTCCTACACCTTGTTCCCACGCTCCTACACCTTGTTCCCACGCTCCTACACCTTGTTCCCACTCTCCTACACCTTGTTCCCATGCTCCTGCACCTTGTTCCCACGCTCCTGCACCTTGTTCCCACGCTCCTACACCTTGTTCCCACGCTCCTGCACGTTGTTCCCACGCTCCTACACCTTGTTCCCACGCTCCTACACCTTGTTCCCATGCTCCTACACCTTGTTCCCACGCTCCTGCACGTTGTTCCCATGCTCCTACACCTTGTTCCCACGCTCCTGCACGTTGTTCCCACGCTCCTACACCTTGTTCCCACGCTCCTGCACGTTGTTCCCACGCTCCTACACCTTGTTCCCACGCTCCTACACCTTGTTCCCACGCTCCTACACCTTGTTCCCACGCTCCTACACATTGTTCCCACGCTCCTACACCTTGTTCCCACGCTCCTACACCTTGTTCCCACGCTCCTACACCTTGTTCCCACGCTCCTGCACGTTGTTCCCATGCTCCTACACCTTGTTCCCACGCTCCTGCACCTTGTTCCCACGCTCCTACACCTTGTTCCCACGCTCCTGCACCTTGTTCCCACGCTCCTGCACTTCATTCCCACGCTCCTGCACCTTGTTCCCACGCTCCTGCACCTTGTTCCCACGCTCCTGCACCTTGTTCCCACGCTCCTACACCTTGTTCCCACGCTCCTGCACCTTGTTCCCACGCTCCTACACCTTGTTCCCACGCTCCTACACCTTGTTCCCACGCTCCTACACCTTGTTCCCATGCTCCTACACCTTGTTCCCACGCTCCTGCACGTTGTTCCCACGCTCCTACACCTTGTTCCCACGCTCCTACACCTTGTTCCCACGCTCCTACACCTTGTTCCCACGCTCCTGCACGTTGTTCCCACGCTCCTACACCTTGTTCCCACGCTCCTGCACCTTGTTCCCACGCTCCTACACCTTGTTCCCACGCTCCTACACTTGTTCCCACGCTCCTGCACCTTGTTCCCACGCTCCTACACCTTGTTCCCACGCTCCTACACCTTGTTCCCACGCTCCTACACCTTGTTCCCACGCTCCTGCACCTTGTTCCCACGCTCCTACACCTTGTTCCCACTCTCCTACACCTTGTTCCCACGCTTCTGCACCTTGTTCCCACGCTCCTACACTTGTTCCCACGCTCCTGCACCTTGTTCCCACGCTCCTGCACCTTGTTCCCACGCTCCTACACTTGTTCCCACGCTCCTGCACCTTGTTCCCACGCTCCTGCACCTTGTTCCCACGCTCCTACACCTTGTTCCCACGCTCCTGCACCTTGTTCCCACGCTCCTACATCTTGTTCCCACGCTCCTACACCTTGTTCCCACGCTCCTACACCTTGTTCCCACGCTCCTGCACCTTGTTCCCACGCTCCTGCACCTTGTTCCCACGCTCCTACACCTTGTTCCCACGCTCCTGCACCTTGTTCCCACGCTCCTACACCTTGTTCCCACGCTCCTACACCTTGTTCCCACGCTCCTGCACCTTGTTCCCACGCTCCTACACCTTGTTCCCACGCTCCTGCACCTTGTTCCCACGCTCCTACACCTTGTTCCCACGCTCCTGCACCTTGTTCCCACGCTCCTACACCTTGTTCCCACGCTCCTACACCTTGTTCCCACGCTCCTACACCTTGTTCCCACGCTCCTACACCTTGTTCCCACGCTCCTACACCTTGTTCCCACGCTCCTACACCTTGTTCCCACGCTCCTACACCTTGTTCCCACGCTCCTACACCTTGTTCCCACGCTCCTACCCTTGTTCCCACGCTCCTGCACCTTGTTCCCACGCTCCTGCACCTTGTTCCCACGCTCCTACACCTTGTTCCCACGCTCCTGCACCTTGTTCCCACGCTCCTGCACCTTGTTCCCACGCTCCTACACCTTGTTCCCACGCTCCTACACCTTGTTCCCACGCTCCTACACCTTGTTCCCACGCTCCTACACCTTGTTCCCACGCTCCTGCACCTTGTTCCCACGCTCCTGCACCTTGTTCCCACGCTCCTACACCTTGTTCCCACGCTCCTGCACCTTGTTCCCACGCTCCTACACCTTGTTCCCACGCTCCTGCACCTTGTTTCCACGCTCCTACACCTTGTTCCCACGCTCCTACACCTTGTTCCCACGCTCCTACACCTTGTTCCCACGCTCCTACACCTGTTCCCACGCTCCTACACCTTGTTCCCACGCTCCTGCACCTTGTTCCCACGCTCCTACACCTTGTTCCCACGCTCCACACCTTGTTCCCACGCTCCTGCACCTTGTTCCCACGCTCCTACACCTTGTTCCCACGCTCCTACACCTTGTTCCCACGCTCCACACCTTGTTCCCACGCTCCTACACCTTGTTCCCACGCTCCTACACCTTGTTCCCACGCTCCTGCCCTTGTTCCCACGCTCCTACACCTTGTTCCCACGCTCCTACACCTTGTTCCCACGCTCCTACACCTTGTTCCCACGCTCCTGCACCTTGTTCCCACGCTCCTACACCTTGTTCCCACGCTCCTGCACCTTGTTCCCGCTCCTACACCTTGTTCCCACGCTCCTACACCTTGTTCCCACGCTCCTACACCTTGTTCCCACGCTCCTACACCTTGTTCC
>WNGS01000606.1:87487-103998 GCA_020271785.1 Procambarus virginalis | reverse complement strand
GTATCATTATATCATCAGCATAGCTAATGACGTGGACGTTGGGTTTGCTCGGTACAGAGTTTAACAGCGTGTTTATTAAGATATTAAATAAGTAGGACTGAGGACACCTCCTGCGGGGTACCTAGTTCAAAGTCTCTTGTTACACTCCTATGCCCCTGGAAAAATACAGATGACTTCCTGTTGGATAAGTAACCCCTGATCCAAGAAAGAAGCCGACCACCAATATTCATTCTTGCAAGCTCACTCAAGATAACATGTCTATTTGCAATATCAAAGGCAGACTTAAGATCTAGGAAGGTGGTATATGACTTTTCAGTGTGCGGGTAAGAAAGGTGGTGATGCAATGATGCACACTCCTTCCATGCATGAAGCCATATATCTGGGGGGGATAGCATGGTTCTTATTCTATGAAGGAGACGGTTTAGGACCATTCTCTCGAATGTTTTGCAAATGCAGCTAGTAAGGGAAATTGGACGGAAAGCATTCTCTTGATTTGGCTTGGGAATTGGAATGATTATACTGTTGGTCCAAGAGATATGAAGTTCCCCAGTAACATAGCTCATACTATACAGCTCAAGCAGGGGATTCCCTGGTACTAAAGGGAGTTAGTTAGTTAGTTTAGTTCATTTATTATGCACCCCATACCCATCTTGTGGGCGGTAGTGGAAAGGGTTACAGTGGCACATAATGGGCTCAGGGACTGAGCCCCACAATTCATTTAGCTAAGCAAGTTACAATCTTGATGAGCTAGTTACAAAATCAACATAAGTCGTCACATCAACAATGGGTTCGAGATCGACCTCAAATACAGGTTCTAAATTAAGCAACTGACATATGTGGAGAGCTAGTGTCACATTTTATATGTTTGTCCTGCACACCCCCCCCATCCAGTAGGTAGCGGTGGATAGGTTACAAATCACTCAGTTACTACCTACAGTTAGCAAACTGGGGATATTTGGCTAGAATTTCTGGTAGCAGATCATTTAACACTACCTGATAAATTCCTAAACACTACCTGATAAATTCCCTGTAACCTACCTTACCCCTCTATTGTCAACCCATGTCTGTTATTTTTTATTCAACGCTGTTTGTCTACCTATTGTATTTGTGCTGCTTTTTCAGTCATGTTCCCCCCTTTTTTTATCTTTATTTGTATCTGTTCTCAATACAATTTATTCTTTTTGCTCAATTAGTATTAAGTTTTAGATATTAATGTTTTTCTTGCCGAAACGCATTGCGTAATAGTGGCTTTAGGCATTGTATGTACTAGCTCTATCTATAAATCGATCCACTATGTAAAATCACTTTATGTATGTACCTTTCCTGAATAAAATATTTATTTATTTATTTATTTATTTATTTATTTTTATTATTTATTTTGAATGAAATATTTACCATCGCTGAAACATTGGTTATAGAATTGTCTCTAAATTCACGTATATTTTCGCACTCCATCACATAGTGACGGAGGGTGTGCGAATAATTTTGTTGACACAGTTTACATTTGGTTAGGTCTACATCAGCAGATAGTGAGAATTCCCAGATATACTTGTAACCGAGTCTAAGCCGAGCAGTAGTAACTAAAGGGAGCAGACACAATATAATATAAATAAATAAATATGTATTCAGGAAAGGTACATACATAAAGTGATTTTACATAAGTGGATCGATTTATAGATAGAGCTAATAATACATACAATGCCTAAAGCCACTATTACGCAATGCGTTTCGGGCAAGAAAAACATTAATATCTAAAACTTAATACTAATTAAGCAAAAAGAATAAAATGTATTGAGAACAGATACAAATAAAGATAAAAAAAAAAGGAGGGGGGAACATGACTGAAAAAGCAGCACAAATACAATAGGTAGACAAACAGCGTTGAATAAAAAAATATCAGACATGGGTTGACAATAGAGGGGTAAGGTAGGTTACAGGGAATTTATCAGGTAGTGTTTAGTTTTAATCTTAAACTGGTTGAGAGAGGTACAGTCTTTAACATGGTTGGGAAGGTCATTCCACATTCTGGGTCCCTTGATTTGAAGAGCATTTCTAGTTTGATTAAGTCGTACTCTTGGAATATCAAAACTGTATTTATTTCTGGTGTGGTGCTCATGGGTTCTGTTACAACTTTCAATGAAGCTTTTGAGGTCAGGATTGGCATTACAGTTCAGCGTTTTATATATGTATAATACACATGAGAGAATGTGCAGTGACTTAATATCAAGCATATTCAGAGATTTGAATAGGGGTACCGAGTGAGGTCTGAGGCCAGAGTTGGATATTGTCCTAATAGCAGCTGTATGTCATAAGTGATACCATCTTCACCGGGGGATGTGGCTTTACCTTTGTTTAGGGCCGCGAGTAATTCAAACTCAGTAAATGGCACGTTGCATTCATCTTCCTTGTGGAGCATGAAGTCAACGAGCCTTTCTCGATCTCCGTAACCAGCATTTAATCTGAACTGTATGTCTGGGGGAAGATTATTGAAGCTAGAGGTTGTTGCCGAAGCATCGACTAACTCGTTTGCTCTGTGTAGAGGGTGAGGGTGTGCTACTTGGCCGATCTTATCGCCTTTAACTCTTTTTAATATCCTTCCATGCCTGGCTGAGGGGGGTGTGAGAGTTGAGACTGTTAACAAAGGTTTCCCAGTTATCTTGCCTGAGCTCTGTCATGCGCTCCCTCGCCTTGGCTAGGGCTTTCTGAAAGAGCTTGAGCATTGCTGGCGTACGTGTTTCCCTATATGCAAGCCCAACTCGTCTGGCAGTGCGTTTCAAAGTACGCAGTTTGGGGTCATTGTAATAGGCATGGTGTTTATTACCTTTCATATCGTTCCGAATATTGGATGGTGCAGGGGGCCGACCTAAAGGGTCAGCAAACATCTGAATCGTCGTTAAATGTCTGGACTGTGGAGGGATCATAAGTGCTGTACCACTCTGACACATGAGCAACAAAGTCTTCACGTCGAGCAAGAGGAACACTGAGCCGTTTGCGTTTGAAAGTTCCACCGGGCAGGATGGTATTTCCTATACATAGAGTAGTCAATCTAGGGTGATGATCTGACAACAAATCTGTTACAATAGATGATGTGCACCAGACGTGAGAGACGTTGAAACCAACACAGGATGGTTAGTTATACAGTGAATTGAATTCCTCAACTGTTGCATCTGGCGGTTTGTATATTAAATAATAAGTAGATTCATATTTTCTACCTTGATTCCAAGTACCTCTACCACCTCATTAGACGAGTTCAGGAGCTCTGAACTGGCATGCACAGAGCTCCTGAACTCGTCCAGTGAGGTAGTAGAGGTACTTGGAATCAAGGTAGAAAATATGAATCTACTTATTATTTTAATATACAAACCGCCAGATGCAACAGTTGAGGAATTCACTGAACAGATCCACAAAATAGAGAATATCCTTGATAACCTAGCAAACCCAGTACCAGATATCATCTTCCTTGGAGACTTCAATCTACCCAGTTTAAAATGGAGAATAGTAAACAATAACATCATATTGTTGACTAGACCACACACTAGAAGGTGAAGGGACGACGACGTTTCGGTCCGTCCTGGACCATTCTCAAGTCCATTGTGATGAGGAAGTAGAGACAGGCAATAAATAGGCAAGAGAGAGCTGAGGAGCAAAGTAAGGTGTAGTAGAGGGGATAGTAATAATAATAAGAGCTGCAGAGCTCTTGTTGAATCGGCTCTAATAAATTGAATCTTGTAATAAGAGCTCTTGTTGAATCGGCTCTAATACACAATGTACCCAACATGAATTTGAGTCCTGGCTTTGTTGCTGTGGACTCTTCCCTTTCACAGTATATACTCAAATGCTCTAATCTTTCTAACAAACGTGACCTAACATAAGCCTACCCCTTCCATTTATCTTTCTTTCTCTTTCCTTTTCTTTCTATCTTCTCCCTTTTTCTGTTCATTGTCTTCTCCTACGCTCCCTTGCTATCCTCTTCTTATTCTTATCTCCTTCTCATTCGGTGGTTATAACAGGAGCTGCCTCGTATGGGCCAATAGGCCCTCTGCAGCTCTTATTATTATTACTATCCCCTATACTACACCTTACTTTGCTCCTCAGCTCTCTCTTGCCTATTTATTGCCTGTCTCTACTCCCTCATCACAATCGACTTGAGAATGGTCCAGGACGGACCGAAACGTCGTCGTCCCTTCACCTTCTAGTGTGTGGTCTAGTCAACATACTTTAGCCACGTTATTGTGACTCATCGCTTGCAATAACATCATAGCAGGAAGTCAACCTGGAAATAACCAACCACAGGTCAGAGAACTACTGAGATTCTGTGACAAATTCTCGCTCAGTCAGCAAATTACAGAACCAACTAGGAACGAAAACACGCTGGACCTGATATTCACGAACAATGAGGAGCTAATCAGACATTACTGTCTCAGACACTACGTACTCGGACCACAAGCTCATTGAAGTACAACCTAACATTAATAACGGTAGTAGGCCCAAGAGAATCAACAAGCGAGAAGGGCTATTCAATAAATTCAATTTTAATAATAAGAGGATAGACTGGGAGAAAATAAAGAGGGAACTTACAAACATTCAATGGGAAAATGTTCTAAGAAATAAAAATCCTACACAAGGAATAGAAAAACTGACTTCTGAAGCATATGAAGTCTGTCTGAAACATGTTCCTTTGAGGAAAGCCAGAAAGAGGTCCAATGTAGAAAGAGAACGCAGACGACATTACAAAAGGAGGAAGAAATTAACGGAAATGCTTAAGCAGACACGACTCTCCATACAGAGAAGAAATAATTTAAACAGGGAGATTGAAGAAATCGAACAGAGACTGAAGCATTCCTATCAGACTGAAGAAAGGCAACTAGAACAGAAAGCAATTCAAGAAGTAAAGAAAAACTCAAAATATTTCTTCACATATGCTAAATCAAAAGCGAAAACCACTGCCAGTATTGGATCTATTCGTATTAGTGAAGGTTCATACACTGAGGATGACACAGAAATTAGTGAAATCCTAAAAAAGCAGTATGAGGACATGTTTAGCACTCCGATACTCAGCATGAAAGTGGAAGATTCGGACAATTTCTTTATGAATGATACTCGAACACCTGTAAATATAACTGATATCAACACGAGCGTGGCAGATTTTGAAAGAGAAATTGACAATATGCCCATGCACTCAGACCCGGGTCCAGACTCATGGAATTCAATATTTATAAAGAAATGCAAAGTACCAGTAGCACAGGCACTCAGTATAGTGTGGAGGAAGAGCTTGGACACAGGGGAGATACCAGATGCGCTTAAAGCAGCGACATTGCCCTTCTACACAAGGGTGGTAGCAAAGCATTGGCAAAGAACTATAGACCAGTTGCACTAACGTCCCACATAATAAAAGTATTTGAGAGAGTGATCAGGAGTCAGGTCACTAGATTCATGGAAACCAATGACCTCCACAATCCAGGCCAACATGGATTTAGAGCAGGAAGATCATGCCTCTCACAGCTACTTGACCACTATGACAAAATCACTGAGGCATTAGAGGAAAAACATAATGCAGATGTCGTGTACACAGATTTTGCAAAGACATTCGACAAATGTGACCATGGAGTGATTGCACACAAAATGAGGTCAATGGGTATAACTGGTAAAGTAGGACGCTGGATACTCAATTTCCTGTCGAACAGAACACAAAGAGTAACAGTCAATCAAGTAAAGATCGAGTCCGAGCGCAGTTAAAAGCTCTGTACCTCAAGGTACAGTCCTTACACCACTGCTGTTCCTTATTCTCATATCAGATATAGACAAAAACACAAGTCACAGCTTCGTGTCATCCTTTGCAGATGATACAAAAATTAGCATGAAAATTACCTCTACTGAGGACATTGATAAACTACAAACAGATATTAAAAAGTTTTCGATTGGGCAGCAGAAAATAACATGATGTTTAACGGTGATAAATTCCAGGTACTCAGATACTGCAAAAATGAGGATTTTAAAGATAATACAGGGTACAAAACACAATCGAATCTGCCCATAGTAGGAAAACAGCATGTCAAGGATTTGGGAATATTGATGTCCGACGACCTAACGTTTAGGGAGCATAACCAAGCAAGTATTGCGTCAGCCAGAAAAATGATAGGATGGATTACGAGAACCTTCAAGTCCAGAGATCCCATCACAATGGTTGTACTCTTCAAATCACTTGTGTTGTCCCGTCTTGAGTACTGCTCAGTACTCACTTCCCCCTTCAGAGCAGGAGAGATTGCTGAAATTGAGAGAACACTGAGAACATATACGGCACGTATAGACGAGATAAAGCACCTAAATTATTGGGATCGACTCAAAGCTCTCCAAATGTACTCACAAGAAAGGAGACGAGAGAGATACCAAATAATATACACATGGAAAATACTGGAGGGACAGGTTCCAAATCTGCACAGTAAAATAACAACGTACTGGAGTGAACGACATGGAAGAAAATGCAGAATAGAACCAGTGAAGAGCAGAGGTGCCATGGGCACAATCAGAGAACACTGTATGAAGATCAGAGGCCACGGTTGTTCAACGTCCTACCAGCGAGCATCAGAAATAATGATAATGATAATGATAATGTTTATTCAGGTAAGGTACATACATACAAGAGATTTTACAAAATTGGATAGATTTATAGATGGAGCTAGTACATACAATGCCTAAAGCCACTATTACGCAAAGCGTTTCGGGCAGGAAAAACATTAATGACTAAAACTTAATACTATTTGAGTATAAAGAATAAAATGTGTTGAGAACAAATAAAAATAAAAAAGGGGGAACATGACTGAAAAAGCAGCACAATTACAATTAGGTCGACAAACAGCGTTGATTAAAAAAAAACAGACATGGGTTGACAATAGAGGGATAAGGTAGGTTACAGGGAATTTATTAGGTAGTGCTTCGTTTTTATCTTAAACTGGTTTAGAGAGGTACAGTCTTTAACATGATTGGGAAGGTCATTCCACATTCTGAGTTCCTTGATTTGTAGAGCATTTCTAGTTTGATTAAGTCGTACTCTTGGAATATCAAAACTGTCTTTGTTTCTGGTGTGGTGCTCATGGGTTCTGTTACAACCTTCAATGAAGCTTTTGAGGACAGGATTGGCATTACAGTTCAGCGTTTTATATATGTATAATACACATGAGAGAATGTGCAGTGACTTAATATCTAACATATTCAGAGATTTGAGTAGGGATACCGAGTGATGTCTGGGGCCAGAGTTGGATATTGTCCTAATAGCAGCTTTGTGTTGAGTAATTAGAGGACGTAAATGATTTTGGGTAGTAGAACCGCAAGCACAAATACCATAGTTGAGATATGGTTACCATAGTTGAAATATTACAGGAACAACTGTGGACATCTTCAAGAGGAAACTAGATTGTTTCCTTCAAGGAGTGCCGGACCAACCGGGCTGTGGTGGGTATGTGGGCCTGCGGGCCGCTCCAAGCAACAGCCTGGTGGACCAAACTCTCACAAGTCAAGTCTGGCCTCGGGCCGGGCTTGGGGAGTAGAAGAATTTCCAGAACCCCATCAACTAGGTATCAACCAGGTATACATGGAATCACTAGCTGACATTGTAATTTATAAGGTGTGAATTATAGATGAAATTGTTTATGTAATAATCTCCGTTAAGGTTTGATAAAGACCTTTTGTGCCCTCTGTAATGCTTTTTGCGCTACCGCTCACAGGATGAGTATGGGGTGCACAATAAACTAGCCGCTTCCGGCGGCAACAATCAAATCGGGTGAAAATACCAGACTCAATACAAAGACAAATCAACTCGTACTAAAAATCAGGAGAAAAACTGAAATGTAAGGCAGATTTAGTGGCCTCCACTAGCAAAATCTGGATACAGAATAAGAATAATTTCCAATATTCTTGAGTGTATGAAGTAATTACAGAGCTCAAAGTACCTCTTACCATTTGGTCTGAAGTCACTTATAACAGGACTATGAGTACTTTTTGGTTTTACTTTTGAATAAGGCATAGGTTGATAGTTTTTTTTTAATTCGAGAGGGTTCAGTTCCTGAACCGATATGTGCCTCTGTAATCATTTACACCACCGCCCACGGGATGGGTATGGGGTGCATAATAAAGAAAGAAATTGAAAATGTTAGGGAGTCAGTTAAACCTGAATCATATCTTATCATGTCTTGTTCTATAGACTTGGTCCTTTATTTGCATGATGGTAAGACATTAATTCATTTCAAACCCCATTTGGAAAAAAGTCCTCATCAACAATGGGAGGACCTTTGACAAGCCGCCAGCTTCTTGTCCCCATTGAGGCCATTAGAGAAATAGTGGCCCCTCTGGTAAATTTAGGTAAAAGAATAAATGAACTATACTAACTAATATGCAGTGTATTTCATATTGTTCTAAAATTTACAACTGAATAATGTTTTATTTATTTTATTTTTTGCTCTCATTTTAGACAAATAAACTATATTAGATTATGTACAAATACCTTAATTATGATAAATTAATCCCAGACGTAAAGTTTGGCGTAAACTGTAAACATTATTGGAAAGTGTTTACATGTTGGCGGCCCTGAGCTTGTGTGGCCACTCTCAGGAACACCTCAGCGCCTCCAGGTAGCGGGGTTGTGTATCTTGTTAGAATTATGTGTATTGGCAGCATATTCATGCTTTGTTATATTATATTATAATGCCTCGAACATGCTATTTTATATCTTTAAGTATTTAATAGGAAGGTTGAGTTTCAAATATTCTGCGTCTGTCCTGTGAAGATGTAACAAACATATTAATTGATGTATACGTTGAACGACATTTTTATGTATATCAAATTGTTTTGATTATTAGTTAGGTAAGATATTAACGTGTAAATTATGTTTTATGAGTTAGTTTTAGTTAGTTTAGTTCATTTATTATGCACCCCATACCCATCTTGTGGGCGGTAGTGGAAAGGGTTACAGAGGCACATAATGGGCTCAGGGACTGAACCCCACAATTCATTTAGCTAAGCAAGTTACAATCTTGATGAGCTAGTTTCAAATTCAATATAAGTCGTCACATCAACAATGGGTTCGAGATCGACCTCAAGTACAGGTTCTAAATTAAGCAACTGACATATGTGGAGAGCTAGTGTCAAAATTATATGTTTGTCTTGCACACCACCTCCATCCAGTGGGCAGCGGTGGATAGGTTACAATCACTCGGTTACTACCTACAGTTAGCAAAACTGGGGATATTTGGCTAAAATTTCTGGTAGCAGATCATTTTGAATGAAATATTTACACATCGCTGGAACATTGGAATTGTACAAATAGAATTGTCTCTAAATTCACGTATCTTTTCGCTGTTTTATGACCAATTTAAATTTTGTGTGCAGATGTAACAAATTTATTTATTTTTTTACAAGAGTTCGTACATTCTTGTAAAGCCACTTGCACCATAGCGTTTCGGGTAAGGTCGTTAATCCTGTTCCCCAGAATACACCCCGCCAAAAGTTTAACAACCAGATACCCATTTTACTGTTGGGTAAACAGAGGCTACAGTTAAGGATTTTCATCCAGTAAATCCTCCCGGGAAAGGATACAAATCCAGGCCAAAGCACTCTTGAAACGCCAGGCGAGTGTCCTACCACTATGCCACTGGGACTGTCCATTATGCCACGGGGCTGTAGGCAACTCCTACAGCAGCAGCTGCACCTAGCATGACCCTAGCATGACACCCTTGGCTTTAGTACTTATAGGTGGTATGTAGCCAAGCTTGTAAAGTGTAAGGTAGTTTTGAAAAGATCACAGCTTTATATGATGATCACAAAATCAACCTTTGTTGATATAGTCAGCTGTATTTTCCTATTATGTTTTTACTGGAGTTGTATATTCAGCTGACAAATTAAAATTTATATTTGAATTGTTTGTTTGCTGGCATAGGCTTTTTCAGGCTTAATACTGGGCCTGAGTAACTTGCCTCCTGCAGAATTTAACAGGTTTATTCCCTAATTTTTAGTTTGGCTAATGATTATTTGTTGTAGTAGTCTGCACCTACAAGCACTCCTATGTCGGTGAGGTGATCAGACTTAATTGTATCAGCCAATTTTATTCCCTATTTCTCAGGAATTTGGTAGTGGGTCCTAGACCTTGTACATATAGGTCATTGTAATGAATCCAGCATGATGGGCGGTACTTGACGGACATGGCCGCCTAAACGTTCTAATAGTTGCACCACCTGGTTGACTTGAGGTCCTGTATCAGCCAGGAACCCCGGGTTATATGGAATTTCACCTGGGACACTGGCTTTAATTGTGGATTATCTGCCACCTTTTGGGTGACAATTATGTATTAAACGTTCTCTGGGACCCTTGGTCAAACAACCCTCGGGTTTTGACCCTGGCCCACTTAGTTTTGATGGTAAGTTGGGCAGTAGGCAAAGTTGCATTATTTCTTGACTTTGTCGATAGCACACTGTTATTCTGTCGCACCTTGCAATACTGTACTGTAGTAGGAATACACACAGAAATCACACTAGCGTGATATATCAAATGAATAAATCCACAAGGACTGGGAAGAGGGTTCGAACTTACGTCCAGGATGATCCCAGACGCGCCTTAATCGACTGCGCCACGACATGGTATAAGAATTGCAACTGGGATTGCTACTACTTTCATACGGATCCTGCAGCCTCTCCGAGACACACACCGGGGTTTTACACAATATCTCGGCCATTATGGATTTATTCATTTGATAAATCACGCTAGTGTGATTTCTGTGTGTATTGAAGTAAGGGCGAAGAGGTAGAACAGCTTGTTGATAGAGCCCGGGTGCATGGGGGGAATTGTGTAAAACCAATTCTTTTGACCATGTCGTGGCTCAGTCGATTAAGGCGCGTCTGGGGTCATCCTGGATGTAAGTTCGAACCCTCATCACGGCTCTTGTGGATTTATTCATGTTATCTTCCAGCTTGGGGGTTGGAGAATTTATTTAGGTGTCCCTGCACAATGCTGCTTGATGCTGACCTTTGTTGCACTTATTACAGGTGTGTGATTGGGTCTCACAGGTGTTGGTGGTGTGTTTCCTGAGGCACCTCGTGCAATTTTGCAACTCTCTGAGTCGCTTTACACATACGTCATAAACAGGATAATTGGTGCAGTGGTATATTAAATGTTCTTCTTGGCATAACAAACAAGTTCCATAACTTACAGCACCTTCTGGAGTCACCACCTTGGGTGGTACAGTAACTGTACCACCCAAGACGGTACAGTAACTGTACCACCCAAGACGGTACAAACAAGGCAGCCTTTGGCCAACAACTGACCTTCCCGCAAATGCCACCTAACTCCCAGGTACCTATTTGCTGCTAGGCGGGGTTACGGGCTATTCATGCCCGTGCCACCTCTTGGGTGGCTTAATCTTTATCAATCATCGGAGGCATCAGGTGTAATCCAACCGGTTGGCTGGTGATGAGGTCTGACCTTGGGGATAAAGAGGAGGCAGAGCGTGGTGGTGGTGGAGGTGAAGATAAGAGTGGTGATAATGACGTAGGCGAGGGTCGTCCTCTCGCCGATAATGTTGGCGGCGACGATGACGATGATGGACGTGATCACCACGTTGTAGACGCTCATCCCGATGTACTGCGAGTCGTTCAGTGCTGGGATTTTGACGTGCCTGCCGGGAGAGATAATGGTTAGTTGATGATCTTAGTACCCACGACATTCTATGTCTCCTTCCCCCACCATTACGATTGGTTTTCACAATCTTAGAAAATTACCCTATGCTCCTTATCTTGGTTATCTTGAGATGATTTCAGGGCTTTTTTTTAGTGTCCCCGCGGCCCGGTCCTCGACCAGGCCTCCACCCCAGGAAGCAGCCCGTGACAGCTGACTAACACCCAGGTACCTATTTTACTGCTAGGTAACAGGGGCATAGGGTGAAAGAAATTCTGCCCATTGTTTCTCGCCGGCGCCTGGGATCGAGCCCAGGACCACAGGATCACAAGTCCAGCGTGCTGTCCGCTCAGCCGACCGGCTCCTTAGGGTAATTTGAGGCTATATGAGGCTTTCACCCTATGCCCCTGTTACCTAGCAGTAAAATAGGTACCTGGGTGTTAGTTAGCTGTCACGGGCTGCTTCCTGGGGATGGAGGCCTGGTCGAGGACCGGGCCGCAGGGACACTAAAGCCCCGAAATTATCGCAATATAACCTCAAGATAACCTCCTATGACGTTTTGCAATGCGCCTTTGACATTTTCCACATCCCTACGACGTTTTCCAATGTTCCTAACACATTTTGTCACGCTCCTTTGACTTTTTCCACACTCCTTCGAATTCTTAAAGCTACTATTGCCCTCAATGTCCAGACCGTTGTCGTCGTGAGTGTTGTTAGTGGGTGGCTGTTGGAGTGTGAGGTTCGACACGATGGCATTTCATGTCTTTTTTGAGCCTTGTGTTCCTGCCGCCATCTTCACTAATTTTACTGGATGCATTATTCTCTTCCTCGTGTTTCTTTCTTCCGTCTCCAATTCTACTTTCTGGATGAGGCTTCCTTAGGACTCCAGGTCTACGTGCTGAAGAGTGCCGCCCCAAGTCACCCTACATCAGAACAGAAGGTTAAACGAGTGATTATTTAAACTCGGAACAGTTCTGATTGAGGGCGAAGTTGGGGCGGCACTCTTCAGCCCGTAGACCTGGAGTACCTGACGTGGCCGACCGATGGGGAAGCTTTTATGTTAAACTGTCTTCGTTCCTGAACCGAATCTCGACGGACTGACGGTTCCTAAGGTAACGATTGTTGGCTGTATATCCAGGATGGACTCCCGGGATGGCCTTGTATTGTGGGGTTCCGTGTGCTTTAACTGTGGCTCCATGGTGGGTGTAGAGGCGTCGTGGACGATATTTTGTGATGGTTTTGTGCAGACTTCCGACCCTCATCATTCTCATTAAAGACTTGTGGGGTAGACGACCAGGCCCGTTTTCATCCAACTTGTCCTCTTACAAAGAACGTCGCATTTCGATCGTATGCGTTACATAAGGCCAAAAATCGTCGTACTAGACAATGGAAGTGGCTCGTGAAAGTGATGTACTGTCGTCCTGTTTTATATTTTGGGTCCTCTGGTAGGTTAGGAGAAGGGCACTTTAATTTGACCGTTTTCTTGACGTTGGGAAACCTTAGGAGGAAAGGCTGTTTCATCAGGGGCCCTGGTTGGACCATGATGGAAGTACAGATTCTGTAGCCCCGCCACACTGTATCCAGGGACTTTATCTCTGATTACTCCTACTGACCCTCCCCGCTCCCATCCCACTTGTGTTGCTAGGTTAACCTTCCAGCCTCCTGGTGTGGCTACCTCGTCCCTGGTGTGGCTACCTTGTCCCGTGGTGTGGCTACCTCGTCCCCTAGTGTGGCTACCTCGTCCCCTGGTGTGGCTACCTTGTCCCCTGGTGTGGCTACCTCGTCCCCTGGTGTGGCTACCTTGTTGCCTGGTGTGGCTACCTTGTCCCCTGGTGTGGCTACCTCGTCCCCTGGTGTGGCTACCTCGTCCCCTGGTGTGGCTACCTCGTCCCCTAGTGTGGCTACCTCGTCCCCTGGTGTGGCTACCTTGTCCCCTGGTGTGGCTACCTCGTCCCCTGGTGTGGCTACCTTGTTGCCTGGTGTGGCTACCTCGTCCCCTGGTGTGGCTACCTCGTCCCCTGGTGTGGCTACCTCGTCCCCTGGTGTGGCTACCTCGTCCCCTGGTGTGGCTCCTTCCATTGTAACAACAGCTCCGTTCATCCTTCGTGGGGGTCCTCGACGCCATCACCACACTTAAACACGCTTGCTCACTGCTTCACCTATGTTCCAGGATTTGTTCAGCCCAGCTACATGGACTAAGTATTAGGATCTTTGTCCCCAAGATCATTAGGCCCCATATCTGGGCCTGCATATCCACAAACATTTGGTTGACTCTGTGGACTGCCAGGTTAATTTTAACCACACTCAAACTGGTACGTGTAGTTGCTGCCCCTTGTCAGGAGGCGGCCGCTTGCCTGGCTACTTTGTCCTGTCTGGGTGAGACTCTGGCTTGAGTGTCCCAAAACACCCTCTTGATGCCAACATTGGCGCTCTTGTTCTCCTGCACCATGTTGTAACTGGTGGTCGTGACCTCAAAGACTGCCTTACCTTGCGACCTTGAAATGATTTGGGGGACATCATCTTTGTCCTTTTCATATTCTTAATATCACTTATAATAGTAGGATGCTCCCATCTCCTGATATTCTTGCTGGGGCCAGATACACCGTTCAGAAGTACATCCCATCTCCTCGCTCCTGCAGTAGGTGTTGGAAACTTGGATATAGTCTCTTGAAGAGCACTAGTGAGATATAGCTTTGCTCCTTGTGTGGAGACCTTAGTTATTCTAAGACTAAGTGTTCTTCTCTGCAAGCTTGCTGCATTAACTACAGTGAGGCCCAGCCTGTCTTCTCCCACACATGCGTGCACCATTAATTTGAACAACCCATTAGATACACAGTGTTTAGTGAGTTTCATATTTATTTAGTAGTCCTGGATACAGCAGTGTCGTAGACGTTGAGACGAAGCCTGGAGAAAGCAGAGAGCTGAGTGAGGCCGGAGTCGCGGAGCTCTATGTGAGAGAGCGTACTGAGCGTCGGTACAGTATCTCGCAAGTGTCTGCTCTAGACCACACTTGAAAGTAGACATTAACCGGGATTTATTAGGACTACTGCCATGGATTACTGATTACAGACATAACAAAGTGCATAGTGACCCACTGGAAAATTGAAAAATAGTCATTGACAATAGAACTTTGTGTTAAATAGAGAATAAACGGGAGACCACGTGTGAGCCAGTGCACGAGGCTTTGTGTACATGCGTGTATGAGAAAAAAAAATTGTGAACGGTGTTCGTGGAACAATGAAGTGGAACGGGTATCACAACAATATATAAGTTGGAAGTGAAGGAAAATCGTGCATAGAATATTATAAATATAGATTACTAGAAATATAGAATAGTGGCAAGAGGCGGAAATCAGTGGTTACAAATCGAGTAACTGGAAACTGGTGACATCTACCTGGGGCAACAAGAGGTCACCTGCACGACTGGGGAGCAGCCTCGCTACCTATGCTAAGTACCTACTATATACTTTGAACAAAACAACATACATAATATTAAAAATATACGGTATACATATAATATTATAAATATTAAACATATAAATATATATACATATAATTTTATAAAGAGTTAAAAGGACTGACATCAACAAGTGATCCATACAGTGAACCACAAATACAATACAATACATCAGACAATGGAGAGGTGTGGCGAATGTTCGGGAGCACTATGTAACATAAGATTCCACCTGGGATGTACAGAAGTATCTCCAGGATGCACAAAAAGGCAAGGAGTTTTCTGGGTTTGCAAGAATGACAGATTAATGTTAGAGAACATAACTACACTGATGAAAAACATTCCCGAGTCACAGAGATTATCATTCACAGACAAGCTACCAGTGATATATGCGGACTGGGAAAAGACAACATTGGTTAACGACCAAAACCCAGGAACAGATAGTTTAGAGAACCGCAGCAGTAATGTGGAGGAAGAGGGTATTGTAGTACAGGATAGCAGCAATATCGCAGAGCCAGGTAATATAAACGATGAGAGCAACAGTGAGACAGAGTCTATAAATGAAGGAATTGGGACGAAAAGCGGAGATGGCTCCAATAAAGAGGTAGACAAGACAGACACAGATATAAATACCTTGAAAAACGCAAAACCGGAACACATTTGCAAATTCTACGCTAAAGGAATATGCAAATATGGAAAATTAGGAACAAAATGCCATTTTCTGCATCCTCGAAAATGCAGGAACATGTTGGGGAGGGGTACATGCCGTTTTGGAACAGGGTGTAGATACTTCCACCCCAAATTATGTCAATCCTCAATTAGGGACAAAAAATGCTACAATCTTCAGTGTCCGGAATTCCACGTGAGAGGTACACAGCGTTATAGACGGGAAGATCAATATGACACTACTGACAATTTTTTAGAGGAAGGCAGAAACAGAGTAGAAAATATAAGAGAGAGGACAGCCAGATGGAACCACTACAGGATTACAGAGGGGAAGGGAGATACCCACAAGACTGGAATACACATTACCAACGAATACACAGGTACTACACCACACAACACCCGGCTCACTACCGAAACTGGACGAATCACTTCGGAAACAATACACCCTGGACGCAAACACAGTGGCCTCCTTACCGGAGCCTCATATATTAACACCAAGTAGGCAACCGGCACTTCCACTACCACGATAACATCATTTATATTTGCCAACATTCAAGGTATAAAAACACGCAAATCCAACAAAGTGCACTTATAGATGGTCTCCTTCATGAGGCAAATGCGTGTTTGCAGCCCTAACAGAAACACACAAAGGACTACCATGATGTGAAATATGGATCTCAGAGTACAATCGTTTCAGATGTGATAGGAACACCGGCTTCAGGGTGGGTCAGCCT
>WNGS01000606.1:75900-86487 GCA_020271785.1 Procambarus virginalis | reverse complement strand
TCAACACACCTTTGGCAACACCTGTAGCTTAGGATCCATGCTTCTTGGCGAAGTCTCCAGTTCTTGGCTACTGTGGTTCGAATCCTGGAAGGTCGCCAGTTACATCTGTCACGGGGGGTGGGCCGGGGCTCTGCTCGCACTTGGCTGCTAGGGGCACGAAAGGCAGAATACTCAGCCCCTCCGACTCCCGGGATTCACCGGGGTCTCCTTGGTCCCACAGGAGAGGACCAGCAAGGCCCACACTCCGCAGGTCTTTGCTTCCACCTCTGAAGGGGGTGCCACTGACTCACCCTGGAAGCCCTTCAGTCAACCACGGGGAAACTGCTATCAGCAATTCCGGCCTAGACCCGTGGTAGGAGTGAAGGAAGACTCGGGCTTACTTTGTAACAATGACCTCCCTGAGTCTTGCCTGCCGGACAAAGAGGTTGCAGGAACTCCTTTTCCGCCTGTCTTCTCTATCTTTTCCTCAACAAGGTCGCCAGCTGGGTTATTATATCTGCACCCCAGCGATGCAGTTCAGTGGGTGATATATGTTGTCTGTTGCCAGAGTGTTGCTACTCCCAAGACAATAAGAAGATTCTAATAGGGAACGTGATGTCCCCTAAAGGTACTATGATAACCCTCGTGTATGCTCAATAGAGAAATTTTGCAATGGAAGCGCACTCTAAACACAATAGTAAAATGTGTGAATTTTACTGATACGAATACATGATCACACATATGACTATGAGTGATACAAGGAAATGAAAATAATAATAATAACTCTGGAGATTGTCAGCAACTCTTCTCTCACGTTCTCCAGGCTCCTTCAACTGGGCAGATAGACAGGAGTCACACACTCTCTCACAGAAGGGCCTCTTCACCACGTCGGCTCCTCTTCTTCACTGTCCTGCCATCCACACACACTGTCCTCTCTGACAGTCCTGGACATAAGCTGCCCTGCAGCCTATTCTGCTACTAAGGCATTAATATCCTATTTCCACATATATAAGTGAATATAATGGCCTATCTAGCCTACTCTCACAAAGGGGTAATGGGAGGGAAAATGATCTACCTTAACAATCCTTGGCTCACGACGCCTGTCCCTCGATGGTGTGAGGGTCCTATGCTTCCTGAGTCGATCCTCGGTGATCCAGGAACGTTCCCACAGGTCCTTAGGTGTCGTGAAGCCTTCGCGTCTTCGCCGTTCCAATCCCTGGGGTTCAGCTATCCCAGTCCTGGTCCATCAATGGGCGCTGAGCTGATCGCCATATTCGCACACACGTTCCTTCCACAAGGTACTGCTTCTCGTCCTAGGAACGGTGTCGTCCCTCCAACCCTCAGTGGATGTGACCCAGTCACAGCTATGCCTGCCCGCCACACCTTTCAGGCCCTCAACGTCATGCGTCGACGCCCAGCGTCGTCACCGACACTTCTCCAAGTTTGGCACTTCTCTGCCCACTCAACTTGGTTCCTTTTTGCTTCCCAGATGCGCGGGGCCTCCTATATATAAGGTAGGCTGCGATGGCTAGCTCTAATCCACTGAGAAAAGCCTGTAAAGCCTCCAATTCTTGAGAGCTGACCGAGATGCGTCCTCACGCTTCCACTGTCAGCCAAACTCTGACATTGGCGCCGCCCGGGACACTCGGTGACGTCACGGCGGGCTCTAATTGGTCGCCCGTGACCCGAGTCACCCAATCCGCACAGGGCTAGCGTCCATTCTAAAACGTCATATCTACAGTAGGGGATACTCTTTCATTTATATCCGGGCGCCTCTTTCCCCTTACCTACAGACTTATAATGTAAGTTTCTCCCTGTAGGAAGAGTCGATATGACTCTTATAGCAGGCAACGAAAGAGATAGGAGAGGGCACCATAACACTCACCCAGATTTAATTTCAAACTAAAACCAAACTAAATAAATTAGAAATGTGTATGTATAGCTAAGGTACACCCTTACTACTAGGTGAACAGGGGCATTTGGTGATAGTAAATGATCCCATCAGGCAGGGCTCATCACCTTCTCTCATATTTCATGTTCACCAGTGTTTATTTACTTAATAACTACGGGTATAATATCTTGCTATTATAAAACTAATTCTAATATCATAAAAGACATATTTACTTCAAGTTTCAAGCAGAGAATGTATATATAACTAACACGAAGGACTCCTTTTCACGAGATTCACCAGCTATAATCTTTTGTTTACGCTCCAAAATCTTAAAATCGATCCCAGTGTTATGTAGTAGAGAAAAATTGAGTTATATCCAGTTTTCGTAAAGCTACGAGTGGTCGACAGTACACTTAGATGATGGACCAAACTTACGAAAGTTTTTCTTCTTAGTGTAACTACCTGAATACCGACGTAGCCGCCACGAAGGCACTAATAAGGAAAACATTCGCAAGTACCTTCGTGAATCTAGCCCAAGGTGTAGGTGCGTGGGAAAGTCTTGGTGGCGTAAGTACTTATCATAAGAAGGTACCAAGAGCTGGGGAGACTTTGTAGCACCATCAGTGTCGCAGGATATTCAATAAGCGCTATATATCACCAAGGACGCCAGTACGTGAACATAAACACATAAGGCGAGCTGTGTCAAAGGTGTTGAACCTACCAAGGATTGTGTCGAGGGACAATTGTCCTCGAGGGCCATTAGGAAAGCGAGACATACGATCGTCCCGAAAATCGGGACATTTTGCAAGGAGGCGCACGACCGTAAGTGGGACAATGTAGTTTGGACAGTAAAGAGCAGGACAGTGTTTTATTACATGTCCATCAGTTAAGCGCATATGACCAACACGTAACCTCGCCAAAGCTGTTTTACACCGACTATTACACTAGTAGGAGGATCATCAAAGAGGATATATTACCTTTGAGAGTGCGCGATTTATTACCTGTAACATTAGACCAGCGGCCCTGTCAGCGGTCTCAGACTGAGGAATGTATGACTGGGTACGAATCTGAATAATGAATTATAGACAGACTCCTTAGCGGCAGGGTCAACGTGTTCATTTAAGGTAATAGCAATATGACGTGGAACCTAGGAAAACTCTACTGTCGGCGAAGTTGACAAAGTGCATACTAGATAGCATAAAGTTTAGCCGAGAAGATGCTAGTCTCTGGAGGCAGGAGACTAGCATCACATGTAGGTTCCTGACCACACATACAGGTGTTGTCAGCAAACACAACGAACTACACTGACGGCAGACTTAGACCCATCGGTGAAGACGGAGATGGAGCGCAAGTGAGAAGAAAAGTGTTCAAGGAAAAGGCCTTTTATAACCGTATGAGGAGTAGAAGACTTTACCATGTGGGTTATCAAGGTCTTGCAACACTGACTTCTGGGACCCTTCATGGAGGCAAAGATGGAATAACACTAGGAGAGATATTGCTAACATGAACTGTAAAAGAATTTTACAAGCGAGAAAACCGTACAGAAAAAAAGGATGGTTGTGAGAGGGAACAGGGCCCACAGGAGGGGTAATGGTCAAAACACGACATAAGCGAGAGTGTTGTAGGGACCGCGCAAAGTAGCCAAGACAGTAGTGATCACCGTGATTCTGAAGAGACAGAACTCCTGTTTCAGCTGACAGGCTCAGGGTGGTAGACGAACAAAATGGCACCAGAGCTGATGTGTAAACTAGTATAGTGGGAGCATCAAGACGATGAAGAGTCGAAGGAGAAGCGGAGGAGTAGGCGGGAGAGCCATAATCAAAGTTTAGACAGTACGCGAGAGGAGTCGAAATAGAGGAGTGTGCGTCTATCAGCTGCGTCAGGAAGTATGGGGCAAGACTTTATATAAGGTGTTTGCTCTAATGCCTTAGAGCATTCAACTTGAAGGTAAGATATATGAGGTGACTATGACAAGCGGGAGTCATAGATCAACCCCAAAAGTTTTGTAGAATCTTTAAAAGCAGAAGCAGATTACCACAGAGTGACAGTGGTGGACGAAGAATGACCTGCTTCCGAGTAAAAGTCGTAGCACAAGTCTTCGTTGGAGAGAACTTGAAGCCATGATCGTGGCCCAGGACAACACGGCATCAATCGTAAGTTGAAGCTGTCGGTATAATATAGGGAAGTCATCAACCCGACCGCAGAGTATGACATCTATTTGTACTCACCAATTTGTGCTAGCGGGGGTTGAGCTCTGGCTCTTTGGTCCCGCCTCTCAACTGTCAATCAACTGGTGAACAGGTTCCTGAAGGAACAAGTGTTGTCTATGTCTATGGTGACATGATCAACATAGAGGGCCGAAACAATTCCAGAATGAAGACCATTTAGAGCAACTAGGAAAATGGAAGTGCTCAGTACACTACCTTGGGAAACGTCTTCATATTGCCGAAAGTAGTCTGAGAAAGTAGTAGCACGTCTCACTCTAAATGAACGACAAGAAAGGAGGCCTTGAAAGAAGAGATGGAGATTGCCATGAAGGCCAAAAGAGCGCAGTTAGGACAAAATATTCTATCTCCAGGTGGTGTCATAAGCCTTTTCCAGGTCAAAACGAACTGCAACAACAGAGGTCTTCACAGCAAAGGCAGGACGAATGCAAACCTCAAATTCCACTAAAGCATCAGTCGTGCTGCCAAAGCCAAATAGAGAGGGGGGGGGGAGAGGTGGCGATAATTTTCTAAAAATCTCTTCAGATGAACACTGACCGTAGGTTTCTAAACTTTGCAAATGCAACTCGTAATGGCAATAGGACAAAAATCCTTAGGGGGATGTCCTATGGGACTTCCGAATAGGAAGAACAACCATCTCAAGCCAGGGGGGACTGACGGCGTCTCCCAAATACAGTTATACATATTCAGCAAATACTAAAAAGTGCACTTGGGGAAGTGACGAAGTATATCATAATGAATGCTGTATGAGCCCGTCGCTGTAGAACTGCAGAGGATCAGGCTAGACTGCAGTTCAAAGAGAGAGAGAGAGAAAAGGTCATTATAGGGGAGCTGTAGGTGGGTGCTAAAGTCTTTGAGATGGGATTCAATAAAGGTAACGAAAGTAGGAGGAAGATGAGTACCGGAGCTGACTTTAGAAAAGTATGAGCCCAGTTCGTTTGCGACCAACACCGGATCTGACACAACACAACCATGGAGGTGAAGGACGAATGAGAAGTCTAGAACAAATATCCACAATCTTATCGATTTTATTTCAGACCTGAGTGAGATTGGTGTCAGTAATGGTGGTGGTTTCTAGCTTTCACGCTTCTTGATCCTGAGGTTATCTTGAGATGATTTCGGGGCTTAGCGTCCCTGTGACCCAGTCCTCGACCAGGCCTCCTTTTTGTTACACATCCCCAGGAAGCAATCCATAGCAGCTGTTTAACTCCCAGGTACCTATTTACTGATAGGTGAACAGGTGCATCAAGGTTAAAGAAACTACCCATTTGTTTCCGCCTCTGCTCCGGCGGACAGCACGCTGGACTTGTGATCCTGTGGTCCTGGGTTCGATCCCAGGTGCCGGCGAGAAACAATGGGCAGAGTTTCTTTCACCCTATGCCCCTGTTACCTAGCAGTAAAATAGGTACCTGGGTGTTAGTCAGCTGTCACGGACTGCTTCCTGGGGGTGTAGGCCTGGTTGAGGACGGGCGCGGGGGACACTAAAAAGCCCCGAAATCATCTCAAGATAACCTCAAGATAACCTCTGCTGGGGAGCGAACCCAGAATCTCAGGACTACGAATCCCGAGCACTGTCCACACAGCCGTCAGGCCTCGCTTAGCCATACATATGGTCCTATGGGCCACTGCACTCGTCTTCTGAAATAAAACAAATGAATCTGGTGTCTATCAGCGTCTGTGTATCTTCCAGGCTGCCTGCTTAATAATACACTTTTGCGTTCTGGGCAAGAGTGCGTCAGACTACCTCAAGGTGGCCCAGGCGTTTTCCGGAAGGGCGTGACAGCACTGAAATGTGTGCTCTTCAGTTTTGTCATCTCAATTTTCGTTGTATGTCATTCATTTTGATATCAAAATGTTTGCAATGGAATTCCCTACAGGAGTATATGCATATAAGGTCCAAAAGCCCGGCGCACCTCACCCACAGCAAAGCCAAAAATTGGCCAATCGTGGAGGTCACTGTAATGGAGGTCATCAAGAACCCTCCATGTCAGGTGTATATATAGAAGAGGAGCAGAAAGAAAGAAAAAGACATGAAAAGTGCGAGTGCAAAAGTCAACATGAGTAGATTTGCCAGAATTCAGGAAAGATAACGGAGATAACAAAAGCTTGAAGAAGGCAACCTCAGGTAGTTGACCGATCATTGCCTCATAGACCATCCCGACAGTTAAAATCTCTCAAGAGGAAGGCAGGCTCCGGTAATGAGTCCAACACGTGTTTAAGATCAAGAATAGAAAGCGGAATATGTGGGGGAGATAAATGGAACAAACTGTGTATCATTTACTCACAAAGATGTGGGCAGCAGAGAAAAGACTGTTCGACGGAAAAAGCTGGAGTTGAAGATAGAAAGGAATAACCACAGAAGTGATCAGGACGAGCGCCAAGCATCGGCTCCTGGAGACAGATGCAAAACCGTGAAAACTGTAAGAACAGAAGTTGCAGTTCAGGGAAAATGACATAAAAACCATTTATATTATATTGAAGAACAAACAGAGACAAGAACAGATAAACCAGTAAAAAAAAAGAGAGAGGAAAAACTAAGGCAAAGAACAATAAGTTGGGGAGGACCCGCAAGAGGTTCACTGAAATCTGGGTATTTAGGTAAATCTAGCAAAGATGGTATAGTCGAGACTGTGGCGGGAAGGGGTATAGGCAAATTGACATGCTTTGGTGGGGAGGATGAGAAGGCACTGGGGAAGAGCGGTCAAGGAAAGCAGCAGCAACCTCTGGATCACGGACACCACCGGGAGTTTCCATAGTGATGTCGGCTGACTCCGTCTCCGAAATGAGAGATGTGCAGACAGAGTCGGAAGTGGAGAACTGTATGATATGTATCACAAGCATGAAGTCAGATGCTACGGGAGAGGACAACCACAGCCCGGGAGAAGCCCAGGGCTCGACCGTGCGGCAAGGCAGCGGAGCCCCTTATATGGAAGCGAATGGAGAGTGGAGGGGTTGGATGTTACCTTTCTTACCCACTGGGAAGGAACAAGGAGAGGAACCAGGTTTACGTTTCTGACTGCCAGACACAAGCGTGTCAGTAGCAACATAATGTACAACAGTCTCTACAGTCTCAGGTAGCGAGGGAGAATGAGAGCGAATGTCTGGAAGAAGGATGGATATTGGCCCAGGCTGGACAGTTGTTGGGGAAAGTCTACGGACAGAGGGAAAGGCTGGGAAGAAAAGTGGTGACTAAAGGTGAAGGAGATCACAGTGGATAGAGAAGACGGAGGAGGTGAGGTAGTTACACTAAGACAGAGGGCAGCAAAAGACTGGCAAGTAAGGGTGGAGATACCGGTCAGTGAACCACAAGGAACACCCGTAAGTTGAGATCACAGAAGAGCAGAAGGCAGCTGGTGGAGGTGTGGGGGTTTAAGGCCTGGAAACAATTGCAGGAGAGATAAAGGGAAGAAGGGTGGGGAGAAGTGCCGGTGTGATGTACAAGCACATGTCATGTCAGAGAAAGGGGTAAGATGGCGGACCAGACTTGTTCCGTTGGGAAAAAAATTAATTCATTATGTTTTAAGTTGAGGATTACCTTACCTTACCTTGAGTATACCTTGAGGTGCTTCCGGGGCTTAGCGTCCCCGCGGCCCGGTCATCGACCAGGCCTCCTGGTTGCTGGACTGATCAACCAGGCTGTTGGACGCGGCTGCTTGCAGCCTGACGTACGAGTCACAGCCTGGTTGATCAGGTATCCTTTGGAGGTGCTTATCCAGTTCTCTCTTGAACACTGTGAGGGGTTTGCCAGTTATGCCCCTTATGTGTAGCGGGAGCGTGTTGAACAGTCTCGGGCCCCTGATGTTGATGGAGTTCTCTCTCAGAGTACCAGTTGCACCTCTGTTTTTCAACGGGGGTATTCTGCACATCCTGCCATGTCTTCGGTCGCATGTGATGTTATTTCTGTGTGCAGGTTTGGGACCAGCCCCTCTAATATTTTCCATGTGTAAATTATTATGTATCTCTCCCGCCTGCGCTCAAGGGAGTACAGATTTAGGCTCTTTAGTCGGTCCCAATAGTTTAGATGTTTTACCGAGTGGATTCTAGCAGTAAAGGATCTCTGCACGCTCTCCAGGTCAGCAATTTCTCCAGCTTTGAAAGGGGCTGTCATTGTGCAGCAGTACTCCACTCTAGAGAGCACCAGCGTTTTGAAAAGTATCATCATCGGTATAGCATCTCTAGTGTGGAAAGTTCTTGTTATCCAACCGTCATTTTTCGTGCAGTTGTGACGGCTACTTTATTGTGTTCTTTAAAGGTAAGGTCTTCCGACATGAGTACACCCAAATCCTTTACATTGCCTTTTCGTGCTATGTTATGATTTGCCTGAGTTTTGTACGTGGTTTCCGTTTTTATATTTTCATTTTTTCCATAGCGCATGAGCTGGAACTTATCTTCGTTAAACACCATATTATTTTCTGTAGCCCATAGAAAGACCTGATCTACATCTGACTGGAGGTTTGCCGTGTCCTCTATGTTGCCTACTCTCATGAAGATCCTGGTGTCATCTGCAAAGGATGATACAGTGCTATAGGTTGTGTTCTTGTCTATGTCCGATATGAGGATGAGAAAAAGTACTGGAGCAAGCACAGTACCCTGGGGGACTGAGCTCTTAACGGTTGATGGGCTGGATTTTATTTTGTTGACTATTACACATTGGGTTCTGTTGGTCAGGAAATTGTAGATCCATCTGCCTATTTTTCCGGTAATTCCTTTTGAACGCATTTTATGTGCAATAACACCATGGTCACATTTATCAAAAGCTTTTGCGAAATCTGTGTAAATTACATCAGCGTTTTGTTTGTCTTCCATAGCATCTAATGCCATATCATAGTGGTCCAGCAACTGCGACAGGCAAGAGCGCCCTGTTCTGAAACCATGTTGTGGGGGTTATGGAGATGCTGTGATTCCATGTATTTTGTGAGCTTACTTCTTAGCACTCTCTCAAAAATTTTAATGATGTGCGATGTTAACGCTATCGGTCTGTAATTCTTTGCCTCTGCCTTATTTCCTCCTTTATGAAGTGGTGCTATCTCTGCTGTTTTTAGTATATCAGGAATAACGCCAGTATCTAGACTTTGTCTCCACAGAATGTGGAGGGCCTGCGATAGTGGTTTTTTGCAGTTCTTGATGAATATGGAGTTCCAAGAATCCGGGCCTGGTGCAGAGTGCATAGGCATACTGTTTATGGTTTTCTCAAAGTCCAGGGGGGATAGGGTGACGTCTGATATATGATTTGATGTTGGTATCATATCCATGAAAAATTCATTTGGGTTACCGATCTTTAGTGCGATTAATGGCTCGCTGAAAACCGAGTCGTACTGCTTCCTCAGTAGCTCGCTCATTTCTTTGTTGTCATCGGTGAAAGTTCCATCTTCCTTTCGCAGGGGCCCAATACTAGATGTGGTTTTCGATCTTGATTTTGCATAGGAGAAAAAATATTTCGGGTTTCTCTCTATTTCACTGATGGCCTTTTGCTCTCTTTGCCTCTCCTGCGGTTTGTATGATTCTTGTAGCTTGAGTTCAATTTTTCCTATTTCGCTACCTAGCCTTCTTCGCCGTTCCTGAATAGGGTGCGAGTCCTGGGTGTTTCCAGTTGTTCCGCGATTCGTTTTCTTCGCTATATAGGGAACGACGTTCTCGTTCCAATCTGCATCTCTTCCTCTTTTTTCTTAGGGGGATGCGGTTTGTACATATTTCTAGTGCTACTGAGCTTATTTTTTCCAGGCACTGGGTTCAGGTTCGCATTTTCTAGCTGTTCTTCCCAGTTTATTTCTGTGAAGTCCTGGTTTATTTGCTCCCAGTTTATCTGTTTATTGTTGAAGTTGAATTTGCTGAAATCTCCTCCACCGGGAATCTGGACTGGTTTTGGAGGTCTATTCCCCATGTTTGTCATAACTTCAATTAAGTTGTGATCTGAGTACCAGGTATTTGTAATCATTATGTTCTGATCAATTCATCATTATTAGTGAAAATGAGGTCCAGCGTGTTCTCCTTCCTAGTTGGTTCTACTATTTGCTGGTTTAAGGCAAACCTGTCGCACATCCGTAGCAGGTCATTTGCATGTGCCTGTTCATTAAGGCTACTTCCTGGTATTCTTTCTGATATTACTGTATTAGCCAGGTGCTTCCATTTCAGGTGCCGTAGGTTGAAGTCCCCAAGCAGAATGATGTTCGGAGCTGGATTTATGAGGTTTTCCAAGCAGTGTTCTACTTTCATTAGTTGGTCTTTAAACTGCTGAGGGTTTGCCCCGGTGACTTTTATACAAGGACAATAACTACATTTAGGATCTCTATTTTGACTATAAGCACTTCCACCATATCATTTGAGGTGTTTAGCAGCTCAGTACAGATGATGTGTCTTTGATGTATAGGCTGACCCCACCCTGAAGCCGGTGTTTCCTATCACATCTGAAAAGATTGTACTCTGAGATCCATATTTCACCATCATGGTAGTCCTTTGTTGGGTTTTCTGTTAGGGCTGCAAACACTGGCATTG
>WNGS01000606.1:61646-74900 GCA_020271785.1 Procambarus virginalis | reverse complement strand
TATTTTAATTACTGCATGTATTAATAATTACAGCATTTTTGTTATGCATATTATTCTAACCATTTACTAAGTTACTTTAAGATTACTCTTGTCACATTATTTTGCTCCATGTAAGTTTAATTAAATAATGTTAGTTTGGCAATTTTCCGCGGGCAGAAGTAATGTTATTCACTCCCGCAGTTTTTGTAGTTAGTAACTCGACGGGGCAGGAGAGCTAACATCTGTAAAAGATAAGTCTGTTATATATATTTGTTTTGCCATACATAATTTTTATAAGGGAGACAATTCTTGTGATTATTTTATATATCATTTTGTCCATCTGTGTTTATAATTCATACTACTGATTATATTGTTAAAATATATATATTAATATTTTATATGAATATTTCTTAGTCCTAAGGAATAAATACTTTAATAAATATATGCTTGTGCCAATCATGTGGTTACACTGGTGACCCGCTCTAAATTACAGCAATTCTATGGCCCTAGGCAAACAGTTCTTTAATGCTGTACAGGGTCACGAGCCGTAGCGAACGATCTGGTTACAGCCCCCTGGTGTGGTTATCTCGTCCCCTGGTGTGGCTACCTCGTCCCCTGGTGTTGCTACCTCGTCCCTTAGTGTGGCTACCTCGTCCACCTGGTGTGGCTACCTCGTCCCCTGGTGTTGCTACCTCGTCCCCTGGTGTGGCTACCTCGTTCCCTGGTGTGGCTACCTCGTCCCCTGGTGTGGCTTCCTCCCCCCTGGTGTGGTTATCTCGTCCCCTGGTGTGGCTACCTCGTCTCCTGGTGTGGCTACCTCTTCCCCTGGTGTGGCTACCTCGTCCCCTGGTGTGGCTACCTCTTCCCCTGGTGTTGCTACCTCGTCCCCTGGTGTGGCTACATCGTCCCCTGCTGTGGCTACCTCTTCCCCTGGTGTGGCTACCTCGCCCCCTGGTGTGGCTACCTCGTCCCCTGGTGTGGCTACCTCGTCCCCTGGTGTGGCTACCTCGTCCAATGGTGTGGCTACCTCGACCTCTGGTGTGGCTACCTCTTCCCCTGGTGTGGCTACCTCGTCCCCTGGTGTGGCTACCTCGTCCCCTGGTGTGGCTACCTCTTCCCCTGGTGTGGTTATCTCGTCCCCTGGTGTGGTTATCTCGTCCCCTGGTGTGGCTACCTCGTCCCCTGGTGTGGCTATCTCGTCGCTACCTCGTCCCCTGGTGTGGCTACCTCGCCCCCTGGTGTGGTTATCTCGTCCCCTGTTGTGGCTACCTCGTCCCCTGGTGTGGCTACCTCGCCCCCTGGTGTGGCTACCTCGTCCCCTGGTGTGGTTATCTCGTCCCCTGGTGTGGTTATCTCGTCCCCTGGTGTGGCTACCTCGTCCCCTGGTGTGGTTATCTCGTCCCCTGGTGTGGTTATCTCGTCCCCTGTTGTGGCTACCTCGTCCCCTGGTGTGGCTACCTCGCCCCCTGGTGTGGCTACCTCGTCCCCTGGTGTGGCTACCTACCTCCCTGGTGTGGCAAGCTCGTCCCCTGGTGTGGCTACCTCGTCCCCTGGTGTTGCTACCTCGTCCCCTGGTGTGGCTACCTCGTCCCCTAGTGTGGCTACTTCTTCCCCTGGTGTGGCTACCTCGTCCCCTGGTGTGGCTACCTCTTCCCCTGGTGTGGCTACCTCTTCCCCTGGTGTGACTACCTCTTCCCCTGGTGTGGCTACCTCTTCCTCTGGTGTTGCTACCTCTTCCCCGGGTGTGGCTACCTCGCCCCCTGGTGTGGTTATCTCGTCCCCTGGTGTGGCTACCTCGCCCCCTGGTGTGGCTACCTCGTCCCCTGGTGTGGCTACCTCTTCCCCTGGTGTGGCTACCTCTTCCCCTGGTGTGACTACCTCTTCCCCTGGTGTGGCTACCTCTTCCTCTGGTGTTGCTACCTCTTCCCCGGGTGTGGCTACCTCGCCCCCTGGTGTGGTTATCTCGTCCCTTGGTGTGGCTACCTCTTCCCCTGGTGTGGCTACCTCGCCCCCTGTTGTGGCTACCTCTTCCCCTGGTGTTGCTACCTCGTCCCCTGGTGTTGCTACCTCGTCCCCTGGTGTTGCTACCTCGTCCCCTGGTGTGGCTACCTCGTCCCCTGGTGTGGCTACATCGTCCCCTGGTGTTGCTACCCCTTCCCCTGGTGTGGCTACCTCGTCCCCTGATGTTGCTACCTCGTCCCCTAGTGTGGCTACCTCGTCCCCCTGGTGTGGCTACCTCGTCCCCTGGTGTTGCTACCTCGTCCCCTGGTGTGGCTACCTCGTCCCCTGGTGTGGCTACCTCGTCCCCTGGTGTGGCTACCTCGTCCCCTGGTGTTGCTACCTCGTCCCCTGGTGTGGCTACCTCGTCCCCTGGTGTGGCTACCTCGTCCCCTGGTGTGGCTACCTCGCCCCCTGGTGTGGTTATCTCGTCCCCTGGTGTGGCTACCTCGTCCCCTGGTGTGGCTACCTCTTCCCCTGGTGTGGCTACCTCGTCCCCTGGTGTGGTTATCTCGTCCCCTGCTGTGGCTACCTCTTCCCCTGGTGTGGCTACCTCGTCCCCTGGTGTGGCTACCTCGTCCCCTGCTGTGGCTACCTCTTCCCCTGGTGTGGCTACCTCGCCCCCTGGTGTGGCTACCTCGTCCCCTGGTGTGGCTACCTCGTCCCCTGGTGTGGCTACCTCTTCCCCTGGTGTGGCGTCCTCGCCCCCTGGTGTGGTTATCTCGTCCCCTGGTGTGGCTACCTCGTCCCCTGGTGTGGCTCCTTCCATTGTAACAACAGCTCCGTTCATCCCCCTCCTTTGTGGGGGTCCTCGACGCCATCACCACACTTATACACGCTTGCTCTCTGCTTCACCTGCTATGTTCCAGGATTTGTTCAGCCCAGCTACATGGACTAAGTATTATGATCTTTGTCCCCAAGATCATTAGGCCCCATATCTGGGCCTGCATATCCACAAACATTTGGTTGACTCTATGAATTGTCAGGTTAATTTTAACCACACTCAGACTGGTACATGTGTAGTTGTTGTCCCTTCTCAGGAGGCGGCCGCTTGCCAGGCTACTTTGTCCTGCCTTGGTGAGACCCCTGGTTTGAGTGTCCCAAAACACCCTCTTGATGCCAACATTGGCGCTCTTGTTCTCCTGCACCATGTTGTAACTGGTGGTCGTGACCTCAAAGACTGCCTTACCTTGCGACCTTGAAATGATTTGGGGACATCATCTTCGTCCTCTTCATATTCTTAAATATCACTTATAATAGTAGGAAGCTCCCATCTCCTGATATTCTTGCTGGGGCCAGATACACCGTTCAGAAGTACATCCCATCTCCTCGCTCGCTCCTGCAGTAGGTGTTGGAAATTTGGATATAGTCTCGTGAAGAGCACTAGTGAGAGGTCACTAGCACTAGTGACCTCCACCAGCTGCCTGCTGCTCTTCTGTGATCTTAACTTACGGGTGTTCCTTGTGGTTCACTGACCGGTATCTCCACCCTTACTTGCCAGTCTTCTGCTGCCTTCTGTCTTAGTATAACTACCCGACCTCCTCCGTCTTCTCTATCCACTGTAATCTCCTTCACCTTTAGTCACCACCTTTCTTCTCAGCCTTTTCCTCTGTCCTTAGACTTTCCCCAAGAACTGTCCATCCCGGGCCAATATCCATCCTTCTTCCAGACGTTCGCTCTCATTCTCCCTCGCAACCTGTGACTGTAGAGGCTGTTGTACATTATGTTGCTACTGACACGCTTGTGTATCGCAGTCAGAAACGTAAACCTGGTTCCTCTCCTTCCTTCCTTCTTCCCAGTGGGTAAGAAAGGTAACATCCAACCCCCCACTCTCCACTTCCGACTCTGTCTGCACATCTCTCATCTCGGAGACGGAGTCAGCCGACATCCTATGGAAACTCCCAGTGGTGTCCGTGATCCAGAGGTTGCTGCTGCTTTCCTTGACCGCTCTTCCCCAGTGCCGTCCCATCCTCCCACACCAGAGTATGTCGGTTTGTCTATACCCCTTCCCGCCACCCTCTCCACTATACCATCTTTGCTAGATTTGCCTAAATACCCAGATTTTAGTGAACCTCTTGCGGATCCTCCACAACTTACTGTTCTTTGCCTTAGTTTTTCTCTCTCTTTCTTTTTACTGATTTATCTGTTCTTGTCTCTGTTTGTTCGTCAATATAATATAAGTGGTTTTTATGCCAATTTCCCTGAACTGCAACTTCTGTTCTCACAATTTTCACGGTTTTGCGTCTGTCTCCAGAGCCGATGCTTGGCGCTCGTCCTGATCACTGTGGTTATTCCTTTCTCTCTTCAACTCCAGCTTTTTCCGTCCAGCAGTCTTTGCTCTGCTGCCCATATTTTTGTGAGTAAATGATACACAGTCTGTTCCATTTATCTCCCCTACATATTCCGCTTTTTATTCTTGATCTTAAACACGTGTTGGACTCATTACCAGAGCCTGCCTTCCTCTTGAGAGATTTTAACTGTCGGGATGGTCTATGAGGCAGTGATCGGTCAACTACCTGAGGTTGCCTTCTTCAACCTTTTGTTCTCTCCGTTATCTTTCCTGAATTCTGGCAAACCTTCTCATGTTGACTTTTGCACTCACACTTTTCATGTTTTTTCTTTCTTTCTGCTCCTCTTCTATATATACACCTGACATGGAGGCTTCTTGATGACCTCCATAACAGTGACCTATCCTAGTAACCTTTTCTTTCCGCCTCCTCTTTCATTATTTCATTATCTCGGTGGAGGTTTGAAAAGGTTGACTAAAGTCTGTTCAATCTCAACGCTGCTCTTTCTGACGTAGCTGACCTGCCCCTCTCTTATGCCTTACTCCTTTTTCATGACACCTTATTCGACGCTGCGCTTTGATCCTTGCTATTCCTCCCATTGTATGTGAAAGTGAGTCCCCCTTGGTGGAATTCGGACTGTGCTCGGGCTGTACACCTTAACACTTTCGTTCCTTAGGGACGGAGATGACGTCTACAAATAACTCTGCGGATGTTTCTTAGAGATGTAGATGACGTCAAAAATTTAAATATTTATTAAAATTCAAGATTTTATCTGATATTTAAGGGACTGGGTTTAAAATGTGCGCCAACGTCTTCCCATTCTATTGCAAACTGAGGTGAAAATTCAGGTGAGAAACTTGAAAAGATTAAATACATTTATGAGCGGGTGTTGCAGATGTGCCAAGGGTGCTCCCTCACGGGTAACGCTTGGCCAATTTTTGGCTTTGCTGTGGGTGAGGTGCACCGGGCTTTTGGACCTTATATGCATATACTCCTGTAGGGAATTCCATTGCAAACATTTTGATACCAAAATGAATGACATACAACGAAAATTGAGATGACAAAACTGAAAAGAGTACACATTTCAGTGCTGTCACGCCCTTCCGGAAAGCGCGTGGGCCACCTTGAGGTAGTTGTTACAAACCGTTCATTAATGCTCGTGACCCATACAGCAACAAAACCTTGTAGTCTAGGGACATTTACGGATGCTGCAATCTCAAGGTGGGTCACCAGTATAATCCCATGGTTTGTACAGGCAAGAATTTAAATTAACACCTCCTTAGGACTAAGTAATCACTCAAATAAAAATAAATAAATATTTTAAATATAATTCAGTTAATTATCAATATTATAGGTAAATCAACAGATGGGTAATCACATGTAAATCAAAATAAAATTATGTCTCCACAGACTAACATATTACAACAGAACATAATAGATATGGCAGACTTAACTGATAGATGTGATCCCTCCAGTGTCCAAACAATTACTGAATAATGTTCTCACGGCAGGAGCCGATGTCGCTTCTGCACAACATTTTAAGTAACAGTTTTTACTAAATATAAATCTTACTTACATGGAGCCATATAATGGGAATTACTTAACTAAATTAAGGAATGATCAGATTTACATGTATAAACAGAAATAATGTAGTTACTGATATAATAGTGACATAATTATAAAATAAAAGAATTTGTTGGCAACTGCCCAACATGGCAGGAAATAATATCCCACAAATATTGCCGTCTAGGTGGACAAATAATAACGGTTTCACACGGTCTTGCCACTAAGGGATCAGCACAAAATATAACTTACCCACGGGAAGCTGACCACCAAAAAAAATATAATAACGGTTTCCCAGGGTTTGGTCCGTCCACTGATCATTACCACAATATAACATATCAGCACATACAAGTAATGATATAAACATACAAGAACATACAAGTACTAATATAATAATACTTGTATGTTCATGTATGTATATGTACTTGTATGTATAAGCATACAAGTATACAAATATAAGCATACAAGTTTATATAATATATAAACACATACAAGTAATGATGCATGGAAATAGTACTTATTTTATATTTATATACGTATCCACGTAGGAGCCGGTCGGCCGAGCGGACAGCACACTGGACTTGTGATCCTGTGGTCCCGGGTTCGATCCTGGGCGCCGGCGAGAAACAATGGGCAGAGTTTCTTTCACCCTATGCCCCTGTTACCTAGCAGTAAAATAGGTACCTGGGTGTTAGTCAGCTGTCACGGGCTGCTTCATGGGGGTGGAGGCCTGGTCGAGGACCGGGCCGCAGGGACACTAAAGCCCCGAAATCATCTCAAGATAACCTCAAGATCCAGTAGGGGTACGTAACTGTAGTGTGACACACTCTTGCCCAGAACGTAAAAGTGTATTATTAAGCAGGCGGCCTGGAGGATACACCCACGCTGACAGACACCAGATTCATTTGTTTTATTTCAGAAGACGAGTGCAGTGGCCCATAGGACCATATGTATGGGTAAGCGAGGCCTGACGGCTGTGTGGACAGTGCTCGGGATTCATAGTCCTGAGATTCCGGGTTCGCTCCCCAGCAGAGGCGGAAACAAATGGGCAGAGTTTCTTTAACCTTGATGCGTCTGTTCACTTATCAGTAAATAGGTACCTGGGAGTTAAACAGTTGTTATGGATTGCTTCCTGGGGATGTGTAACAAAAAGGAGGCCTGGTTGAGGACCGGGCCGCAGGGACGTTAAGCCCCGAAATCATCTCAAGATAACCTCAGGATCAAGAAGCGTGAAAGCTAGAAACCACCACCACCATTACTGACGCCACTCTCACTCAGGTCTGAAATAAAATCGATAAGATTGTGGATATTTGTTCTAGACTTCTCATTCGTCCTTTACCTCCATGGTTCTGTTGTGTCAGATCCGGTGTTGGTCGCAAACAACTGGGCTCATACTTTTCTAAAGTCAGCTCCGGTAAAAATCTTCCTTCTACTTTCGATACCTTTATCTCATCTCATCTCAAAGACTTTAGCACCCACCTACAGCTCCCCTATAATGACCTTTTCTCTCTCTCTTTTTGAACTGCAGTCTGTCCTGTCCCTCTGCAGTTCTACAGCGACGGGATCATACAGCATTCATTATGAGATACTTCGTCACTTCCTCCAGTGCACTTTTTAGTATTTGCTGAATATCCATAACTGTATTTGGGAGACGCCGTCAGTCATCCCTGGCTTGAGATGGTTGTTCTTCCTATTCGGAAATCCCCTAGGACATCCCCTAAGGATTTTCGTCCTATTGCCATTACGAGTTGCATTTGCAAAGTTTAGAAACCTATGGTCAGTGTTCATCTGAAGAGATTTTTAGAAAATTATCGCCACCTCTCTCTATTTGGCTTTTGCAGCACGACTGATGTTTTAGTGGACTTTGATGTCTGCATTCGTCCTTCCTTTGCTGCGAAGACCTCTGTTGTTGCAGTTCTTTTTGACCTGGAAAAGGCTTATGACACCAACTGGAGATACAATATTTTTCCTAACTGCGCTCTTTTGGCCTTCATGGCAATCTCCATCTCTTCCTTCACTGCCTCTTTTCTTGTCGTTCATTTAGAGTGAGACGTGGTACTACTTTTTCCGACTCCTTTCGACAATAAAAAGACGTTCTTCAGGGTAGTGTACTGAGCATTTCCATTTTTCTGGTTGCTCTAAATGTTCTTCATTCTGGAATTGTTTCGGCTCTCAATGTTGAACATGTCACCATAGACATAGAAAACGCTTGTTCCTTCAGGAACCTGTACACCAGTTGATTGACAGTTGAGAGGCGGGACCAAAGAGCCAGAGCTCAACCCCCACAAGCACAAATTGGTGAGTACAAATAGATGTCAAACTCTGCGGTCGGGTTGATGACTTCCCTTTATTATACCGACAGCTTCAACTTACGATTGATGCCGTGTTGTTCTGGGCCACCGATCATGGCTTCAAGTTCTCTCCAACTAAGACTTGTGCTACGACTGTTACTCGGAAGCAGGTCATTCTTCGTCCACCACTGTCACTCTGTGGTAGTCTGCTTCTGCTTTTAAAGATTCTACAAAACTTTTGGGGTTGATCTATGACTCCCGCTTGTCATAGTCACCTCATATATCTTGCCTTCAAGTTGAATGCTCTAAGGCATTAGAGCAAACACCGTATATAAAGTCTTGCCCCATACTTCCTGGGAAGCTGATAGACGCACACTCCTCTATTTCCACTCCTCTCTCGTACTGTTTAAACTTTGTTTATGACTCTCCCGCCTACTCCTCCGCTTCTCCTTCGACTCTTCATCGTCTTGATGCTCCCACCATACTAGTTTACACATCAGCTCTGGTGCCATTTTGTTCGTCTACCACCCTGAGCCTGTCAGCTGAAACAGGAGTTCTGTCTCTTCAGAATCACGGTGATCACTACTGTCTTGACTACTTTGCGCGGTCCCTACAACACTCTCACTCTTGCTTATGTCGTGTTTTGACCATTACCCCTCCTGTGGGCCCTGTTCCCTTTCACAACCATCCTTTTTCTGTACGGTTTTCTCGCTTGTAAAATTCTCTTACAGTTCATGTTAGCAATATCTCTCCTAGTGTTATACCATGTTTGCCTCCATGAAGGGTCCCAGAAGTCAATTTTGCAAGACCTTGATAACCCACATGGTAAAGTCTTCTACTCCTCATACGGTTATTAAAGGCCTTTTCCTTGAACACTTTTCTTCTCACTTCCGTTCCATCTCCGTCTTCACCTATGGGTGTAAGTCTGCCGTCAGTGTAGTTCCCTTCGTTGTGTTTGCTGACAACACCTGTATGTGTGGTCAGGAACCTACATGTGATGCTAGTCTCCTGCCTCCGGAGACTAGCATCTTCTCGGCTCAACTTTATGCTATCTAGTATGCACTTTGTCAACTTCGTCGACAGTAGAGTTTTCCGAGGTTCCACGTCATATTGCTATTACCTTAAATGAATACGTTGACCCTGCCGCTAAGGAGTCTGTCTATAATTCATTATTCAGATTCGTACCCAGTCTTACATTCCTCAGTCTGAGACCGCTGACAAGGCCGCTGGTCTAATGTTACAGGTAATAAATTGCGCACTCTCAAAGGTAATATATCCTCCTTGATGTTCCTCCTGCTAGTGTAATAGTCGGTGTAAAACAGCTTTGGCGAGGTTACGTGTTGGTCATACGCGCTTAATTCATGGACATGTAATAAAACACTGTCCTGCTCTTTACTGTCCAAACTACATTGTCCCACTTACGGTCGTGCGCCTCCTTGCAAAATGTCCCGATTTCTGGGACGATCGTATGTCTCGCTTTCCTAATGGCCCTCGAGGACAATTGTCCCTTGACACATTCCTTGGTAGGTCCAACACCTTTGACATAGCTCGCCTTATGTGTTTATGTTCACGTACTGGCGTCCTTGGTGATACACAGCGCTTATTGTATATCCTGCGACACTGATGGTGCTACAAAGTCTCCCCGGCTCTTGGTACCTTCTTATGATAAGTACTTACCCCACCAAGACATTCCCACGCACCTACACCTTGGGCTAGATTCACGAAGGTACTTACGAATGTTTTCCTTCTTAGTGCCTTCGTGGTGGCTACTGTCACGAATCTTGCTAAAGATTCATTCATGTTCTCATTCATTCGTTTAAAGATTCATTCATGTTCTCATTCATTCGTTTAAGATTCATTTATTACTATCTTATTCTCTAATTAATATGAGATATTGTATCGAGTATTAGAAGTTTTATATTATATGATTATATGCATATAACACTATATATTGTATGACGTTTCGTGTTACAATGCTCATGATTTCTCCGTGGGCAGTTGCCCAGTTTGGATAGTCTGTTGATAGTTAGAGAGGTGACGCCGTCCTGGTGAGCCAGTAATCCGGCAGTAGCGTGAAGACGGTGGTCGAGGGTAGACATGGGTTAAGATCAGTTCTTGGTGTTGGATATTTTAAGTTATTTCTCTGGTTAGATGATTGGTTAGATGTATTCCCTTTTACGTATTCATGTTCTGGTGATATTGCTCATGCTTCACTAAGAAGTTTTATGTTGTTGTTCATGCAAGTTAAAGAATGTTTCTGTTTTTCTTACGTACTATTTAATTGTTATGTTTTGTCCCCCTTAGCACAAATATATTGTTCACCCCTTTTATACAGTGACTTTGATACCCTAGACGTTGTGGCAAGGCCGATTTAATATTACTTTAACACTGCTGGGTGAAGAATCATATTTAGACTCAAGGGTGGTGACAGCTACGTCGGTATTCAGGTAGTTACACTAAGAAGAAAAACTTTCGTAAGTTTGGTCCATCATCTAAGTGTACTGTCGACCACTCGTAGCTTTATGTAAACTGGATATAACTCAATTTTTCTCTACTGCATAACACTAGGATCGATTTTAAAATTTTGGAGCGTAAACAAAAGATTATAGCTGGTGAATCTAGTGAAGAGGAGTCCTTCATGTTAGTTATATATGCATTCTCTGCTTGAAACTTGAAGTAAATATGTCTTTTATGATATTAGAATTGGTTTTATAATAGCAAGATATTATACCCGTAGTTATTAAGTAAATAAACACTGGTGAACATGAAATATGAGAGAAGGTGATGAGCCCTGCCTGATGGGACCATTTACTATCACCAAATGCCCCTGTTCACCTAGTAGTAAGGGTGTACCTTAGCTATACATACCCATTTATAATTTATTTAGTTTGGTTTCATTTTGAAATTAAATCTGGGTGAGACATAAAATAATATGCTGCACAAATGATTTTAGGTAAGGAAAAGGGTAAAAATGTCAAAAACTTTATGCATTGAATACTTAAAGCTATAATTATGACTATATAGACTATTAAAAAAGAGAGAGGGAAGTAGGGGTCCAAGACCTCTTCCTGTTACACAATTTGGCTGTGGAACAATTAATTATCAAAAGTAGGCACCATGCCGGGAAGGCTATGTAGCAGTAAGGCAGTGAGGTGAGGCAGCTACTTATTTGAGAAATGCTTATTTTATTTACCTTACCCCCCTCCCCGCTTGGCCCGTTGCTGCCGTGAGGGGGGCTTGGTGGGCGGCTGCCGGAGGGTGATGCTCCTTGGGACGGTCCTCTGTCCTTTTCTAGCCTTGTGCTCCTGCTGCCGTCCTCTCCAATTGTGCCGAGCATCTTTTCCTTTTCCTTCTGTTTCGTTTTTCTCCCCCTCTTCTCCTATCTGCTTGTCGTTTCCTGCAGACCTTTTGCTTGTTTTCGATCTTTCTTTGGACTTCTCTATTTTGACGCCCGGGTGCTGGGGGAGGCATACTCTTGCACCCGTAGAACTGTAGTACCCAACGTCGAGAGCGAGGGGAACCTTTTATTGTCAATCCCCCTTTCGTCACTGAACCCGATCTCGACGGACTGTCGGTTCTTAAGGTGGCGTTTGTGGGGCGTATACTCACGACGCACCCCTGGGGGGCCCCGGCATGATCGGCGATAGCTTCTTGTTGGGTGTCCTGCCTCTAATTGTGGCTCCATGGTGGGTGTGGGGGCACATTCGTGAATGAATCTTCCTTTTCGTAGCAATGATAAATATTCCCCCTGTTTCTGCTTTAACTTCTCAGGCTCGTGGGGTGGGCGACCAAGCCCCCGAGTCGGTCCGTGTTGGAAGACCGAGCTCTGTAGCCTCCGCTACATTGGGCCCCGACCTTGCTCCTCCTTTGACTTCTCCGACTCCTCCCCTCGGGTCCCCTCCCTCTGTGGTTGGGTCGAGCCCCAAGCCCCCAGTGGTGACTACCTCGTCCCCTGACGCGGCTTCGTCTCTCATTGTGACTACTGCACCTTTTACCCCCGTGACTTCCGGGGGTTCTCATCGCCGTTCCCGCCACGGCCGCACTCACACGATCCCTTCCCGTAATAGTACTTACAATGCCCTGTTTGGTCCTGCTACATGGACTAAATACTTTGATCTCCACCATCTGGATTCTACTCATCCTGACGATTTCTCACTCCATAAACACCTTGTTGATTCAGTAGATGCCTCTGTTACTTTTAACTCCACTCCCCCCTCCGTGGTGCCTCCTTGCCGTGGTGAGGGGCTCACGTACACCTCCCTGGGACCGGTGTGGGTTGCCTGTGCCCCCTCTCTGCCCCCCTCTTTGGGTGGTGTACGTGCTGAAGGGCACCATGTAGGGGCCTTGTGAGCCTTCGGACCACCCGCTGGAGGGGTCGCCTGTGAGAGGCCGCGCTGAGTGGATGGTTGGGTGTCCAGGCTAGGGCGATGGGGGACTGGGGTCTTAGCACCAGTGTGGGAGAATGCACGAAGTAGTAGGACTCCCCTGTTGAAAGGGGGAGCAGCGCTGGGGACGACACACCCTTCCTGCACTGGCCCGCGCTCGCCCTCCTGGCTGCCCTGGTAGGTGGTATCCCTTGGTCCAGGTCCCAACCCTTTTATTAGTTTGCTATATGGATGACGACTGGACTACTTCTAACCAGGCTCATGGGGTGGGCGACTAGGCCTCTGAGTCGGACCGTCCTGGAAGACTGGGATCTGTAGCCCTCCACTGCAGCGCCCGGTTTAGGCCCAGACCGGACTTTTCCTCCCAATGCTCCCTTACCTCCTCTTGTGGGGAGTGGGGTCGAGCTCCAAGCCTGCTGTAGTGACCGTCTGGTCCCCTTGCACGGCTCCATTTCTTCTTGCGACTACTGCGCCTTTCGACCCGTCTCTCTCTAAGGGTTCTCATCGCCTTCCCCGCCACGGCCGCTCCAGTATGCTTCCTTCCCATCCTCCTTCGTCCCATGCTTTGTTTGGTCCTGCTACATGGACTAAGTATTTGACCTCCAACCCTTGGACTCAACTCCTCCTGACGATTTTTTCCCTTCATAGGCATCTTGTCGATTCCGTGGATGCCTCTGTCACCTTCGACCCCACTCGTCTTGGTACCGTGTCGTTGCTGCTCCTTATCAGGATGCGGCCACTCGCTTGGCC
>WNGS01000606.1:19636-39085 GCA_020271785.1 Procambarus virginalis | reverse complement strand
ACACATGATGAAGCTATAGCCTGGTACAACACGTGATGATGCTATAGCTTGGTACAACACGTGAACATGATGATGATATAGCTGGTACAACACGTGATAATGCTATAGCCTGGTACAACACGTGATGAAGTTATAGCTGGTACAACACGTGATGATGCTATAGCCTGGATCAACACGTGATGAAGCTATAGCCTGGTACAACAGGTGATGATGCTATAGCCTGGCACAACACGTGATGATGATATAGCCTGGTACAACTCGTGATGAAGTTATAGTCAGATACAACACGTGACTAAGCTATAGCCTGGTACAACACGTGTTGATGCTATAGCCTGGTACAACACGTGATGATGCTATAGCCTGGTACAACACGTGATGATGCTATAGCCTGGTACAAAACGTGATGATGTTATAGCCTGGTACAACACGTGAAGAAGCTATAGCCTGGTACAACACGTGAAGAAGCTACAGCCTGGTATAAAACGTCATGAAGCTATAGTCTGGTACAACAAGTGATGAAGCTATAGCCTGGTACAACACGTGATGATGCTATAGCTGGTACAACACGTGATACATGATGATGATATAGCCTGGTACAACACGTGATAATGCTATAGCCTGGTACAACACGTGATGAAGTTATAGCCTGGTACAACACGTGATGATGCTATAGCCTGGATCAACACGTGATGAAGCTATAGCCTGGTACACACAGGTGATGATGCTATAGCCTGGCACAACACGTGATGATGATATAGCCTGGTACAACTCGTGATGAAGTTATAGTCAGATACAACACGTGACTAAGCTATAGCCTGGTACAACACGTGTTGATGCTATAGCCTGGTACAACACGTGATGATGCTATAGCCTGGTACAACACGTGATGATGCTATAGCCTGGTACAACACGTGATGATGCTATAGCTGGTACAACACGTGAAGAAGCTATAGCCTGGTACAACACGTGAAGAAGCTACAGCCTGGTATAAAACGTCATGAAGCTATAGTCTGGTACAACAAGTGATGAAGCTATAGCCTGATACAACACGTGATCCATGACGATGATATAGACTGGTGCAACACGTGATGATGCTATAGCCTGGTACAACACGTGATGAAGCTATAGCCTGGTACAACACGTGATGATGCTATAGCCTGGTACAACACGTGATACATGATGATGATATAGCCTGGTGCAACACGTGATGATGCTATAGCCTGGTACAACACGTGATCCATGACGATGATATAGCCTGGTACAACACGTGATGAAGCTATAGCCTGGAACAACACGTGATGAAGCTATAGCCTGGTACAACACGTGATGAAGCTATAGCCAGGTACAACACGTGATGAAGCTATAGCCTGGTACAACACGTGATGAAGCTATAGCCTGGTACAAACACGTGATGAAGTTAAAGCCTGGTACAACACGTGATTATGCTATAGCATGGTACAACACGTGATGAAGCTATAGCCTGGTACAACACATGATGATGCTATAGCCTGGTACAACAAGTGATACATGATGATGATATATTCTGGTGCAACACGTGATGATGCTATAACCTGGTACAACACGTGATGAAGATAAAGCCTGGTACAATACGTGATGATGCTATAGCCTGGTACAACAAGGGATGGAGCTATAGCCTGGTACAACAAGTGATGAAGCTATAGCCTCGTACAAGACGTGATGAAGCTATAGCCTGGTACAACACGTGATGAAGCTATAGCCGGTACAACATGTGTTGATGCTATAGCCTGGTACAACACGTGATGATTCTATAGCCTGGTACAACACGTGATGAAGCTATAGCCTGGGACAACACGTGATGTGCTATAGCCTGTGCAACACGTGATGAAGCTATAGCCCGGTACAACATGTGTTGATGCTATAGCCTGGTACAACACGTGATGATATTTTTTCTTTTTGATTTTATTCATTTTTTTTTTTCACGTGTTGTACCAGGCTATAGCATCAACACATGTTGTACCGGGCTATAGCTCATCACGTGTTGCACAAGGCTATAGCATCATCACGTGTTGTCCCAGGCTATAGCTTCATCACGTGTTGTACCAGGCTATAGAATCATCACGTGTTGTACCAGGCTATAGCATCAACACATGTTGTACCGGGCTATAGCTTCATCACGTGTTGTACCAGGCTATAGCTTCATCACGTCTTGTACGAGGCTATAGCTTCATCACTTGTGTGTACCAGGCTATAGCTCCATCCCTTGTTGTACCAGGCTATAGCATCATCACGTATTGTACCAGGCTTTATCTTCATCACGTGTGTACCAGGTTATAGCATCATCACGTGTGCACCAGAATATATCATCATCATGTATCACTTGTTGTACCAGGCTATAGCATCATCATGTGTTGTACCAGGCTATAGCTTCATCACGTGTTGTACCATGCTATAGCATAATCACGTGTTGTACCAGGCTTTAACTTCATCACGTGTTGTACCAGGCTATAGCTCATCACGTGTTGTACCAGGCTATAGCTTCATCACGTGTTGTACCTGGCTATAGCTTCATCACGTGTTGTACCAGGCTATAGCTTCATCACGTGTTGTTCCAGGCTATAGCTTCATCACGTGTTGTACCAGGCTATATCATCGTCATGGATCACGTGTTGTACCAGGCTATAGCATCATCACGTGTTGCACCAGGCTATATCATCATCACGTGTTGTACCAGGCTATAGCATCATCACGTGTTGTACCAGGCTATAGCTTCATCACGTGTTGTACCAGGCTATAGCATCATCACGTGTATCACGTGTTGTATACATCGTCATGGATCACGTGTTGTATCAGGCTATAGCTTCATCACTTGTTGTACCAGACTATAGCTTCATGACGTTTTATACCAGGCTGTAGCTTCTTCACGTGTTGTACCAGGCTATAGCTTCTTCACGTGTTGTACCAGGCTATAGCATCATCACGTGTTGTACCAGGCTATAGCATCATCACGTGTTGTACCAGGCTATAGCATCATCACGTGTTGTACCAGGCTATAGCATCAACACGTGTTGTACCAGGCTATAGCTTAGTCACGTGTTGTATCTGACTATAACTTCATCACGAGTTGTACCAGGCTATATCATCATCACGTGTTGTGCCAGGCTATAGCATCATCACCTGTTGTACCAGGCTATAGCTTCATCACGTGTTGATCCAGGCTATAGCATCATCACGTGTTGTACCAGGCTATAACTTCATCACGTGTTGTACCAGGCTATAGCATTATCACGTGTTGTACCAGGCTATATCATCATCATGTATCACGTGTTGTACCAGGCTATAGCATCATCACGTGTTGTACCAGGCTATAGCTTCATCACTTGTTGTACCAGACTATAGCTTCATGACGTTTTATACCAGGCTGTAGCTTCTTCACGTGTTGTACCAGGCTATAGCTTCTTCACGTGTTGTACCAGGCTATAACATCATCACGTTTGTACCAGGCTATAGCATCATCACGTGTTGTACCAGGCTATAGCATCATCACGTGTTGTACCAGGCTATAGCATCATCACGTGTTGTACCAGGCTATAGCTTAGTCACGTGTTGTATCTGACTATAGCTTCATCACGAGTTGTACCAGGCTATATCATCATCACGTGTTGTGCCAGGCTATAGCATCATCACCTGTTGTACCAGGCTATAGCTTCATCACGTGTTGTCCAGGCTATAGCATCATCACGTGTTGTACCAGGCTATAGCATCATCACGTGTTGTACCAGGCTATAGCATTATCACGTGTTGTACCAGGCTATATCATCATCATGTATCACGTGTTGTACCAAGCTATAGCATCATCACGTGTTGTACCAGGCTATAGCTCATCATGTGTTGTACCAGGCTATAGCTTCATCACGTGTTGCACCAGGCTATAGCTTCATCACGTTTTGTACCAGGCTATAGCATCATCACATGTTGTCCTAGGCTATAGCTTCATCACGTGTTGTACCAGGCTATAGAATCATCACGTGTTGTACCAGGCTATAGCATCAACACATGTTGTACCAGGCTTTAGCTTCATCACGTTTTGTACCAGGTTATAGCATCATCACGTGTTGCACCAGACTATATCATCATCATGTATCACTTGTTGTACCAGGCTATAGCATCATCATGTGTTGTACCAGGCTATAGCTTCATCACGTGTTGTACCAGGCTATAGCTTCATCACGTGTTGTACCAGGCTATAGCATAATCACGTGTTGCACCAGGCTTTAACTTCATCACGTGTTGTACCAGGCTATAGCTTCATCACTTGTTGTACCAGGCTTTAGCTTCATCACGTGTTGTACCAGGCTATAGCTTCATCATTTGTTGTACCAGGCTATAGCTTCATCACGTGTTGTACCAGGCTATCGCTTCATCACATGTTTTACCAGGTTATAGCTTCATCGCATGTTGTACCAGGCTATAGCTTCATCACGTGTTGTACCAGGCTATAGAATCATCACGTGTTGTACCAGGCTACAGCTTCATCACGTGTTTTATCAGGCTACAGCTTCATCACGTGTTGTACCAGGCTATAGCTTCATCACGTGTTGTACCAGGCTATTGCTTCATTATGTGTTGTACCAGGCTATAGCATCAACACGTGTTGTACCAGGCTATTGCATCATCACGTGTTGTATCAGGCTATTGCTTCATTACGTGTTGTACCAGGCTATAGCTTCATCACGTGTTGTACCAGGCTATAGCTTCATCGCATGTTGTAGCAGGCTATAGCTTCATCACGTGTTGTACCAGGCTATAGCATCATCACATGTTGCACTTGGCTGTAGCTTAATCACGTGTTGTACCAGGCTATAGCTTCATGACGTGTTGTACCAGGCTATAGCTTCATGACGTGTTATTCCAGGCTATAGCATCATCACGTGTTGTTCCAGGCTATAGCATCATCACGTGTTGTACCAGGCTATAGCTTCATGACGTGTTGTACCAGGCTATAGCTTCATGACGTGTTGTACCAGGCTATAACTTCATCACGTGTTGTTCCAGGCTATAGCATCGTCACGTGTTGTACCAGGGTATAGAATCATCACGTGTTGTACCAGGCTATAGCATCATCATGTGTTGTACTAGGCTATAGCATCATCACGTGTTGTACCAGGCTATAGCATCATCATGTGTTGTACTACGCTATAGCATCATCACGTGTTGTACCAGACTATAGCATCATCACGTGTTGTACGAGGCTATAGCATCAACACGTGTTGTACCAGGCTAAGGCTTCATTATGTGTTGTACCAGGCTATAGCATCATCACGTGTTGTACCAGGCTATAGCATCAATACGTGTTGTACCAGGCTATAGCATCATCACGTGTTGTACCAGGCTATAGCTTCATCGCGTGTTGTACCAGGCTATAGCTTCATGACGTGTTATTCCAAGCTATAGCATCATCACGTGTTGTACCAGGCTATAGCATCTACGTGTTGTACCAGGCTATAGCATCATCACGTGTTTTATCAGGCTATAGCTTCATCACGTGTTGTACCAGGCTATTGCTTCATCACGTGTTGTACCAGGCTATCGCTTCATCACATGTTTTACCAGGCTATAGCTTCATCGCATGTTGTACCAGGCTATAGCTTCATCACGTGTTGTACCAGGCTATAGCATCATCACGTGTTGTACCAGGCTACAGCTTCATCACGTGTTTTATCAGGCTACAGCTTCATCACGTGTTGTACCAGGCTATAGCTTCATCACGTGTTGTACCAGGCTATTGCTTCATTATGTGTTGTACCAGGCTATAGCATCAACACGTGTTGTACCAGGCTATTGCATCATCTTTTGTTGTATCAGGCTATTGCTTCATTACGTGTTGTACCAGGCTATAGCTTCATCACGTGTTGTACCAGGCTATAGCTTCATCGCATGTTGTACCAGGCTTTAGCTTCATCACGTGTTGTACCAGGCTATAGCATCATCACGTGTTGCACTAGACTGTAGCTTAATCACGTGTTGTACCAGGCTATAGCTTCATGACGTGTTGTACCAGGCTATAGCTTCATGACGTGTTATTCCAAGCTATAGCATCATCACGTGTTGTACCAGGCTATAGCATCTACGTGTTGTACCAGGCTATAGCATCATCACGTGTTTTATCAGGCTATAGCTTCATCACGTGTTGTACCAGGCTATTGCTCCATCACGTGTTGTACTAGGCTATAGCATCATCACGTGTTGTACCAGGCTATAGCATCAACACGTGTTGTACCAGGCTATAGCATCATCACGTGTTGTATCAGGCTATAGCTTCATTACGGGTTGTACCAGGCTATAGCATCATCACGTGTTGTATCAGGCTATAGCTTCATCACGTGTTGTACCAGGCTATTGCTTTATCACGAGTTGTACCAGGCTATAGCATCAACACGTGTTGTACCAGGCTATAGCTTCGTCACGTGATGTACCAGGCTATAGCTTCATCACGTGTTGTACCAGGCTAAAGCGTCATCATGTGTCATGAGCCACGTTCTGTACCAAGCAATAGCATCATCACGTATTGTACCAGGCTATAGCATCATCACGTATTGTACCAGGTTATAGCATCATCACGTGTCACGTGTTGTACCAGGCTATAGCATCGTCACGTATCACGTGTTGTAACAGGCTGTACCAGGCTATAGCATCGTCATGTGTCACGTGTTGTACCAGGCTATAGCATCATCACGTATCACGTGTTGTTACAGGCTGTACCAGGCTATATCGTTATCACGTGTTGTAACAGGCTATAGCATCATCACGTGTTGTACCAGGCTATAGCATCATCTCGTATTGTACCAGGCAGTACTGCTAATTTCTTCGGGTCGTCAAAGGTTACCTGCCAGAATTATACATAATAACAAATGCAATAACATGCTAATAACAGACATAGTGTGACAATGATTATAATTAAATTATTACGAGAGGTTTACCCATTTTTGGGTGGTCGCCCGCCTCATAACCTAGTTGAAATTAACTATTATTATTATCAGGCTTTCTAAATCAGAAAATTAATTCAAACCGGAAACAAGGTACTCCCTGTAATTGGTGAGGTCGCTGTAACACATTGAGGACATCATGACTCAAGGTTTAGGAGTACTGACAGCACTCCATGCTGGGTGTCCTCATGGGAGGTTTTCTTAATTCACAATGGCGCTCTCTCTCCTTCCCCGATCAAGTGACGCAACTAGAAATCGGTTAAATTTTCTGTCCATTTATAGCCAAAGGGAGGGAGATGTTGATTTGATTTTTTGTTTTATTAGATCCAATTATAGAGAATACTTGTTTTTATCAATTTTAATCCCTAGACTGGTGTTTTAACTGATGGATTAATATTTAATGAGGAATATTTTGGTGACGTGGCAATAATATCCCGTTTTTTCTCGGGTAAAATTCCACAATTCTAAAGTTCTTTGCATGGCTAAATAAAATAGTTTGGTGTTAATTTATTACAAAATCAGCAGCAATATTATCTGCTTATTGTATTGAAAGTTAGTAAATTGTGTCAACTTTTTCCGACAGGATTCCTTTACCTTTCCATGATTCCTTTAGCCAGAGTCCACTATTTAGAACTGACAAACTCTGATACTACTACTCAGAATTATTAGATTCATTTGATGTTAGTAGTTGCACATTTTTACATCAGTTTGTACAGGGCGGATGTCCCATACTAGAGTTGCAGGGGTTGGAAGTCTCGAGGCGATTTCATTTTCCTGCTAACTCTTGCGATGCTAAATTTCTAGACTAATTATTTTTTTAACCCTGAGGACTGATTGTGATCCATTACTACAGTCAAATATGATTCTGGGACCGCAGTGGAATCAGTGACATTGGTCGCAGTGACTTGTGGCTTGTTTAGGCAACTGGTCACTGAATAGCCACCGAGGCTCAGGGAAAACATATCTGCTCATAATAATTGTATCAACATCAGTTGTCGGATTTATATAGTCAGCTATGCTTCGTTGAGCTTATTTGCTGGAGTTTACTTTTGCTGATAAAATTAGTAATTTAATTTGGTTTATTTGATTCAGAGGATGTTTACTCAATCTTTAAAGTCAGTGACAGCTCTGAAACTGCAGTGGGATCAGTGACATTGGTCGCAGTGACTTATAGTTGATTAGGCTCCCGGTCACTGATTTACCACAGAGACTTCATGAGCTCATCTTCAGCTATATATGATGATCACAAATTGAACCTCTGTTGATATAGTCAGCTGTATTTTCCTATTATGTTTTTACTGGAGTTTTATATTCAGCTGACAAATTAAAATTTATATTTGAATTGTTTGTTTGCCGGCATAGGCTGTTTCAAGCTTAATACTGGGCCTGAGTAACTTGCCTCCTGCAGAATTTAACAGATTTATTCCCTAATTTTTAGTTTGGCTAATGATGAATTTGTTGTAGTAGTCTGCACCTACAAGCATTCCTATGTCGGTGAGGTGATCAGACTTAATTGTATTGGCCAATTTTATTCCCTATTTCTCAGGAATTTGGTAGTGGCTCCTAGACCTTGTACATATAGGTCCATTGGAATTGAATCCACCATGATGGGCGGTACTTGACGGACATAGCCGCCTAAACGTTCTAATAGTTGCACCACCTGGTTGACTTGAGGTCCTGTATCAGTCAGGAACCCCGGGTTATAATGAATTTCACCTGGGACACAGGCTTTAATTGTAGATTATCTGCCACCTTTTGGGTGACAATTATATATTAAATGTTCTCTGGGACTCTTGGTCAAACAACCCTCGGGTTTTGACTCTGGCCCTCTTAGTTTTGATGGTAAGTTGGGCAGTGTCATGTTCACAGAAAATGGTACCATCCGTTTTCTATGTGTGGCGGCTGAGACGCCAGTAGAGAGAGTAGAGAAGGTAAACAGAAGCAGGACGCTACCAGCTTGGGTGATACTAGTTATGTAATTGTTTATAAGTAATAAAGTCAGTAACAAAGTCATGACTTTACATCAACCTTACAACCAAGACTTTCTCAGCTATACACAAACACCACATTGGCAATGAGAATGAACTGGGAACGCAGGTATTTGTTCAACTTCAAACACAAGGAAGGACGATGCTGTCTCGCCCAGAGGAGGAGAGAAGTCGTGCTGTCTGTAAACACCATACCCGATGCTGTATGCTAACCAATGCTTGATGATATATTGGACTTGTATCCAAGATTGACCATGTAATAGATTAATTGTACAATGTATATGATGTAACTATATAACCTGAGCTTGTAAAAGCACCTATATCACCTTCAGTGATTAAGTGCTTAATTGCACACTAGTTTCTTTATCAGCTATCTCACCCTGTCAGAGTAAATGAGATAAATGTCTGTGAATGCATGTGTGTATATATGTATATGTGTGTGTATGTATATGTATGGGTATAAAGTATATCTGGAAGCTGATCAGAATTACATTTCACCTTTGTAAATGTACATTAATGACACTGTGTAGAAGACACATCGAACACTTTATGTAAGGCATACGTAAATCTGTGTATCTATGTATTTACGTATGTAGGTTAGCTTAGCATTTTAAAAGCACCGACTCACCTTCAGTGGTTGATTGTTCAATAAACCCTTGAAATATATGTTTAACACATCTCTAACCCTGTCCATGGAGGACAGAAGAAAATGTATATATGCTGGTTAGCATTGTAAATGTGTGGCCACGTCTGTGGTAGAAAACAATAAAAAAAAAAAAAAAAATGCTTTGTGCTAACCATTGCTGTGTGCTAACCAATGCTGTATGCTAACCAATGCTGTGTGCTACCCAAGCTGTGCTGACTGAAGCTATGATAGAGGAATCTGCCGACGCTGTGTACGAAACGACGCTTTGATGTGTACAAAAACTGATGTTTTGGTTACAAAACGACGCTTCGTGCTACAAAATTCTTCACGCTGTGAACCAACTGCTGCCAACTGCTGTGCCAACTGCTGCCTACTGCTGTGCCAACTGCTGCCAACTGCTAACAACTGCTGTGCCAACTGCTGCCTACTGCTGTGCCAACTGCTAACAACTGCTGTGCCAACTGCTGTGTTGCTGTGAGTAGGAACAACACATGTACACAAGGGCTAGGTAAGAAGTCAGTTGCTGCTGTATTGTGCACTGTTGTGAACTTTTGCATTAAAATGCTTGTGTGCTTTGCAAAATTAAAGTAATTACAGTGAATTCTTAAATAACATATACAGTGCAGTAAGTGTTATATATTCTGAGGAACATTTAAGTGATAAGTTTACATTTATTCAGTAAAAATGGCAAATATACCTCAGTTTCCTGCATTTGATCCTGACTGTGACCAGACAAACCTGTCACAGAGGTGGACCAAATGGCTTAAAAGGTTTGAAAATTTGTTGATAGTTTCTGACATCAAAAGTGCTGAAAGAAAGCGTGCCTTTCTACTTCATTATGCAGGTGATAGAGTTTGTGACATCTTTGATACACTGAAAGACACTGGTGGTGCCAAAGATTATGACACTGCCAAAGCCAAATTAACTGAGCATTTCAAACCAAGGCAAAATACTGCTATGAAAATTATGCATTTCAGGAGAGTGAAACAGCTCTCTAATGAAACTGTGGATCAATACCACACACGTCTGCAGAGTTTAGCAGCCCATTGTGAGTTTGCTGATGTTGACAAAGAAATCAAACAGCAAATAATTGAAACATGCACACCTACACGTCTCTGTCGAAGAGCTCTAGAACTTGTTGATGAAAGTTCTCTTACCAAGATACTGGATATTGCTCGTCGAATGGAAGATGCTGCACCAGATGCTCGTGTCATGGAGTGCAGTGCCAACAACAGTTCTGCCACTGTTACTAACAGTGAAGAGGTACTTAAGGTTCAGGGAGGACACCGTAATCATAGAAGATATCATGCCAAACCTAACATTAAATTGAGCCGAGAACCACATCACAACTGGAGTCATGGAACAAGACTCAAGCAGTCACAACGACTGACATCAAAGGGTGTCAACAATAAATGTTACAATTGTGGAGGAGACTACCCACACCAAGGTAATGTTTGTCCTGCACAAGGTAAGAAGTGCTATGAGTGTAGAAAACTAGGTCATTTTGGTGCTATGTGTCGTTCCGCACTAAAGAAACCACAATCAATAAATAAAAGCAATGTACGAGGATCAAGTCATAGGGGTCGAGGTGGCAAACACAATATTGCACCTCAAATCAAGAATACTAATATACAAGACAACATTTCATTGCAATCAGTCTCAGATGACAGTGAATGTGATTACACTTATGGAGTACAAGCAATCACAGAATGGAATGATCTTCCAAACAACCCAGAGACTATAGTATACATTGCTGGCATTTGTCTCAAAGTTCTCATTGACACTGGATCAAACATTGACACCACTGCTGAGTGCCACTATGAAAAATTTAAAAAACAGTTCCCAAAGCATGAAAACTACAATGGCAAAGCCACTGCCTATGCTTCAAAGGTAGCCTTACCAGTGATTGGAACTTTCACTGCAGAGATTAAGTCAAAGAATGCAATGCTCACTACTACATTCCATGTTGTTAGGAATGCAAAGGAATCTCTACTCAGTTACAAGACTTCAAACAAATTGGGGCTACTTCAGCTTTCTAATGCTGTAGCAGTGGAATCTGCAAACAATGTTGATGGTATTGTTGCTGAATTTTTTGATCGATTTGAAACAATGGATTGTTCTACTGATAGCAAAGTTCAGCTGCACATTAACCCAGATGTAATTCAAGTTGCCGAGGAATATGTACGCTCTGTAACCTGTGATGCAGTCCCTAAGGCTCTCACTCTTGATGAAATCCGTACTGCAACCCTAGAGGACCCAACTCTGCAAGCAACAGTGGATGCATTGACTAAGAAAAAGTTTCCACGCATCCCACCCTCAGGAGTTGACCAAGATGCATTCAAAGCACTTGAACGCATCCAGACAGAATTAAGTGTTACGCAACAACGCGACACCGTGCTGCGAGGTACTCGTATCGTCATTCCAGCTGTTCTCCAGCAACGTGCTCTGAAGCTTGCACATCAAGGACACCAAGGTCTTGTAAGGACCAAACGGCTGCTACGAGAAAAGGTGTGGTTTCCTGGCATTGATCGTCAAGCAAAGGACATGCATGATGCCTGTGTCCCTTGCCAAGCTGCAGTGGATACTTCAAGACCAACACCTCTACAACCTTCACCACTACCTGCTGCACCATGGACGGAAGTATCGATGGACTTCTGCGGACCGCTACCAACTGGAGAGTACTTGATGGTAGTCATTGATGATCACTCACGTTATCCAGAAGTAGAAATCATCACTTCCACATCTGCAAAGGCCGTCATCCCGAAACTCGACAAGATCTTTTCAAACTTTGGCATTCCTGAAGTTGTCAAGACGGACAATGGACCGCCATTCAATGGACAAGACTTCGTCAACTTTGCTGAGCATATTGGATTCAAACACCGCCGTGTGATGCCACTACATCCTCAAGCAAATGGAGAAGTCGAGAGATTCATGCAACCTCTCATGAAAGCTGTACGCTGTGCTCATGCCGAAGGACGATCCTGGAAACAAGCTATGTATGCTTTTCTCAGGAACTACCGTGCAACACCACATGGAACACTGGGCAAGTCGCCTGGTGAACTTTTATTTGAACGTCCTATGGGGATCGCACTACCTGTCATGCCAGCCAAAGTAACGGATAAACGTCTCGCTCAGAAGGATGCACTAGCCAAGGGCAAAATGAAAATTGCTCATGATCAACGTGCAAAGGAACAATTCATAAAGGTTGGAGATACTGTTCTAGTTAAAAAGAAAAAAGAGGGAAAGTTAGATATGCCGTATGATACAAAACCATATAAAGTGATTAGTGTAAAAGGAACTATGGTAACAGCGAGTAATAGAGATCATAGTATAACACGTAATATGGCTTATTTCAAAGTGATTCCAACTAGTGTAGAAAATGATGAAGTGCAAAGTCGTGCAAAAGAAAAAGAAAAGATGAGTTATAACACAATAAACAATTCATCAAGGGATATTCTTGTATTTAAGGACTCTCGTCCTAAACGTCATGTTAAACGCCCTACACGATATGATGATTAATTGTGCTCCTATGTAATACAAAGTATTTACCTATTATGCTAAACTAAATTTAATATTGTTTGAAATGCAGATCTCTCATTCACTATTTTGTAACTTTGTATTACAGTTTCTTTCATGTTTGTTTAACATTGCATATGTATTTTTAACATTGAAATCCTTTGTGGTAAAGATTAAGTTGTTTAAATTCTTTGTGTGCTTAATTAATGTTAAATGTATGCAATATCTCTTGATATGTTAATAACTTACTTTGTGTCAATAACTTTGCTTTGTGCTACAAGCATGGTAGACATCCTGTATTCATTCTTTTTAAAGAAAAGGAGGGATGTCATGTTCACAGAAAATGGTACCATCCGTTTTCTATGTGTGGCGGCTGAGACGCCAGTAGAGAGAGTAGAGAAGGTAAACAAAAGCAGGACGCTACCAGCTTGGGAGATACTAGTTATGTAATTGTTTATAAGTAATAAAGTCAGTAACAAAGTCATGACTTTACATCAACCTTACAACCAAGACTTTCTCAGCTATACACAAACACCACAGGCAGTAGACAAAGTTGCATTATTTCTTGACTTTGTCGATAGCACACTATTATTCTGTCGCACCTTGCAATACTGTACTGTAGTAGGAATGTTATCTTTAATACACACAGAAATCACACTAGCGTGATATATCAAATGAATAAATTCTCAAGGGCCGTGATGAGAGTTGGAACTTACGTCCAGGATGATCCCAGACGCGCCTTAATCGACTGCGCCACGACATGGTATAAGAATTGCAACTGGGATTGCTACTGCTTACACATGGATCCTGCAGTCTCTCCGAGACACAAACCAGGGTTTTATACGATATCACGGCCCTTATGGATTTATTCATTTCATAAATCACGCTAGTGTGATTTCTGTGTGAATTGAAGTAAGGGCGAAGAGGTAGAACAGCTTGTTGATAGAGCCCGGGTGCATGGGGGAATTGTGTAAAACCTTTTGTGTAAAACCAATTCTTTTGACTACGTCGTGGCTCAGTCGATTAAGGCGCGTCTGGGGTCATCCTGGATATAAGTTCGAACCCTCATCACGGCCCTTGTGGATTTATTCATGTTATCTTCCAGCTTAGGGTTTGGAGAATTGATTTAGGTGTCCCTGCACAATGCTGCTTGATGCTGACCTTTGTTGCACCTATTACAGGTGTGTAATTGGGTCTCACAGGTGTTGGTGTTGTGTTTCCTGAGGCACCTCGTGCAATTTTGCAACTCTGAGTCGCTTTACACATACGTCACAATCAGGATAATTGGTGCAGTGGTATATTGAATGTTCTTCTTGGCAGAACAAACATGTTCCATAACTTACAGCACCTTCTGGAGTCACCACCTTGGGTGGTACAGTAACTGTAGCACCCAAGACGGTACAGTAACTGTACCACCCAAGACGGTACAGTAACTGTACCACCCAAGGCGGTACAAACAAGGCAGCCTTTGGCCAACAACTGACCTTCCCGCAAATGCCACCTAACTCCCAGGTACATATTTACTGCTAGGCGAACAGAGGCATCAGGTGTAATCAAACCGGTTGGCTGGTGATAAGGTCCGACCTTGGGAATAAAGAGGAGGCAGAGCGTGGTGGTGGTGGAGGTGAAGATGAGGGTGGTGGTGGTGGTGGAGGTGAAGATGAGGGTGGTGGTGGTGGAGGTGAAGATGAGGGTGGTGGTGGTGGAGGTGAAGATGAGGGTGGTGGTGGTGGAGGTGAAGATAAGGGTGGTGGTGGTGGAGGTGAAGATGAGGGTGGTGGTGGTGGAGGTGAAGATAAGGGTGGTGGTGGTGGAGGTGAAGATGAGGGTGGTGGTGGTGGAGGTGAAGATAAGGGTGGTGGTAGTGGAGGTGAAGATGAGGGTGGTGGTAGTGGAGGTGAAGATGAGGGTGGTGGTAGTGGAGGTGAAGATGAGGGTGGTGGTGGTGGAGGTGAAGATGAGGGTGGTGGTGGTGGAGGTGAAGATAAGGGTGGTGGTGGTGGAGGTGAAGATGAGGGTGGTGGTGGTGGAGGTGAAGATAAGGGTGGTGGTAGTGGAGGTGAAGATGAGGGTGGTGGTAGTGGAGGTGAAGATGAGGGTGGTGGTAGTGGAGGTGAAGATGAGGGTGGTGGTGGTGGAGGTGAAGATGAGGGTGGTGGTGGTGGTGGAGGTGAAGATGAGGGTGGTGGTGGTGGAGGTGAAGATGAGGGTGGTGGTGGTGGAGGTGAAGATGAGGGTGGTGGTGGTGGAGGTGAAGATGAGGGTGGTGGTGGTGGTGGTGAAGATAAGGGTGGTGGTAGTGGAGGTGAAGATGAGGGTGGTGGTAGTGGAGGTGAAGATGAGGGTGGTGGTGGTGGAGGTGAAGATGAGGGTGGTGGTAGTGGAGGTGAAGATAAGGGTGGTGGTAGTGGAGGTGAAGATGAGGGTGGTGGTGGTGGAGGTGAAGATGAGGGTGGTGGTAGTGGAGGTGAAGATGAGGGTGGTGGTGGTGGTGGTGGTGAAGATGAGGGTGGTGGTAGTGGAGGTGAAGATGAGGGTGGTGGTAGTGGAGGTGAAGATGAGGGTGGTGGTGGTGGAGGTGAAGATGAGGGTGGTGGTGGTGGAGGTGAAGATGAGGGTGGTGGTAGTGGAGGTGAAGATAAGGGTGGTGGTAGTGGAGGTGAAGATGAGGGTGGTGGTGGTGGTGGTGAAGATGAGGGTGGTGGTAGTGGAGGTGAAGATGAGGGTGGTGGTAGTGGAGGTGAAGATGAGGGTGGTGGTGGTGGAGGTGAAGATGAGGGTGGTGGTGGTGGAGGTGAAGATGAGGGTGGTGGTGGTGGAGGTGAAGATGAGGGTGGTGGTGGTGGAGGTGAAGATGAGGGTGGTGGTGGTGGAGGTGAAGATGAGGGTGGTGGTGGTGGAGGTGAAGATGAGGGTGGTGGTGGTGGTGGAGGTGAAGATAAGGGTGGTGGTAGTGGAGGTGAAGATGAGGGTGGTGGTGGTGGAGGTGAAGATGAGGGTGGTGGTGGTGGAGGTGAAGATGAGGGTGGTGGTGGTGGAGGTGAAGATGAGGGTGGTGGTGGTGGTGGTGGTGAAGATGAGGGTGGTGGTGGTGGAGGTGAAGATGAGGGTGGTGGTGGTGGAGGTGAAGATGAGGGTGGTGGTGGTGGAGGTGAAGATGAGGGTGGTGGTGGTGGAGGTGAAGATGAGGGTGGTGGTGGTGGAGGTGAAGATGAGGGTGGTGGTGGTGGAGGTGAAGATGAGGGTGGTGGTGGTGGAGGTGAAGATGAGGGTGGTGGTGGTGGAGGTGAAGATGAGGGTGGTGGTGGTGGAGGTGAAGATAAGGGTGGTGGTAGTGGAGGTGAAGATGAGGGTGGTGGTGGTGGAGGTGAAGATGAGGGTGGTGGTGGTGGAGGTGAAGATGAGGGTGGTGGTGGTGGTGGTGGTGAAGATGAGGGTGGTGGTGGTGGTGGAGGTGAAGATGAGGGTGGTGGTGGTGGTGGTGGTGAAGATGAGGGTGGTGGTGGTGGTGGAGGTGAAGATGAGGGTGGTGGTGGTGAAGATGAGGGTGGTGGTGGTGGTGGAGGTGAAGATGAGGGTGGTGGTGGTGGAGGTGAAGATGAGGGTGGTGGTGGTGGTGGTGGTGAAGATGAGGGTGGTGGTGGTGGAGGTGAAGATGAGGGTGGTGGTGGTGGTGGTGGTGAAGATGAGGGTGGTGGTGGTGGTGGAGGTGAAGATGAGGGTGGTGGTGGTGGAGGTGAAGATGAGGGTGGTGGTGGTGGAGGTGAAGATGAGCGTGGTGGTGGTGGAGGTGAAGATGAGGGTGGTGATGATGACGTAGGCGAGGGTCGTTCTCTGGCCGATAATGTTGGCGGCGACGATGACGATGATGGACGTGATCACCACGTTGTGGACGCTCATCCCGATGTACTGCGAGTCGTTCAGTGCTGGGATTTTGACGTGCCTGCCGGGAGAGATAATGGTTAGTTGATGATCATAGTACCCACAACATTCTATGTCTCCTTCCTCCACCATTACGATTGGTTTTCATAATCTTAGAAAATTACCCTATTCTCCTTAGGGTAATTTGAGGCTATATGAGGCTTTCACCCTATGCCCCTGTTACCTAGCAGTAAAATAGGTACCTGGGTGTTAGTCAGCTGTCACGGGCTGCTTCCTGGGGGTGGAGGCCTGGTCGAGGACCGGGCCACGGCGACACTAAAGCCCCAAAATCATCTCAAGATAACCTCCTATGACGTTTTGCAATGCGCCACTGACATTTTCCACATCCCTACGACGTTTTCCAATGTTCCTAATACACTTTGTCACGCTCCTATGACTTTTTCCACACTCCTACGAATTCTTAAAGCTACTATTGTCCTCAATGTCCAGGCCGTTGTCGTCGTGAGGGTTGTTAGTGGGTGGCTGTTGTAGTGTGAAGGTTGTTAGTGAGTGGCTGTTGTAGTGTGAGTGTTGTTAGTGGGTGGCTGTTGTAGTGTGAGGGTTGTTAGTGGGTGGCTGTTGTCGTGTGAGGATTGTTAGTGGGTGGCTGTTGTAGTGTGAGTGTTATTAGTGAGTGGCTGTTGTAGTGTGAGTGTTGTTAGTGGGTGGCTGTTGTAGTGTGAAGGTTGTTAGTGGGTGGCTGTTGTAGTGTGAGGGTTGTTAGTGGGTGGCTGTTGTAGTGTGAAGGTTTTAGTGTGTGGCTGTTGTAGTGTGAAGGTTGTTAGTGGGTGGCTGTTGTAGTGTGAGGGTTGTTAGTGGGTGGCTGTTGTAGTGTGAGGGTTGTTAGTGGGTGGCTGTTGTAGTGTGAGTGTTGTTAGTGGGTGGCTGTTGTAGTGTGAGTGTTGTTAGTGGGTGGCTGTTGTAGTGTGAGTGTTGTTAGTGGGTGGCTGTTGGAGTGTGAGGGTTGTTAGTGGATGGCTGTTGGAGTGTGAAGGTTGTTAGTGTGTGGCTGTTGTAGTGTGAAGGTTGTTAGTGGGTGGCTGTTGTAGTGTGAGGGTTGTTAGTGGGTGGCTGTTGTAGTGTGAGGGTTGTTAGTGGATGGCTGTTGTAGTGTGAGGGTTGTTAGTGGTGGCTGTTGTAGTGTGAGTGTTGTTAGTGGGTGGCTGTTGTAGTGTGAGGGTTGTTAGTGGGTGGCTGTTGTAGTGTGAGGGTTGTTAGTGAGTGGCTGTTGGAGTGTGAGGGTTGTTAGTGGATGGCTGTTGTCGTGTGAGGGTTGTTAGTGGGTGGCTGTTGTCGTGTGAGTGTTGTTAGTGAGTGGCTGTTGTAGTGTGAGTGTTGTTAGTGAGTGGCTGTTGTAGTGTGAGTGTTGTTAGTGGGTGGCTGTTGTAGTGTGAGGGTTGTTAGTGGGTGGCTATTGGAGTTTGAGGCTCGACACGATGGCACTTCATGTCTTTTTTGAGCCTTGTGCTCCTGCAGCCATCTTCACTAATTTTACTGGATGCATTTTTCTCTTCCTCGTGTTTCTTTCTTCCTTCTCCAATTCTACTTTCTGGATGAGGCTTCTTAGGACTCCAGGTCTACTGGCTGAAGAGTGCCGCCCTAAGTCACCCGACATAAGAACAGAAGGTTAAACGAATGATTATTTGAACTCGGAACAGTTCTGATGGAGGGCGAGTTGGGGTGGTACTCTTCAGCCCGTAGACCTGGAGTACCTGACGTGGCCGACCCATGGGGAAGCTTTATGTTAAACTGTCATCGTTGCTGAACCGAATCTCGACGGACTGACGGTTGTTAAGGTAATGATTGTTGGCTGTATATCCAGGATGGACTCCTGGGATGGCCTTGTTCTGTGGGATTCCCTGTCCATTAAATTGTGGCTCCATGGTGGGTGTGGAGGCGTCGTGGACGGTATTTTGTGGTCGTTTTGTGCAGACTTCCGACCCTCATTTTTCTCATTAAAGACTTGTGGGGTAGACGACCAGGCCGGTTTTCATCCAACTTGTCCACTTACAAAGAACGTCGCATTTCGATCGTATGCGTTACATAAGGCCAAAAATCGTCGTACTAGAAAATGGAAGTGGCTCGTGAAAGTGGTGTACTGTCGTCCTGTTTTGTATTTTGGGTCCTCTGATAGGTTAGGAGAAGGGCACTTTAATTTGACCGTTTTCTTGACGTTGGGAAACCTTAGGAGGACGGGCTGTTTCATCAGGGCCCGGGTTGGACCATGATGGAAGTACATATTCTGTAGACCCGGCCACACTGCATCCAGGGACTTTATCTCTGATTACCCCTACTGATCCTCCCCGCTCCCATCCCACTTCTGTTGCTGGGTTGACTTTCAAGCCTCCTGGTGTGGTTATCTCGTCCCCTGGTGTGGTTATCTCGTCCCCTGGTGTGGTTATCTCGTCCCCTG
>WNGS01000606.1:0-18299 GCA_020271785.1 Procambarus virginalis | reverse complement strand
TTCTCAAATTTCGGGCAGCCGGCGAAAACCAACCGTCTGTAGGATTTCGTCTCACCCGTGGGAATGGCGGAGCCTACAGGAGAGTAAAACAGAGCTTTCAGAAACAAGGCCTATGGCCATGACAGGTATGCGTGCACGAGCACACGGGTCAAGGATGACCCAGAACAGGTCAGTACGTTGGTGGCAGACCTACGTTTGAGATGACGGTTGAAGGTGTGAGATTGACGTTTTTGTGGACACCGGAAGTCAAGCAACTCTCATTAAAAAGTCAGCCTTCAGCACACTTAAAGAGACACGCCTTAAGCGTTGTGGGAAGCATTTAACAGCAGTGAATGGGCAACATATTAATATCTTGGGCCAGGCCACTCTTAATTTTGAAGTGGGTAAGGGAGAAGCTTACCCACACAATTGCACGATTGTCGAGAATCTTGCATTCCCTGGTCAGGTTTTGTTGGGAATGGATTTTCTGGGACGAGTTAACTTTTCGTTGTCTGCTCAACAGGGATCAAGGAAGTGCAGATTGAAGTTGGGCCAGGTAGTTTATCCCATTAAAATGGTAGATCATCCACCAGTAATTGCTTCCATTAGTAAGAAACAGAAGTACAACATTCACTACCCTAAGTTGTTGTTTAAGTCTCTTCCAGACACAGATAAGAAATCATGTGGGTTACATGCCTTAGTGAAACAATGTTGCCCACCACATTCAGTAAAATTCCTTAAAGTATCAGTGGGACGTCACATTGCACCAGGTACCACCTTCAGGTGGCTGGGAGATGTGACAGGTTGTTGATCCCTCATCATTTGATCACAGTGCTTGATAAAGGTGCCCTTATTCCAGTTGTCAATCTCTCGCACAAAACCTATCGTTTCAGGGCAGGTGATAGGGTGTCTCAGGCTACAGTTGTAGAAAATACAGGAATTTTTCAGTATCAAAGCCAGGAGGAGATGCCAGCCACCACAGCACAATGTAGTGCGCTGAATGTTACAGATAGTAGTACACAGGGGAAACACAAGACCGAGACAGGAAAAAGTAGTAATACTCAGGAAGTTGATAAGTTAATCTCGGCTCTGGATTTGCAACATGTGCAACAGTCAGATAGGAAACTTTTGAGAGGGATTTTACGTAAATTCCCTAGACTGTTTGCAACAGAAGACGATCAAATCGGGCTTCTGGATAGGATCGAACATGTTATTCCTACAGGTGATCATCCTCCTATTTACACCCGTCAATGGAGGCTTCCGGAACGGGCGAAGGAAGTAATTAGGGATGAGTGTCAGAAGATGTTGAGACAGAATGTGATAGAGCCTAGTACATCACCATGGTTGTCGCCAGTAGTGTTGGTACGTAAACCAGATGGTAGTTATAGGTTTTGTGTTGACTACCGAAAGATAAATGAAATTACTAAAGGTGATGTGTATCCTTTGCCACGGATACAAGAAATAATAGATCAGTTTGGGGCAGCTAAATACTTTTCCACTCTGGATGCGAAATCTGCGTATTGGGCCATACCAGTAGCTGAGAAAGATAGAGAGAAGACCGCCTTCTCTGATGGGGTTCATACTTATCAATTCAAGCGGATGCCTTTCGGGTTAAAACAGCGCCTTCATCATTTCAGAGGGCTATTAATTATATCCTCAGTCCAGTCTTGGGAAGGCACTCATTAGCGTACCTGGATGATGTGGTTATCTACTCCAGGACGTTCGATGAGCACTTACGAGATTTGACTGAGACGTTGTCACTATTAGATAAGGCGGGCTTCAAACTTAACGTGAGTAAGTGCACTCTGGCGTCTCAGAAATTCAAGTTTCTGGGATTCCAGGTGAGCACAGATGGTATCCGACCTGACCCCGACTCCTGTCGTGCCATTGCTGACATGCCAACACCTAAGACAGCAAAGGATGTTCGAAGGTTTCTGGGGGCAGCCGGATATTTCCGTCGCCACATAGAGGGTTTTGCAAGTACAACAGCACCGTTAACTGAGCTTACTAAGAAAAATGCTAAATTCGTTTGGAAACCTGAGCATGATAACGCTTATGCAAAATTAAAAAGTCAACTCATTACAACCCCAGTATTGGCAGTACCTGATTTTGATAAGGAGTGGGAAGTACACACTGACGCCAGTGGTATAGCTATTGGTGGGTGCTTAATGCAACGTGATAATGACAATCTTCCTCACCCTGTAGCATATTTCAGCAGGAAGGTTAAGGGTCCGGAGGTCCGCTATTCTGCAACGGATAGGGAAGCTTTGGCTGTGGTAGAAAGTGTCAGGTACTTTGAACCGTATCTTTTCCAACGACACTTTGTCATTTATACAGATCACAGAGCTTTAACTCATATTTTTAAGAAAAGAACTAAGTGCCCTCGCATGTCACGTTGGTCTCATGAACTAGCTGCTCACTCGTTCCAAATACTTTACAAGCCTGGTCCATCACATGTTGTACCAGACACTTTGAGTAGAAACATTGCTACTATTAATGTAAATCTTAATATTGAAAATATTTCCAGCGAGAAAATGCGAGAATTCCAGATGAACGAACCAAGGTGGAAAGAAATTATTGAACTTTTAGAGGGAGGAAAATATCCGTCAAAGAAAAGTAATTTAGCAATTCATGATTTTGAAATGAAGGATGGGGTCTTATTTTATGTAAAGGGACAGAAGGATCGTGCAGTTTTTCAGCTGGTTATCCCAGAGGTGTTGAAGAAGTCAGCGTTGAAACTCGCGCATGCGTCTAAGATTGCAGGTCATCCGGGGATTTTTAAAACTCACATGAAAGCCAAGTCACTCTTTTTCTTCCCCGGTATGTTAACAGAGGTCATTAACTTCGTTAAGTCCTGTGGTCATTGTCAAAGGAGGAAAGGTACCCTTAAGGTACAAGCTCCATTGCAAGAATTCCCAGAAATTTTGGAACCTTTAGATCGGGTGGGGGCTGATCTGATTGATCTGCATCACAGTCATTCAGGAAACCGTTACGTATTGGTGTTGGTAGACCACCTTTCCAGGTACACCACACTGATTGCATTGCCTCAGAAAGATTCACGAACTGTTGCAAAGGCGTTCTTAGATAGGTTTGTCACTGTATTCGGTCCCCCTAAAGTATTAGTTTCTGACCGAGGTCAGGAATTTAATGGGAATATTTTCAGAGAAGTATGTAAAATTGTAGAAACCACTTCAGCATTCACTACGGCTTATCACCCTCAGGCTAACGGTATGACAGAACGGACGAATCGATCAGTTAAAGATATGCTTGCAATTCTTGCAGAGCATGATGTCAATTCGTGGGACGAACACCTCCCCTATGTCCAGTTTGCTCTGAACACTGCCATCCATCAGTCCATTAACACCCAACCCCTTTTGTTGTTCACAGGTCATTCATGTAATTTCCCATCAGGTCTGCTTAACAGACATAATATTGCATATGGGGAAGACTACCCATCAGAAGTTTTAAATAAGATGAAAAATGCATGGAGAATTGCAGCTAGGGCTTCCAAGACAGCACGAGATCGCTATGCTCAGCATTATGACAAAAAGGTACGACCCCTTGAATTGAAAGTCGGGAGTCTTGTGTTGAGAGTTAATGAGGCGGCTCCCGCCAATCAGAGTAGGAAACTTGCACCTAGATGGCGGGGCCCTTACCGAGTAATTGAAAGAAAAGGTCCGGTTAATTTTGTTATTAAAGGTATTTTTGAAGACCAAGTTGAGAGAACAATTCATATTAATAAATTAAAACCTTATCACGCGAGGGAGGAACTAGAGCTGCCTTCAGCAAGTCTAATTCCTGACCTGTCTAATGATCCAAGTGATGAGTCAGATGATGAGGATGACCTCCTGTCAAACCTCATCAGTAGTCAAGTTCAATCTTGTCACCCTATGGTAACAAGGTCGCGAGCTGTACAGTAAGTGTAATGATCTTCCCTAGTCAGGTTTAGTAAAAGTTCATATAATCCTGTAGAGGCAATGGTGTGTAGTTACTGATGTGCATGACTCAGGTAGCATACTTGCCTTGCTCTGGGGTTTCCAACTTCCTATACCTCAGAGTAATATCCATGCTTCCGCCATTTGTTGTTGACTGTCTTTCTCAGGTCTGACGGTACACCAGTTCCAGCCTCCCAGTCACACGTGAACCAAGGATCGAGATCAGCAGGTCTGGGGATGACCCACCTGGCTGATAAGATCGGGGTCTGAGGCACGTTACATAAAGTCCTCCCCCTTGTACCCGGTAACTCGTCAATTGGTTATCCGGAAGGGGTGACTGGCGTACAGTCACCCAGCCGACACCTCACGTCACTAACGAGGTTGTCCCAGTCCAGCCATGCTGTCTTCACGGAGCAGAGTCAGTCACCATCACAGCCGTGGGCTAGCTGTCTCAAGGTCACCAACCAAGTCCACCAGCCGCCAAGTCAAGACTGCGGAAAACCGGAAGTGGAAGACGAGTGGTCTACGAAGAAGAACGCTAATTGCAACGACTGTCAGCTCTCTCAAAACCTGCGGTTGCGTCGTCTGTGGAAACGAAGAGGCAACACGGCGGTCCCGGGTACGAACAGCACTACCCCTACAGAGTGCTGCTGTTTCGCCAGAGGAGGTACAACCCTGTATCTCGGCCCAAGCTCAGCTGCACGAGGGGTTGCACGGAAAGGTGTACCGGCCCAGTAGTACCGGGATAACAAGTAAACGTCGGTAGATGACGTCGCCCAGGAGCTGAGGCAGGGCCCACCTGTCCTGTCACCATGCCATCCTCTTCAACGCCACTCGAACCTCACTACCAACGCGAGACATCATGACACGTCGAAGCTGTGCTCTACGGTGGCAGCCATGGTTAACAACAATCCATCATGACTGTTGGAAGCGATAAGAAGAGGTGAACCCGGGTTCCTGTTAGCGGGGTCCACCTGAGCTGACAGCCGCCAGCTGTCAGCTGTCACGCAAGCCAGGACGGGCAGTACGAGACCCCCTGTACTGTCCGTAGTTGGCCGAGGCCGGAAATGGAACTTCCAGATGACCAGGATCTTCAAGCAACTTGAGGTAGTCGCCGGAATCTACAGCAACGAGATGTCACCAGGACCGAACGATAGAACTTTTGTATAGAAAAGTTTATATAAAATGAATTTTAAGTAATATAGTAAACTGTGTTAACTCGGAACAGTTAGTTCAACTTTCTAATTTTCCATCTGATAGTAACACCTCTGTACACCTTCGGAAGCTCTCTGGAACAGTATTAAATGTTGAAAACTAGAACTAGTGAAATAGAAAAAGAAATCTAGAAAGTGAACATCTAGAAATTGTTACTAGAAAATTACCTTGTCTCTAGAAAAGTTGTTTGAGTGAACTGTTTGAGAACCATCTAGTAGGATCTCTAGAAACGTTGATCAGTGGGGAACTTTATCTAGATTTTTCTAGATCCTAGATACTGATATTTATATATTATTTTTTTTTTTTTTTGTGGATTACTGAACAATAAGGTGTGGTACACAGTCTGAAAAATGTGTTCACCCGCTGTTGTTGTTGGTTAAGAGACATGTCTGTGGACATTGAATTTTTTTTAATAAAAATATTTTTGTGTATTTTCTTTAGGTTAAGGATTTGGACACGCTGTGGTAGGCAGTTGCCACAGGTGTGGGACACGGGTCCCTGAGAGGGAATATTCTCTATATTTTGATAGAATTTTATAATTTGTTTTTATTTTTGATGACATTGATTCTTTTTAATATTTTTTCTATGTGATGTGTGTTGATTTTTGTTCCAGGTGGAATACTGGGATAGCGGAAGGCTATCGGCTGTTTTTAGCTAGTGATTGTTGCTAGGTTTGGATTTGGTTTCTATATCAAGACAGGTATAGGATGTTTTGTCTTCCAGGTAGTTGGAAGGTACAGGGCTGCATCCAAGTGGACAGCCAGGATTAGAGACGGTCTCTGTCCTTATGTGTTATGTATTATTTCTGTGTTTGTTTTATGTATACGTGCTGGGGCACACCTTTGGGGGTGCCATTATTTTTGTTTTGGAGGAAAACATTATTCTGTTTTATGTGTTTTGCCATTATTAGTTAGGATTAGATATTATTTCTTTTGTTTGAGGCAATGGGTCATTTATTGTTGAGTTAAATGTTGTTGTGGAGTAATGTTCATGATAGGTCAGGGTTTTGGATAAGAAAAGTGTTTGTAAATTTCTTTACACACAAATTTCTTAATTTCCGAGGAGGGGGAGTTGTAATGATCTGGCGCTTAGATCATGGTTCTCCCTTCTCCATCTCCTTCTCTTTCTCCCTTCCTCCTTTCTCCCTTTCTTCTCCCTTTCCCTTCCTCCCTTTCCTCCTCCCCCGTGGGCCATCCCCATCTTTCGTCAAGGGTCAAAAGCTTGAAGCCACTGCTCCCCTCGGCCTCCCGTCATCGGAATGGTCAGTGACAAATTTTAGTACAAATACTCCAGGGCCAATAAACTTGTGTTTCTCAAATTTCAAGAGGGGCAGCGGGACCGTTGGGTTCCCTGTTGGTACCGTGGGAATGGCTCAGGAGCCTACGGGAGTAAAACTTCACTTTCAGAAACAAGGCCTATGCCCCAGGACCTAAGGGCTAGTCAAGAATTGTCTGGTCTGAGAGTGACACTCTGCGCTCATTGGTTGAGTAGAAAGGCAGTCTCAGGAGTGCCTGCCATGCCATTGGCTCAGTTCTAGTTCACCCAGTTATGTTTAAATCCATTGGCCCTAGGCTTGGGAGAGGCGGAGCTAATTGGGCCTAGGAGTGTGGTAGCATTTTTTGTAAGAGAGAGGATTCAGTGTGTCTGGGGAGTTTCAACGTAAAGGTGAAGGTCAACTGACCTGCGAACAGCCATTCAACATCTTTTGGCAAGTTGCAGTCTTGAAAGGTAATTGTGCTCCACTGTTCTTGTACGTCATTATTACTATCCATTGCTTCTTTTATTTTGGTAGACGTATTAGAGTAAGCTATAATTCAATTGTGATTAAAATATACAGTTACAATAATAAACTAATTGTTAATGTCATTTTGGTGAGTTATCTGTCCTCTTGTGTTTATTGATGGTGTTATCTAGTCATGTGATTTTCATGTGCTGTGTTAGAAATTCCCTGTGTTTCTCCATTCTTAGGAATAATAAGTAAAGCGAAAGCCTCCCGTTCAGTTCAATAAGACTAAAGTAATCCATTCAATTTCAATCACTGGTCCGTTGAGTTCCCTGATTATCGAGTCCCTTCCTTCCTGGGGACCGATAATTATAGACACATTCATTCATTTGGAAGGTGGTGGCAGTGTATAAAGGTAAGAAGATTAATAATCCCTTTCCTTGTGATATTCCTCATTTAATATTCAGCTTATATTCGTGACAGTCCAGCGAGGGGTCATACTGGTCCGATATTAGTGTTTGCTGGTTTTTAAGTGTGGACAGGGTATTACAATAAAGATATTACGATTTATTACAAGGGTGATATAACGGGTATTACAATGGTACACAGCAGCAGTAGATGTTATAGTAGAGAAATTACAATAATGGCGATAGCTAACATTACACAGTCACCCCTACATTTCAGAGAAATATCTGAAGATTATGAGTCTGAACCCCCTGTACGTCGTCTGTGGGATTTAGACACTTTAGGTATTGTCCCTGAACAACCAAGTCCTGATGATATGTGGACTTACCAGCAATATCTGGATACAGTTGTCTATAAAGACAAACAATACTGGGTGAGATTGCCATGGAAGTTGAATCATCCACAACTTCCAGTTAATTATTTCATGGCAGCCTCTTATTTACAGTCACAATTAATGCGGCTGAAAAAACAGCCAGATAAATTAAATATGTAGCATCAATTAATTCAGCAACAGCTCAACAGTAAATTTATTGAAGTTGTTGATAATGATGACTGAAAAACAGGTCACTATTTACCCCATCACGCTGTGTTGAAAGATTCATTGACAACACCAATACAGATTGTTTTCAACTGTAGTGCCAAAGTGAAGGCAAACAGCGTGTCTTTGAATGAATGTCTCCAAACGGGACCTAGCCTAACACAAAGGCTACATGATGTACTGTTACGATTCCGTACTGGTATTTTTGCTTATACTGCTGATGTCAGTAAAGCTTTCCTTAGAGTAGGCTTGCAAGAGGAGGATCGTAATTACACCAAATTTCTCTGGATTAAAGATCCCCAGGATCCTGACAGTGATGTCATAACCTATCGGTTTGCCTCTGTGCTTTTCAGAGCGACTTCCTCACCGTTTCTACTTCAAGCCACATTAGATACACATTTGAAGAAGTCAAATAGTCCTTATAAGGCAGAGATCAGTGACAACTTGTATGTCGATAATTTCCAGGGAACTACTAATGATAAATCCAAATTGGTAGAAATTTACCATGAGGCTAACCGTGAGTTATTAGGAGCCAATATGCCACTACAATCATGGGCCTCAAACAATAAATCATTAAACCAAATAATCGAGAAAGAATTTCCGGGTTATCAGGTGCCTACTCAATTAAAAGTTTTGGGCGTGGAATGGAACACAGGTACTTGTCATGTTCACAGAAAATGGTACCATCCGTTTTCTATGTGCGGCGGCTGGACGCCACTAGAAGAGAGAAGGAAAACAAGAGCATACACGACGCTACCAGCTGTCTGTGAGCACCATACCCGATGCTGTATGCAACCCCATGCTGTGTGCTGACTGTTGCTGTGTGCTGATCGTTGCTGTGTGCTGGCCGTTGCTGTGTGCTGGCCAATGCTGTGTGCTACCCAAGCTGTGCTGAGTGTTGCTGTGAGAGAGGAATCTGCCGACGCTGTGTACGAAACGACGCTTTGATGCAGTGTACAAAACCTGATGTTTTGGTTACGAAACGACGCTCCGTGCTACAAAATTCTTCACGCTGTGAACCAACTGCTGCCTACTGCTGCCAACTGCTGCCTACTGCTGCCAACTGCTGCCTACTGCTGCCTACTGCTGCCAACTGCTGCCTACTGCTGCCAACTGCTGCCAATTGCTGTACCAACTGCTAACAACTGCTGTGTTGCTGTGAGTAGGAACAACACATGTACACAAGGGCTAGGTAAGAAGTCAGTTGCTGCTGTGTTGTGCACTGTTGTGAACTTTTGCATTAAAATGCTTGTGTGCTTTGCAAAATTAAAGTAATTACAGTGAATTCTTAATAACATATACAGTGCAGTAAGTGTTATATATTCTGAGGAACATTTAAGTGATAAGTTTAAATTTATTCAGTAAAAATGGCAAATATACCTCAGTTTCCTGCATTTGATCCTGACTGTGACCAGACAAACCTGTCACAGAGGTGGGTCAAATGGCTTAAAAGGTTTGAAAATTTGTTGATAGTTTCTGACATCAAAAGTGCTGAAAGAAAGCGTGCCTTTCTGCTTCACTATGCAGGTGATAGAGTTTGTGATATCTTTGATACACTGAAAGATACTGGTGGTGCCAAAGATTATGACACTGCCAAGGCCAAATTAACTGAGCATTTCAAACCAAGGCAAAATACTGCTATGGAAATTATGCATTTCAGGAGAGCAAAACAACTCTCTAATGAAACTGTTGATCAATACCATACACGTCTGCAGGGTTTAGCAGCCCATTGTGAGTTTGCTGATGTTGACAAAGAAATCAAACAGCAAATAATTGAAACATGCACATCTACACGTCTTCGTCGAAGAGCTCTAGAACTTGTTGATGATGAAAGTTCTCTTAACAAGATACTGGATATGGCTCGTCGAATGGAAGATGCTGCACGTGATGCTCGTGTCATGGAGTGCAGTGCCAAGAACGGTTCTGCCACTGTTACTAACAGTCATGAAGTGTGTAAGGTTCAGGGAGTACACCATGATCGTAGAAGATATCATGCCAAACCTAACATTAAATTGAGCCGAGAACCACATCACAACTGGAGTCATGGAACAAGACTCAAGCAGTCACAACGACTCACATCAGAGGTTGTCAATAATAAATGTTACAATTGTGGAGGAGACTACCCACACCAAGATAATGTTTGTCCTGCACAAGGTAAGAAGTGCTATGAGTGTAGAAAACTAAATCATTTTGGTGCTATGTGTCGTTCCGCACTAAAGAAACCACAATCAATAAATAAAAGCAATGTACGAGGATCAAGTCATAGGAGTCGAGGTGGCAAACACAATATTGCACCTCAAATCAAGAATGTTAATAATATACAAGACAACATTTCATTACAACCAGTCTCAGATGACAGTGAATGTGATTATATTTATGGAGTACAATCAATCACAAAATGGAATGATCTTCCAAACAACCCAGAGACTATAGTATACATTGCTGGCATTTGTCTCAAAATTCTCATTGACACTGGATCAAACATTGACACCATTGCTGAGTGCCACTATGAAAAATTTAAAAAACAGTTCCCAAAGCTTGAAAAATACAATGGCAAAGCCACTGCCTATGCTTCAAAGGTAGCCTTACCAGTGATTGGAACTTTCACTGCAGAGATTAAGTCAAAGAATGCAATGCTCATTACTACATTCCATGTTGTTAGGAATGCAAAGGAGTCTTTACTCAGTTACAAGACTTCAACCAAATTGGGGCTACTTCAGCTTTCTAATGCTGTAGCAGTGGAATCTGCAAACAATGTTGATGCTATTGTTGCTGAATTTTCTGATCGGTTTAAATCCATAGGTTGTTATACTGATAGCAAGGTACATCTGCATATCAACCCAGATGTAATTCCAGTTGCCCAACCACATCGCCGACAACCATTCCATACTCGCAAGAAAGTCGATGCCGAACTGGATAGGCTGATAGAACTAGATATCATTGAACCGGTAACAGGCCCAACACCATGGGTAAGCCCAATTGTCACTCCACCAAAGCCGAAGAATCCAGATGAGATACGCATTTGTGTAGACATGCGTGTTCCCAACAAGGCAATAATGCGTGAACGCCATCCTACACCCACTGTAGATGATATGATCTACCGCTTGAATGGTGCAACTGTATTCAGCAAGTTAGATTTAAACAAGGGCTATCATCAGCTTGAACTTGATGATGAGAGTCGATTCATCACAACGTTTACGACACATCGAGGTCTGTATAGGTACAAGCGCCTGAGTTTTGGTATTAACAGTGCTGCTGAAGTATTCCAGCACATCATCAGCCAGGTATTGCAAGATATACCTAATGCTGACAACATGTCTGATGACATCATTGTTTATGGCCGTACCCAAGCTGAACACGACAAAGCTCTTCGTGCAACATTGCAACGCTTACGAGAAAAGAATTTGACGCTAAGCCGAGCAAAGTGTGAGTTCAATCAACATAAAATTGAATTCTTTGGACATGTACTTAGTGACAAAGGTCTGTCTCCAGATCCTAAGAAAGTTGCAGATATCAAGAATGCTGCACCTCCTTCAACATCCACTGAAGTACATAGTTTTCTGGGAATGGCAAACTACTGTTCTCGCTTCATTCCAGATTTTGCTACCATTACGAAGCCTCTACGTGAGCTCCTGAAGAAAAATGCATCATGGTACTGGAGCGATGTCGAGCAAAATGCATTTGATGCTGTGAAAGATGCACTAGTAGAAAATGCGACTGCTGCATACTTTGATCCATCAATGGACACTGAGTTAACGGTGGATGCTAGTCCTGTTGGTTTAGGTGCTGTGTTAGCCCAACACAAACCTGGTCAACCAGATTCAAGAGTAGTAATTGCCTACGCCAGCCGTTCTCTCACAGATGTTGAGCAACGATACAGTCAGACAGAGAAGGAAGCTCTTGCTCTTGTATGGGGCTGTGAACACTTCAATGTGTATCTGCTTGGTGCACCCTTTACCACGATAGTCACTGACCACAAACCGTTGGAGACCATCTTCAATAATCCAAAGTCCAAACCACCAGCTCGCATTGAGAGATGGGCTCTTCGTCTGCAACCATACAACTTTACGGTGAAATACAAGCCAGGTGCAGGCAATCCCGCTGATTACATCAGTCGACATCCTGCCAACAGTTTCACCATCACCAAGCATCAGCAAGTTGCCGAGGAATATGTACACTCTGTAACCTGTGATGCAGTCCCTAAGGCTCTCACTCTTGATGAAATCCGTACTGCAACCCTAGAGGACCCAACTCTGCAAGCAACAGTGGATGCATTGACTAAGAAAAAGTTTCCACGCATCCCACCCTCAGGAGTTGACCAAGATGCATTCAAAGCACTTGAACGCATCCAGACAGAATTAAGTGTTACGCAACAACGCGACACCGTGCTGCGAGGTACTCGTATCGTCATTCCAGCTGTTCTCCAGCAACGTGCTCTGAAGCTTGCACATCAAGGACACCAAGGTCTTGTAAGGACCAAACAGCTGCTACGAGAAAAGGTGTGGTTTCCTGGCATTGATCGTCAAGCTAAGGACATGCATGATGCCTGTGTCCCTTGCCAAGCTGCAGTGGATACTTCAAGACCAACACCTCTACAACCTTCACCACTACCTGCTGCACCATGGATGGAAGTATCGATGGACTTCTGTGGACCGCTACCAACTGGAGAGTACTTGATGGTAGTCATTGATGATCACTCACGTTATCCAGAAGTAGAAATCATCACTTCCACATCTGCAAAGGCTGTCATCCCGAAACTCGACAAGATCTTTTCAAACTTTGGCATTCCTGAAGTTGTCAAGACGGACAATGGACCGCCATTTAATGGACAAGACTTTGTCAACTTTGCTGAGCATATTGGATTCAAACACCGCCGTGTGATGCCACTACATCCTCAAGCAAATGGAGAAGTCGAGAGATTCATGCAACCTCTCATGAAAGCTGTACGCTGTGCTCATGCCGAAGGACGATCCTGGAAACAAGCTATGTATGCTTTTCTCAGGAACTACCGTGCAACACCGCATGGAACACTGGGCAAGTCGCCTGGCGAACTTTTATTTGGACGTCCTATGAGAATCGCACTACCTGTCATGCCAGCCAAGGTAACGGATAAACGTCTCGCTCAGAAGGATGCACTAGCCAAGGGCAAAATGAAAATTGCTCATGATCAACGTGCAAAGGAACAATTCATAAAGGTTGGAGATACTGTTCTCGTTAAAAAGAAAAAAGAGGGAAAGTTAGATATGCCGTATGATACAAAACCATATAAAGTGATTAGTGTAAAAGGAACTATGGTAACAGCGAGTAATAGAGATCATAGTATAACACGTAATATGGCTTATTTCAAAGTGATTCCAAATAGTGTAGAAAATGATGAAGTGCAAAGTCGTGCAAAAGAAAAAGAAAAAATGAGTTATAACTCGATAAACAATTCATCGAGGGATATTCTTGTACTTAAGGACTCTCGTCCAAAACGACATGTTAAACGCCCTACACGATATGATGATTAATTGTGTTCCTATGTAATGCAAAGTATTTACTTGTTATGCTAAACTAAATTTAATATTGTTTGAATAATGCAGATCTCTCATTCAATATTTTGTAACTTTGTATTACAGTTTCTTTCATGTTTGTTTAACATTGCATATGTATTTTTAACATTGAAATCCTTTGTGGTAAAGATTGTTAAAATTCTTTGTGTGTTTAATTAATGTTAAATGTATGCAATATCTCTTGACATGTTAATAACTTACTTTGTGTCAATAACTTTGCTTTGTGCTACAAGCATGGTAGACATCCTGTATTCATTCTTTTTAAAGAAAAGGAGGGATGTCATGTTCACAGAAAATGGTACCATCCGTTTTCTATGTGCGGCGGCTGGACGCCACTAGAAGAGAGAAGGAAAACAAGAGCATACAGGACGCTACCAGCTTGGGAGCTACTCTATCATGTAATTATTTAAGTATTAAAGTCAGTAACCAGGAATGACTTTACATCAACCTTACAACCAAGACTATCTCAGCTATACGCAGACACCACAGTACTGACGAGATGAATGTCAAGTCAGTACAAACCAATAATTCATCCGTTACCATCTCATCCCATGAGATGGTAAGATGGTAATTACCATCTCATCCCATGAGAAAATTACTCTCATATGTCAGTCAACCATTTGACCCTTTAGGCTTACTTAGTCCTATATTAATAAAGGGCAAACTCCTAATGCAGGAATGCTGGCAGAAACATATGGTATGGGATGATCTGTTGCCAACTGAGTTGCAAGAGAAATCGCAAATACTCGCAACGGATTTCAATCAATTAGGTGTTTTGAAATTTCCTCGTAATGCTTCAGGACAAAACTTACCTACAAATTTGCACATTTTTTGCGATGCCTCTGGCAAAGCATATGGCACTGCAGCCTACTTAGTCAATAGTGCACAATCAATTTTACTCACATTTAAAGCAAGAGTTGCTCCAATCAAGAAGAGATCTTTACCTCAAATGGAGTTAACTGCATTGCTAGTGGGAGTAAGATTGGCTCATTGCCTGACCAAGACACTCAATAAAATTCACTTTGGTGAAATCGTAGTGTGGTCAGACAATGAGGCAGTCTTACAATGCGTAAGAAATAACAATAATAAAACTCCCTACATTAGTAATCGCGTTAGGGAAATTCATGAATTATCTGCTGGATATAAATTCAGACATGTCCCCACTAATGACAATCCTGCAGATTACTTATCAAGAGGTTTAACATTTAAACAGTTAAGCAAGTCTTCGATGTGGTTTAATGGACCTTCATGGCTTATTAGTGGTCAGTGGCCCAAACAGAAACCACAAGTCATAGTGACCAGTATCACTACTCCCATGAAAGACCCAGAACCTCATCGAATCTCAGCTATTAATCCTCACAATTATTCTAACTTGAGTAAGTTATTAAGAGTGACAGCACATGTGTTTGACTTTCTTGCTAAGATAGGAATCAAGCATAAGTTTCCCAATCCAATCATCTACTGGATCAAACGTGCACAACAAGAGACATATGGAAGTGAATATGAAAATCTTCCAGATAAATTAACCAAGTCTCTAGGTATCTGGTATGATACCAACACTCATAATATATTAAGGTGTGGAGGACGTTTGCTTCATGCAAAAATTGATTTGGACACAAAGAATCCGATCCTTCTACCACGCCACCACATTATTACAAACTTCTAGTTTTACATCACCATCAATATGGTACTTTGCATGGTGGAGTGTTAGACACTCTCACCGACCTCAGACAGAAATATTGGCTTCCTCAAGGTCGTCAAACTGTCAAATCAATTATTAAGTTCTGTATAATCTGCAAACGCTACGATGCCCGAGTGTGTCCTTACCCAGGACCTCCACCACTCCCTAAAGAGAGGGTAGTTCATCTTCGTCCGTTTGAGACCACTGGTGTCGATTACACAGGAGCCTTGCTTCTCACTGGCAATCCGGATAAGATACCAGTGAAAGCTTATATTTGCCTCTTCACATGTGCTACCACACGAGGCGTACATTTAGAAGTGACTTCTGACATGAGTGCTGAAGCCTTCATCCAAGCTTTTCGTAGATTTGCAGCTCGCAGATCCTGTCCCAAACTCATGATATCTGATAATGGCTCAAATTTTGTGGCAGGAGAAGCCTGCTTACGAGAGATATGGAATCATCCAGAAGTGCAGTCTGTCATGCAGAGACGACAATGCCACTGGAAATTTATTGCTCCCAGAGCCCCCTGGCAAGGTGGGTTCTACGAACGAATGATAGGGACTGTCAAGAAGTGTTTAAGGAAGACCTTGCATCGACAGAAAATTAGTTACTCAGAACTCCAAACACTCGTCGTGGAAATTGAGGCGCGAGTCAACAATCGCCCATTAACTTATCTATCAGATGATTTCTCACAGAGAGAGCCTCTGAGTCCCTCGCATTTAATACATGGAGGCCTGCTGAGCCCTCTGATACCTTTGGCAGAAGAGGACCCCGTCGATCCTTCCTATGTAACCAGGAGTGACTTAGTACAAAGTTACCAACATCTCTCTAGAGTAATTGAAAGGTGGAATGAGGTGTGGACTCGAGAGTACCTCACCGCTCTACGAGAGTACCACTATGGAGCTTCGAGCCCCTATAATAAAGTACAACTTAAACCAGGAGACCTAGTATTAGTTGACAGTGATGGACCAAGGTCAGAATGGCCTATAGGCAAAATTGTTGCAATCCACCCAGATCACCAAGGCATCCTGAGAGTAGTACGAGTTTTGTGCAAAGGCACTACTACTCTAAAGACATTAGAGAAGTTGGTACCTCTCGAATTAGCAGAACGAGAGTGTTTATCAGAACCAGCTTCAACAGTTTCCGAGGACAACAATTCTGATCCACCGAGCACCCGCCCCACTAGAGCAGCTGCTCAACAATGTAAAAGGAAACTACAAGCCTATTATAGCTCTGACTAAGAGCAAATAATTTTTCATCCAATTTGAGTGATCATGATGATACTGTGTTGTGATGTCTAGTAACCAATCAGCTACAAGTCACAATGACCCAGACATTCACCTCACAGTAGAGTCTCAGTTACTTGAATTGTATGATTCAATCATTAACTTGTGTAAACTATTAATTATGACATTAAATTTCATGTCTTAAATTCTTGTATGTCCTTGACATTACGGGACATCCGTTTGTGTGTACTAACATACTAACATACTAACCTTAATACTAACTTCGGGATAGGTACGTCAGTACTCAACATGGCACTGCGACCCGAGTTTTCTCCCCCCGGAGTTATGTTGGAAATTTCCAACACTTATCATCTATTATTATATTATAATAAATTACCATTACCTTACTAATTGCAGTAGTTCTTAACACCACTAACAGTAGTGTTAATATAATTTAATCTGAGCATATTGCTGATAATATGACTCCTGATAATGTAAATCGAGAGTTATTAATTGAAATTATTTAGTAACAGTTTTTATTCTGTTACGATCGAATGCTCTGGAGAAGTATAAATATCATCTCCATTTCTCGCTAGAGATCATTTATCGAGAATATTATAATTATTAAATCCCTATAATTCCAACCCAGTTCATATTATCGCATTTCATCCATAATTGCGCGGAAAAGAATAATTCGTGTTTAATAATTTCCGTGGTGAATGCGAGAGCGGGGAGGAGGAAGGCGGCGACGCCATTACATCAACAAGGCTTGGTCACGAGGCAGCGTGGGTGAGGCACATGGCAGCTGCTGGGAATTCTTATCGACAAGAATTACGTTGATACCCAGTTAATAAGTGAAATTACTTGCCTATGTGTTCTCTAGTGCCTCGTCAGTTAATAACGCGTCGACAATTAGAACCAGGACTCGTAATTAAGTGTGCACAGCAGTGAACATTGAGACTGGCAGACGCGAATTTCGGCAGACCTCAGTACTCTGTTACGCTCACATAAGTATTTCCCTAGTTTTGATGCATCAAAGTAGGTAGTACATTTGTGAGTAGTTTGTCGTCAGGAAGAATGAACATCAAAAATAACATGTTAGTAATGTTTATCACTCATCTCAGTTTCATGAATATCTGAACATAATTTGTAGCCTAGTCAATCGCTACTTTACATTCCTTTGATTACAGCGTGTATTTGAGGTGCCAGCAAGATTCTCATCAATCGTGTTATTTACCTCGAGTTCTTTCTCTATGGGGATTCCGTGACCACGAGGACGAATGATGAACTGGCGTTAGAAATCGTCTTACAGCTAAGACACATTTTTCGTACAAATTTATTCAATTTGATTATTGATTCTATAATTCATATAGCAATTTCTATTGAATAATTATTGCCAGATTTGGTAATTAATTTATGCTCTAACTGTGCTCAGTATTTATGCTCAGTGATTAATGATGATGATCATAATGATTATAATTTGATTACCATATATTTGAATATATTGTAGTTAGATTTACCATGTTATTAATACCACAATGAACTAGTGACGAACCACACTGGTTCCTAGATATATATGAACTTCTAGAAATAACCCCCCAATGTTGATATTTGAGGCTTGGCTTTAATTAATAATTACAGTCTTCATTTATTTCAAGTGATTATTCATTAAATGAGTTTCCATAGACACTGGTTCTCTAGTGTCATTCAAATGATCACTTTTATTTGTTTTCCCTCTTTTCTCAAAAGTGGGTGGTCCTTCGAGTTATTTCAATACAATAATTAAATAATTTAATTTCTGAGTTCAAGCCCCAGATACCCAACAAATCTCGGCCCACCATCACACAAAGTAACCACCACACAAGGGGCACCACCACACAAGGCCCACCACCACCACATAAGGCAGTATAGAGACGTAGACCGTGCACTTCACCTGCAGCAGGTGGGCAATTGCACATCTGAAGCAGGTAAATGCATGGTCTACA
>WNGS01000605.1:114745-126401 GCA_020271785.1 Procambarus virginalis | reverse complement strand
GAGGTGGAATGACTCCTGGAGGGGGGCGGGTGGAATGACTCCTGGAGGTGGAATGACTCCTGGAGGGGCGGGTGGAATGACTCCTGGAGGTGGAATGACTCCTGGAGGGGCGGGTGGAATGACTCCTGGAGGGGGGCGGGTGGAATGACTCCTGGAGGGGGCGGGTGGAATGACTCCTGGAGGGGGGCGGGTGAATGACTCCTGGAGGGGGCGGGTGGAATGACTCCTGGAGGGGGGCGGGTGGAATGACTCCTGGAGGGGGCGGGTGGAATGACTCCTGGAGGGAGGCGGGTAGAATGACTCCTGGAGGTGGAATGACTCCTGAGGGAGGCGGGTGAATGACTCCTGGAGGTAGAATGACTCCTGGAGGGAGGCGGGTGGAATGACTCCTGGAGGGAGGCGGGTAGAATGACTCCTGGAGGTGGAATGACTCCTGGAGGTGGAATGACTCCTGGAGGTGGAATGACTCCTGGAGGGGGCGGGTGGAATGACTCCTGGAGGGGGCGGGTGGAATGACTCCTGGAGGGGGCGGGTGGAATGACTCCTGGAGGGGGCGGTGGAATGACTCCTGGAGGTGGAATGACTCCTGGAGGGGGGCGGTGGGAATGACTCCTGGAGGTGGAATGACTCCTGGAGGGGGCGGGTAGAATGACTCCTGGAGGTGGAATATGACTCCTGGAGGGGGCGGGTGGAATGACTCCTGGAGGGGGGCGGGTGGAATGACTCCTGAGGGGCGGGTGGAATGACTCCTGGAGGGGGGCGGGTGGAATGACTCCTGGAGGGGCGGGTGGAATGACTCCTGGAGGGGGGCGGGTGGAATGACTCCTGGAGGGGGCGGGTGGAATGACTCCTGGAGGGAGGCGGGTAAATGACTCCTGGAGGTGGAATGACTCCTGGAGGGAGGCGGGTGGAATGACTCCTGGAGGTAGAATGACTCCTGGAGGGAGGCGGGTGGAATGACTCCTGGAGGGGGCGGGTAGAATGACTCCTGGAAGGGAATGACTCCTGGAGGTGGAATGACTCCTGAGGTGGAATGACTCCTGGAGGGGGCGGGTGGAATGACTCCTGGAGGGGGCGGGTGGAATGACTCCTGGAGGTGGAATGACTCCTGGAGGTGGAATGACTCCTGGAGGGGGCGGGTGGAATGACTCCTGGAGGGGGGCGGGTGGAATGACTCCTGGAGGGGGGCGGGTGGAATGACTCCTGGAGGGGGCGGGTGGAATGACTCCTGGAGGGGGGCGGGTGAATGACTCCTGGAGGTGGAATGACTCCTGGAGGGGGGCGGGTGGAATGACTCCTGGAGGTGGCGGGTGGAATGACTCCTGGAGGGGGGCGGGTGGAATGACTCCTGGAGGTGGAATGACTCCTGGAGGGGGCGGGTGGAATGACTCCTGGAGGGGGGCGGGTGGAATGACTCCTGAGGGGGGCGGGTGGAATGACTCCTGGAGGGGGGCGGGTGGAATGACTCCTGGAGGTGGAATGACTCCTGGAGGGGGCGGGTGAATGACTCCTGGAGGGGGGCGGGTGGAATGACTCCTGGAGGGGGGCGGGTGGAATGACTCTGGAGGGGGCGGGTGGAATGACTCCTGGAGGTGGAATGACTCCTGGAGGGAGGCGGGTGGAATGACTCCTGGAGGGGGCGGGTGGAATGACTCCTGGAGGTGGAATGACTCCTGGAGGGAGGCGGGTGGAATGACTCCTGGAGGTGGAATGACTCCTGGAGGGGGCGGGTGGAATGACTCCTGGAGGGGGGCGGGTGGAATGACTCCTGGAGGGGGGCGGGTGGAATGACTCCTGGAGGGGGCGGGTGGAATGACTCCTGGAGGGGGCGGGTGGAATGACTCCTGGAGGGGGCGGGTGGAATGACTCCTGGAGGTGGAATGACTCCTGGAGGGGGGCGGGTGGAATGACTCCTGGAGGGGGGAGGGTGGAATGACTCTTGGATGGGGGCAGTGGAATGACTCTTGGAGGGGGGCGGGTGGAATGACTCTTGGAGGGGGAGGGTGGAATGACTCTTGGAGGGGCGGGTGGAATGACTCTTGGAGGGGGGGTGGAATGACTCTTGAGGGGGGCGGGTGGAATGACTCTTGGAGGGGGCGGGTGGAATGACTCTTGGAGGGGGCGGGTGGAATGACTCTTGGAGGGGGCGGGTGGAATGACTCTTGGAGGGGGCGGGTGGAATGACTCTTGGAGGGGGTGGGTGGAATGACTCTTGGAGGGGGCGGGTGGAATGACTCTTGGGGTGGAATGACTCTTGGAGGGGGTGGGTGGAATGACTCTTGGAGGGGCTGGTGGAATGACTCTTGGGGTGGAATGACTCTTGAAGGTGGAATGACTCTTGGGGGTGGAATGACTCTTGGAGGGGCGAATGGAATGACTCTTGGGAGGCGGGTGGAATGACTCTTTGGGTGAAATGACTCTTGGGGGTGGAATGACTCTTGGGGGTTGAATGACTTGGAGGGGGGGCGGGTGGAATGACTCTTGGAGGGGGGCGGGTGGAATGACTCCTGGAGGGGGCGGGTGGAATGACTCTTAGAGGGGGGCGGGTGGAATACTCCTGGAGGGGGCGGGTGGAATGACTCTTGGAGGGGGCGGGTGGAATGACTCTTGGAGGGGGGCGGGTGGAATGACTCTTGGAGGGGGGCGGGTGGAATGACTCTTGGGGGTGGAATGACTCTTGGAGGTGGAATGACTCTTGGGGGTGGATGACTGAGGGGTGTGGGTGAAAGAATGACCGAGACAAAGGATAAAGGTGGTGAAACAGGTGAGCTTTACGAGGGGGGGGGAGTCAGCGAGGCGTGGTGTAGAATGAGTCAGTCATACAAGGTTGGGGTGGAATGTGTCAGTGAGGCGAGGGAGGAAGGTGGAATGATTGTGAAAGGGGGGCGGGAGGAGGTGAGGGGCGGGTGGAATGAAGGTATTGTTTCCACGAGGCTGAGCATCATCCAGGCCACCGACCCTGAGGCCAGGAGCGGGTGAACAATCACTGCTCCTCATTGTTGACGTCAGTGTGCAACAATCATCCCAGCATCATGTACTGACGTCAGTGTACAACAATCATCCCAGCATCGTGTACTGACGTCAGTGTGCAACAATCATCCCAGCATCATGTACTGACGTCAGTGTACAACAATCATCCCAGCATCGTGTACTGACGTCAGTGTGCAACAATCATCCCAGCATCATGTACTGACGTCAGTGTGCAACAATCATCCCAGCATCATGTACTGACGTCAGTGTACAACAATCATCCCAGCATCATGTACTGACGTCAGTGTGCAACAATCATCCCAGCATCGTGTACTGACGTCAGTGTGCAACAATCATCCCAGCATCATGTACTGACGTCAGTGTACAACAATCATCCCAGCATCGTGTACTGACGTCAGTGTACAACAATCATCCCAGCATCATGTACTGACGTCAGTGTACAACAATCATCCCAGCATCATGTACTGACGTCAGTGTACAACAATCATCCCAGCATCATGTACTGACGTCAGTGTGCAACAATCATCCCAGCATCATGTACTGACGTCAGTGTGCAACAATCATCCCAGCATCATGTACTGACGTCAGTGTGCAACAATCATCCCAGCATCATGTACTGACGTCAGTGTGCAACAATCATCCCAGCATCATGTACTGACGTCAGTGTGCAACAATCATCCCAGCATCGTGTACTGACGTCAGTGTACAACAATCATCCCAGCATCATGTACTGACGTCAGTGTACAACAATCATCCCAGCATCATGTACTGACGTCAGTGTACAACAATCATCCCAGCATCGTGTACTGACGTCAGTGTGCAACAATCATCCCAGCATCATGTACAGACGTCAGTGTGCAACAATCATCCCAGCATCATGTACTGACGTCAGTGTGCAACAATCATCCCAGCATCATGTACTGACGTCAGTGTACAACAATCATCCCAGCATCATGTACTGACGTCAGTGTGCAACAATCATCCCAGCATCATGTACTGACGTCAGTGTACAACAATCATCCCAGCATCGTGTACTGACGTCAGTGTGCAACAATCATCCCAGCATCATGTACTGACGTCAGTGTGCAACAATCATCCCAGCATCATGTACTGACGTCAGTGTGCAACAATCATCCCAGCATCATGTACTGACGTCAGTGTGCAACAATCATCCCAGCATCATGTACTGACGTCAGTGTACAACAATCATCCCAGCATCATGTACTGACGTCAGTGTGCAACAATCATCCCAGCATCATGTACTGACGTCAGTGTACAACAATCATCCCAGCATCATGTACTGACGTCAGTGTGCAACAATCATCCCAGCATCATGTACTGACGTCAGTGTGCAACAATCATCCCAGCATCATGTACTGACGTCAGTGTGCAACAATCATCCCAGCATCATGTACTGACGTCAGTGTGCAACAATCATCCCAGCATCATGTACTGACGTCAGTGTGCAACAATCATCCCAGCATAATATACTGACCATTAGAAAGTATCCTCATGTATTTCTGTGACTTTGAAGTAGTAATTTCTACATTCCTAAGACTTTTATATTGTTACTAGCTGTACCCAGCCACGCGTTGCTGTGGCTCAGCAATGCATGTGCGTTGCTGAGCCACAGCAACCTTCCCCATCCCCTCGTCCTCCATACCATCTCCCACTCCACTGTCCCCTTGTCCTACCCACCATTCTCCATTACCCTGTTCTTCCCCAATTCCCCCACTCCTTCGTCCAAAGCATTCCCAAATGATCTGATGTTTCCATCGGAAAATTGGGAACGTCAAATGATCTATAATGAACGAAATGAACGGTATGGTAAACAGCACAGGTCAACTTCAACGCAATGTCACACAAAATAATTAAATAAAAATTAAAATAAATCGAAATCTATGAAAATTTCATCTGTCAGTGCAATCGGAAACATTGAAATGGAATTGTAACACATTTAGTATAGCGTGTGTTGCTCTTACGTGCAACATATGGCGCTGTTTCTTAAAAACAAAAATGTTTTTACCTGTCACAGGTGTGGCATCTATATTTATACTTACGAAACAAACGGTATGGTAAGCAACACAGCTCAATTCCAATGCAATATCATACACAATTAGTAAATTAAAATGAAAATAAATCGAAATCTATGAAAATTCAATATATCAATGCAATCGGAAACATTGAAATTGAATCTAAACATATTTAGTAGCGTTTACATGCAACAGATGGCGCTGTTTTTCAAGAAAATCATGTTTTTACCTGTCACAGGTGTGGCGTCTATATAGTAGGTATATCAAACACACACTAATTCGAATGGAACGTTGTGTCAAATTTCAAAACAATCGGTAAAGAGGTTTCGGAGATTAGCGTTTTTGAACAAACGAACATTTACATTTGTATTCATATAGATTTCCCATTAATTTTCAAATAGAATATTTTCCAGAGCTTTCAAGGCAATACCTTACTAGGTGAACCAGGAGGTCTATATTAAAGAACCGGTTGACGCAGCGATGACAAGGTGACACCAGACGACCTGGTAAACCAGGTCAGGGCTAGACGAGCTGGTAAACCTATACTAGGACTAGACGAGGGGGTAAACTAAGCCCTGGACGCAGTCAAACAAGCACTCAGGTCAACATGACAGGCTTTGACTGACGCAGTAGTGTCAACAAGACCTTGACCAACCGTTAGTACTCCAGGCAGCTATAGTGAGGCGCCCATAGTGTTAACGAGACCACTTAGTGCCTCCACTCAACAACAGGATTAAACAAACAGGTTTAATAAACAAAACAAGCACTCTAGAGCGAGCCACTACGATACAGTAAACAAAAATTCACATTAACTCTCACCTTCACTCTAGTCAATCCAGTTTAAATCTCTGCAATTAAATCACTTTCACCAGCACCGTGCAGGAGTCTACACTGTGTGTGGGTGCCTGGGAGCACAAGCTACACCCGCACTGTCACACACTACACGCGACACTTACACCCGCGGGACACACAGGAATGATCTGACCACCGCACCTCACAGCTGGGACTAGACTGTCAGCCGCGCGCTGCCTGGTGAGGGGCTGACACTACACCCGCCCGACGTCACCCCCGCTGGACCCTACTGCTGCTACACCCGCCCGACGTCACCCCCGCTGGACCCTACTGCTGCTACACCCGCCCGACGTCACCCCTGTCATCGGGTGTTCCCTGGGCGGCCAGCACAGTACCCGCTCTCCCTAATGTTCAATGACACAAGGCCCCTAATGTGCTATGACGTCCTGTTTCATCTCCCCACAATAAGCCCGTTATCTGTGATGGCGTTTTTAATCTCATTTTCAGTTATTATTTCAGGGTAAAAGATTCGCATATTGAACATAAGACTAAAATTGCTGAAGGCCTTTTTGGGTGAACCTTTCATGATCATCTTCGTGTTTTCCATCCCATGTTAGGGTGATCATTACCATAATTATACCCATTGTATCCACTAATACCATCAATCATGTCACTCCATCAATTTGTAGAAGGTCCTATTAATACCCTTATTGAGCCCATTCATCTGCTGGTTCACCATACTCTTCGCTTATTTGCTCCAATTCTTTCTAGTGACCATTAAACACTATTTAGATTGTGGGAAAGAATGTTTGCGCCGGCAGCTTACTGATCTTCACCTAATATTTATAGTGTCCTGTCCAAGATTGTTTATTGAATATAAGAACGAGTGAAATCCGCCATCTTCCATCCATCTCCCAGTCATATGAAACAAAGGAGTCAACACAGCGCATGCGCTCACCCTCACTGGCGTGTAGTGTTATACCAAACACAGGATCATTGCTCGACCTCTGTTAAAGTCGCCAACCATGCCCCCGTAATGCACTTATCGTTTTATAAATATAATTTTCGAAACAAGCTGTACCATCACTCTGGCTATTTACTTCAACCCTCTCTCACTCTTAATCACTTGTACACCACATTATTTTAATTCATGTATACCCTATCTATATGATATATGAATTAAAATAAAGAGGTGTACAAGCGATTAAGAGTGATGGAGAGTTGAAGTAAATAGCCAGAGAGATGGTACAGCTCGTTTCGAAAATTATATAAAACTAAATTATACCAAACTAAATTCCAAAGGGTAACGAAGGACACTACAGCCAAATTGAAAGCAAAGGTCAACAAATTGATCGAAACTGTGAACGCCAAGAAATCCGGACTCCACCTACCAAAGATTATTGGGGAATATAAACCTGGATACGCATATGGAAATGTCAAGACACATAAGCCTGGAAACCCACTTCGGCCAATCATTAGCCAGATACCCACACCCACGTATAGACTGGTGAAGCGACTCAACGGCTTGCTGACTCCTTATGTCCCTTGCACCTTCAGCCTGAAGTCTCCAAAGGAATTTGTTGACTTACTGAGGGGAACACAGACCACAGGGATAAGAGCCTCGTTGGACGTAGAATCACTGTTTACCAACGTACCTGTGGATGAAACAATCGGGATGATAGCGGACAGAGTGTATCGTGATCTGGCCTGTACTCTTCTTGACATACCAGAGGGCATTCTAAGGAAACTACTCCAAGCTTGTACTAAAGAGGCACCCTTCTTGAGCCCGGATGGGCACATGTATAAGCAAGTAGATGGGGTCGCCATGGGTTCTCTCCTAGGTGTCCTGTTTGCGAACTTCTACATGGGTACCATCAAACAAAAGGTCTTAGTCGATATGAACCTGCCATATACTGCAGGTATGTTGACGACATTTTTACACAGGTACCTGATGTCAGACATCTGCAGGAGCTGAAGGAGGCATTTGAGCAGAATTCCGTGTTGCGTTTCACTTACGAGATGGAGAAGGATGGGAAGCTGCCCTTTCTAGACGTAACAGTCATGGAAAGGAGCAGTGGTTTCCACACTACAGTCTACACTAAGGATACAAACATAGGAATGTGCCTCAATGCCAACAGTGACTGCCCAGACTGCCCAGGTTCGTAGGTAGGAAGATCTTTCCTGATGGCCGAAGTAGATATCAAGGATTTTGAACCATTGCAGTCAGGAGAAGCAGAATAACAAGGGCTAGAGAGTACGTGGGAAATGTTGGGTTTCTTACACAGGTCGGTGGAGAGGGATGGTGCCACAACTGCTCTGACTCTCCTGGGGATGTCTGCACTGTGGGCACTGTTTCACGAGGTGCACATTAGCAGCCGTACTGGTCTTGACGGGAACTGCTGTAGGGACCTGGTGGTAGGACACGGGATATTACTGATATGGATTTTTCCTGATCTTGTCCTGGACACAGGCCCAACACTGTCGATTATGCGCTTACTAAACGGTTCCGAAGGCACCGAGATTAGAATCAGTGGTGCCTTGGGTATGGGAGCGTTCGAATTACCTGTCATCTGACACGTGTGGCAGGTATTCACAAAGGTCGTGACGTCACGAACCATACTTGGCCAGTAGTAATCTTTCTTGCAATGTATCTGTTATCATTTTATTAATTCTGCTAGAATTTACCTACTTAATATTATCTGTTAGATTAAGGACCTGCCCGAAACGCTGTGCTTACTAGTGGCTTTACAAGATTGTAAATACTATGCTATGTGTTCTCACAAACCCAATGTACCTTCTTGTATATAAATAAATAAAATAAATAAATAAATAACACCAAGGCCCGATAAGTTTTGTTGTAGCCGTAGTATGAGAGAGAGGGCCATGGGCCAGACGCATGATCTCTGGCCGTAGACTGGTAGGGACTACCAGCTGGTCGACGTTAGCCCAATTGTCCTCCTATAACTTACTGGGTCTATATCTACAATATAAGATATGATTATCTAAGAAAAACCCAGGAATAGAATCTGATTGAGTCTGGGCCTGGAAAGACTAAAGGTGTTAGGGATAGATCTTCTCTCTGCAACTCATGGAACTCCAACAGGTTGAGATTCGGTGGGAGGCCCTCAGAATCTTGAGGGACAGCTGGAGCAGCTGGTTGTGGTCGAGCAGCTTAGGCACACGTAGTCGCCATGACTGGCTGGGAGATGTCCTCTGAATCATTGGTAGGTTAGACCTCCTCTGTAACTTATTTCATAACAGGGTTTTCCGTGGAAGAGTCAGATGCCTGTGGTGTGTTACTGATGATGAGGTTCGCGGGTTCTTGATCTTCTGCCAAGACGTTGACCAGGACGAGTTCAATTGCTGGCATGGTGAAAGGTTTTCCCTGATGGCGACTTGGACTTCACCACGAACGAACAATCAAGGCTGGACTCTTGCGAGTGGGAATGGAGTGGTTGCAGTGAGGTCGGTGATGAGGACGGTTTCTCCGGTGTAGGTGGCGTTGGGTGCAGCCGATTTGAGGAGTATCGATTATAGAGCAGCTGTCTCCCTCAAGATGTTCACTGGGATCCTTCCCTCCGAATCTCCACCGTTGGCAGAGACAGTTCCGGGGTATAGTTGTCTGTGGAAGAGAGAAAGATCAGATGATGGAACATGAATATTCATAACAGGCTTATGCGGTTTAGGAGGTGGTTCGGGCTGGTGGGCCTCACCGCTGGACTTACAGTGAGGGTTGGTACACTTTTCTATGGTATATCCATATACTTTACAGCACCTGCAGTAAAGTGAGTAGTTCACATCACCACAACTAACTTTAGCAGGACTGGACCAAGATGGTTTACCAGGACGTATGTCTGATGACGATCGGTGAATCAGGCTGTTGGTGTGAGCCAGCTGCACACACTTAGTATAGTTGGTCTCTTCTTTGTCTGAAAGGTAGAGACGTTTAGGAGTGGGAACACGGGGAAGGAAATCTTCCATCAAGATGAGGTTGATGAGATCCGCCAAGGTGGTGATTTGGGCTGATTCCCGTCACTTCATTAGATATCTTGTCTTATTTTGAGCGAATTCTAAATAAGTAGTAGCACTAGATTTCATGTAGTCCCTAAATCTACGCTTGTAACTCTCTACTGATAGAAAATAGGCATCAAGCACTGCCTGTTTCAACACATTATAGTCCGTCTCTGTGGCCAGAGAACTGAGGGTCAAGGCAGCTCTACCTGTCAAATGGGATCTGAGAAATATAGCCAACTGATCCTGAGACCAGCTGAGTTGGTTAGCTGGAGCCTCAAATGAGGTCAAGAATGCATCCACCACAGTTTCTACAGAAGGTGGCATTAACTTAATGGCGTGAGAAACATTGAAACGAACCGGGAGGTTAGCCTCTGATTCCTGGCGCTGGGTGAGGTAGGCGGTCTCAAGGTCAAGCTCTTGACGTCGGAGCTCTAATCTCTCTTGGTCACGTTCACGTTCCAATGTAACTCGTTGTACCAGGAGTTGAAGCCGTTCCCTTTCTTGTTCACGTTGGAGAGCAACTTGTTCCATCTGGAGGGCAGCTTCCCGCTCTTTTACCTGAAAACCTTCCCTCTCACATTCACGTTGGAGGGCAGCTTCCCGCTCTTTTACCTAAAGGCTTCCTTCTGACGTTCACGTTGTATGTTGGCTAATTCGATCTTCAACTTCATGGCTGCCAGGGCGGTCTTATCTGCGATTAGATGTTGCTTGTGCGGCGCCATTGTGATTTGGATATTGTCTACCAGGAAATCTAGAATCATATTGTGGGAGGTCAGTTTTAGTTGCTCCATGAGGAGGAGTGATATGATACTCAGTAGTGAGAGTCAGCAGTTCTGCCGTGGTAGCGCGGGTGAGTCTACCCGTTACATGCTCTGGGTTGTGACGGAATGCTGCGAGTCTAAACATTCTGAATGAATTAAGGACAAGTATAATATAGAGAATGTCCTTCTGCAAGTGAACCAATGTAGGAGTTGTTAGATAGACAAAGATGACGTGGCAAGTCTGGCAACTTTAAACTATCCTGTGGAATCATAATTATTATAATGTAGGGTAAGGTAACAAGAATTAAATGGATTAATTATTAAATCATGATCGGTGAAACAAATGTTTGAGGTAGTACAAAGGAAGTAGGGATTTCTATAGCCGGTACTCTATGAATGGCGAGGATAAGGGCGCGAGGTGTCCTGCTAAGACCTTACACAGTTACAATTCTTTGTGCTCTGGAAAATAATGGTAAACTCCCGACCTGTGTAAGTATTACGATCTCTGACCAAAAGCGTAGGGGTTATCTTGAGGTTATCTTGAGATGATTTCGGGGCTTTTAGTGTCCCCTGCTCCACCTCCAGAAAGCAGCCCGTGACAGCTGACTAACACCCAGGTACCTATTTTACTGCTAGGTAACAGGGGCATAGGGGAAAGAAACTCTGCCCATTGTCTCTCGCTGGCACCTGGGATCGAACCCAGGACCACAGGATCACAAGTCCAGCGTGCTGTCCGCTCGGCCGACGGCTCCCTGGGGTGCTCCCGACCGGGGTGCGGAGAGTGTCAATACTGACGAGAACTGTTGTACGGGTCCCAAACGAACAGTGAATGGATGCGAAAGAAATTAAAGTCCAGTACGTCCTCTTGTGTTCGGAATGCAAAGATTGAGCATAATAGCTCGGAGACAGACCAAAGTACCAGAGTACCCGAGGGGGTGATCTGATGGAGTGAGAAACTCTTCTGTAGAGACGGGAATAAGGTGGAAAACAAGGATATAACAAAAGTTATTATATCATTGACCATTACAAGTATGAATTTGCACATAAAACACCTACGTAATCTAA
>WNGS01000605.1:101932-113745 GCA_020271785.1 Procambarus virginalis | reverse complement strand
CGCTAATGAGTCAGATTTGCGATGTTACGTTATCGACACCATCGTGGGAGGGAGAGAGTGGCGATTTCAGCGCCATCTACTGGGTCTCGACTCCAACTCCAAGGCATTGGATGCTATGCAGACAACGCCATCTGTGGTGGTGAAGAGGTATCAAGGCTCCAGTTTCCTGCCTCAGTCAGAATGTGAGGTCAATGATGGTGACCTCTGGTGGTGGTGTATCAAGGTCAATGCCATCTTGGTTGTGGCTACAAGTTACAATTTCAATTCCCCGGTGGAAGGATGTTATCCTAAGGTCACCCAGTGTATTGTCCATCTAATTAATGACATTTTATGTCCACAGAGGCGACGTAAGGAGGCCATTGCGTCAAGGAGGGCAGTTCACCTTGGGCAGTCCAAGAACTGTTGACTTGGTCCTGTGAGAAGACTAAGTGGCCGCCGTCGGTGAGAGCAGTGTGTTAGCTGCTGATGTATGCAGTGTTGTATGGGGCCACACAACCGGGATCAGCCTGTAAGAGTTACGGGAAGATAGTGGTGCGTCTGTTGACAAGTGCTGCTAGTGAGCGACTAGAGACTTCTGCCAGGGTGTTAGCTACTCCTGTATGTCATTGTTTGAGACCCCTGTCAGCGTGTGGCTGGAACCCTCTGCCAGTGTGTACCTGGAGAGTGGAGGTGGAGTACTGGCACATCGTGTATGCGATACGGTGTGTGTGGACCGGCCATGTTGAAGGTGAACTCGCCGGTGTTTACCATTAGGAGTGGACGACGTGTACCTGGAAAGTGGATTCACCGGGACTGATGAACACTGCTGTTGTATTGTGTCCTGCGTGAAAGTGACACTGGTGTAAACAGGTGTAGTAATACCTTAATTTAATATATATGTAGTGTGTGAAGATGTTAATATATTAGTGAAGGTAACTGTGTAGTGCTCATCCCACCTTTTTATTCATTGCACTACTGCTTGACACAGCCAGTTCTTGAAGGCTTACCACCAACTTGGGGTTGGATATAGAAGAAGAGGTTATAACAGCAAGAACCCGGTTACTGGTCCAAGTTGGCGTAACAATGCAACGTCAAAGCCAAGTGGGGACCCACCAGAGTGGGGACCCGCCAGAGTGGGGACCCACCAGAGTGGGGACCCACCAGAGTGGGGACCCGCCAGAGTGGGACCCGCCAGAGTGGGGACCACCAGAGTGGGGACCCACCAGAGTGGGGACCCACCAGAGTGGGGACCCACCAGAGTGGGGACCCGCCAGAGTGGGGACCCACCAGAGTGGGGACCGCCAGAGTGGGGACCCGCCAGAGTGGGGACCCACCAGAGTGGGGACCCACAGAGTGGGGACCCGCCAGAGTGGGGACCCCCAGAGTGGGGACCCGCCAGAGTGGGGACCCACCAGAGTGGGGACCCACCAGAGTGGGGACCCACCAGAGTGGGGACCCGCCAGAGTGGGGACCCACCAGAGTGGGGACCCGCCAGAGTGGGGACCCGCCAGAGTGGGGACCCGCCAGAGTGGGGACCCACCAGAGTGGGGACCCACCAGAGTGGGGACCCGCCAGAGTGGGGACCCGCCAGAGTGGGGACCCGCCAGAGTGGGGACCCGCCAGAGTGGGGACCCACCAGAGTGGGGACCCACCAGAGTGGGGACCCACCAGAGTGGGGACCCACCAGAGTGGGGACCCACCAGAGTGGGGACCCGCCAGAGTGGGGACCCACCAGAGTGGGGACCCACCAGAGTGGGGACCCACCAGAGTGGGGACCCCCAGAGTGGGGACCCACCAGAAAGGCTATAGAGGCCAGGAATGACTTGCTCTCCCCCCCCCCCCGTCTTACAAGACAATGACTGACCCACATTTAACAGTTCTTGGCTCCGTATTATGCCGACATTAACTAATCAACACACAAAACATATCTTGCGTCCATGGAAGACCAACAAATTATATTTAAATATAGACCAAAGAAACAAAAAATATATATATGATGCATTAGTCGGTCCGTAGATGTTCACTGCCGTCAATTACTGCAGTGAAATTGTTCAGAGACTCATGTGTCAGTGGCTTCCTTGACCAGACGACAACAAGTGACATTTGCTGCAGAGAAAGCACGGTTACACATCTTAACATTGAACCTGGCTCTCACACCATCACCAGCCTCGAGCCTGCCCTTCCCTACCCAATCACTTGGCCTGGACGGTAGAGCGACGGTCTCGCGTTATACAGGTCGGCGTTCAATCCCCCGACCGTCCACAAGTGGTTGGGCACCATTCCTTTCTCCCCGTCTCATCACAAATCCTTATCCTGACCCTTTCCCAGTGCTATGGGAGACGGTCTTAAGCCGTTGGTCGGTCTTAAGACGGTCTATGGGAGACGGACGTACCAATGGGAGACGGTCTTGAGCGACAAAACTCCCACACAGGGAATAGCTCAACTGACAGCTGAAGCTTACAAGGTCTGCTTGAAGCACGTGCCGGTGAGGAGGGGCAGAAAGAGGACCACTCTAGAAAGAGAACGCAGACGACTGTACAGGAGAAGAAAAAATAACGGAAATGCTTCGGCAGACACAACTATCACAAGCAAGGAAAATAAGCCTAAGCAGGGAGATCGAAGAAATAGAACAAACGTTGAAGCGATCATATGAGTCTGAGGAAATGGAATTGGAACAGAGCTATACAAGAGATAAGAAAAATCCGAAATATTTTTTCACATACGCAAAATCAAAATCCAAAACCTCGACCAGTATTGGACCGTTAATTACAAATGAAGGTACGTACACAGAGGACGACAAAGAGATTAGTGAAATTCTAAGAAGCCAGTATGAGGCTATGTTTATCACACCAATAAACAACATGAAAGTTGATGACCCAGACAGCTTCTTTATGAATGACATTCAAGCTGCAGATAATATAACGGATATTACCACAAACTCGGAAGACTTTGAAAGACAAATTGACAATATGCCTATGCACTCAGCTCCTGGGCCTGACTCATGGAATTCAATATTCATAAAGAAATGTAAAGTACCAGTAGCGAGAGCACTCAGCGTAATATGGAGAAAGAGCCTGGATACAGGGGAGATACCAGCAGCACTTAAATCTGCAGATATAGCTCCGTTGCACAAGGGGGGAGTAAAGCCTTGGCAAAATTTTTTAGGCCACTTGCACTAACATCACACATAATAAGTGTTTGAAAGAGTGATTAGGAATCAAATTTCTAGTTTTATGGAAAACATTGAATTGCACAACCCAGGACAACATGGATTTAGAGCGGGAAGATCCTGTCTGTCACAGTTACTCAACCACTATGACAAAATCACAGAAGCCCTAGAAGAAAAGCAAAATGCAGATGTTGTATACACAGACTTTGCAAAGGCGTTCGACAAATGTGACCATGGGGTGATAGCTCACAAAATGAGGTCAATGGGAATAACTGGAAAAGTAGGACGCTGGATACTCAATTTCCTGTCGAACAGAACACAAAGAGTAACAGTCAATCAGATAAAATCGAGTCCAAGCGATGTTAAAAGCTCTGTACCTCAAGGTACAGTCCTTGCACCGCTACTGTTCCTTATTCTCATATCTGATATAGACAAAAATACACGTCACAGCTTCGTGTCGTCCTTTGCAGATGACACAAAAATCAGCATGAAAATTACCTCTGCTGAAGACATTGAAAAACTACAAGCAGATGTCAACAAAGTTTTCGATTGGGCAGCAGAAAATAACATGATGTTTAACAGTGATAAATTTCAGGTACTCAGGTACGGCAAAAATGAGGATCTGAAACATAATACAGGGTACAAAACACAATCGAATCTTCCCATAGTAGAAAAACAGCATGTCAAGGATTTGGGAATAATGATGTCCGACGACCTAACGTTTAGGGAGCATAACCAAGCAAATATTGCGTCAGCCAGAAAAATGATAGGATGGATTACGAGAACTTTCAAATCCAGGGATCCCATCACAATGGTTGTACTCTTCAAGTCACTTGTGTTGTCCCGTCTCGAGTACTGCTCAGTACTCACTTCCCCCTTCAGAGCAGGAGAGATTGCTGAAATAGAGGGAATACAGAGAACATATACGGCACGCATAGACGAGATAAAGCACCTAAATTATTGGGATCGTCTCAAAGCTCTCCAAATGTACTCTCTAGAAAGGAGACGAGAGAGATACCAAATAATATACACATGGAAAATACTGGAGGGCCAGGTCCCAAATCTACACAGTAAAATAACAACGTACTGGAGTGAACGATATGGAAGAAAATGCAAGATTGATCCAGTGAAGAGCAGAGGTGCCATAGGCACAATCAGAGAACACTGTATAAACAGAGGTCCGCGGTTGTTCAACGTCCTCCCAGCGACTATAAGAAATATTGCCGGAACAACCGTGGACATCTTCAAGAGAAAACTGGACTGTTTTCTAAAAGAAGTTCCGGATCAGCCGGGCTGTGGTGGGTATGTGGGCCTGCGGGCCGCTCCAAGCAACAGCCTGGTGGACCAAGCTCTCACAAGTCGAGCCTGGCCTCGGGCCGGGCTTGGGGAGTAGAAGAACTCCCAGAACCCCATCAACCAGGTATCAACCAGGTATATAGTCGTAATGGCTTGGCGCTTTGCCCTGATAATTAAAACAAAATTTTAAAAAATCTCTACCCTCCCTCATTTCTCGAACTGGTTCACTGAACACGTGAAGCGTGGTGCACACACCAGCCTACACCTTCACCCTCTGGCTAAGGTAACTTTTGTACTAGGGGACCTGGTACTAGGGGACCTGGTACTAGGGGACCTGGTACTAGGGGACCTGGTACTAGGGGACCTGGTACTAGGGGACCTGGTACTAGGGGACCTGGTACTAGGGGACCTGGTACTAGGGGACCTGGTACTAGGGGACCTGGTACTAGGGGACCTGGTACTAGGGGACCTGGTACTAGGTGACCTGGTACTAGGGGACCTGGTACTAGGGGACCTGGTACTAGGTGACCTGGTACTAGGGGACCTGGTACTAGGGGACCTGGTACTAGGTGACCTGGTACTAGGGGGACCTGGTACTAGGGGACCTGGTACTAGGGGACCTGGTACTAGGGGGACCTGGTACTAGGGGACCTGGTACTAGGGGACCTGGTACTAGGGGACCTGGTACTGGTGACCTGGTACTAGGGGACCTGGTACTAGGGGGACCTGGTACTAGGTGACCTGGTACTAGGTGACCTGGTACTAGGTGACCTGGTACTAGGGGACCTGGTACTAGGTGACCTGGTACTAGGTGACCTGGTACTAGGTGACCTGGTACTAGGTGACCTGGTACTAGGTGACCTGGTACTAGGGGACCTGGTACTGGGGGACCTGGTACTAGGGGACCTGGTACTAGGGGACCTGGTACTAGGGGGACCTGGTACTAGGGGACCTGGTACTAGGGGACCTGGTACTAGGGGGACCTGGTACTAGGGGACCTGGTACTAGGGGACCTGGTACTAGGGGACCTGGTACTAGGTGACCTGGTACTAGGGGACCTGGTACTAGGGGACCTGGTACTAGGTGACCTGGTACTAGGGGACCTGGTACTAGGGGGACCTGGTACTAGGTGACCTGGTACTAGGGGACCTGGTACTAGGGGACCTGGTACTAGGGGACCTGGTACTAGGGGGACCTGGTACTAGGGGACCTGGTACTAGGGGACCTGGTACTAGGGGACCTGGTACTAGGTGACCTGGTACTAGGGACCTGGTACTTGGTGACCTGGTACTAGGGGACCTGGTACTAGGGGGACCTGGTACTAGGTGACCTGGTACTAGGTGACCTGGTACTAGGGGACCTGGTACTAGGTGACCTGGTACTAGGTGACCTGGTACTAGGTGACCTGGTACTAGGTGACCTGGTACTAGGTGACCTGGTACTAGGGGACCTGGTACTAGGTGACCTGGTACTAGGTGACCTGGTACTAGGTGACCTGGTACTAGGTGACCTGGTACTAGGTGACCTGGTACTAGGGGACCTGGTACTAGGTGACCTGGTACTAGGTGACCTGGTACTAGGGGACCTGGTACTAGGTGACCTGGTACTAGGGGACCTGGTACTGGATGGGGCTCACCACTTCAGGACAGACATGGGCCGCTGCAGGATTGTTGACGACAGTTCTTAGCTTGAAGTCTCATTAGGAACAGCTAATACATTCCTCTTGAAACTGTCTCCTTGTTGAGAGAGAGAGAGAGCAGAGGAGAGAGAGAGAGAGAGAGAGAGAGGAGAGAGGAGAGAGAGAGAGAGAGAGAGAGAGAGAGAGAGAGAGAGAGAGACAGAGAGAGAGAGAGAGACAGAGAGAGACAGACAGAGAGACAGAGAGAGAGAACGTTCTAGATATTGCAAAGGAACGCAATATCTAGAACATCATCCACCTACACCAGAACACAACACCTAGAACATCGTCGAGCACGGGGGTGGCGTCGGGTCGTTTGCACCCTCAGCTTACGGATCTAAACCTAATATTATAGTGTCCAGCCAAAGATTGTTATTGAATATAAGAACGAGTGAAATCCGCCATCTTCCAGTTATAAGAAACAAATGAGTCAACACAGCGCATGCGCTCACCTCACTGGCGTCAGTCTTAAATCTTTCCTAGCACAGGATCATTACTCAGTCTCTGTTGAAGTCTCTGAAAGCCAAGTATCACATTGTACATATATTTTAAATATATCATTCTAGAAATAAGCTGTAACATGACTGAGGTGTTCTCATGATATCTGGTCTCATAGCTGATCCATCCACTCCTCGTTATCGCTCACGATATCCACCCACACCTCATTGTATCATCAATCCATTTTATGCCCTATTAAAAATACTCGTAATATATATATATATATATATATATATATATATATATATATATATATATATAGGTTGTGAGGGTACCACCTCTGGTGCCAATGTGGGGACCCATAGCCTCGGAGAAGAAAATAAAACGTATTCAGAGGAGACCTTGTGGTTTCTCACTGAACACTAATATTTTCTTCTCCTACCACCCCCATTCTTTTGTATGTACACATATATATTTGCTTTATTTGAACTGTGTTACAAAAAGGAGTTACATATAGGTTACAAAGATGGTTATCATAGGTTGTCGAGTTCCTCCAGCTCCTCAGATGGCGGGCAGGAACCCTGGATGCAGTGCGCATTTCCCCTCTGTATCGCCACGCTGAGGCGCTGGAAAAGAAAGCTGGCAGCTCTAGAGTCCCTTGTTGTTTCAATGAGCCTAGAACCCAGTTCCTTATATATATATATATATATATATATATATATATATATATATATATATATATATATATATATTGTTACAGTTATATCCTGCATAGCAGAAGTTCCTGCCTGCTCCTTTACTGCCTACATATCAGCATGCTCCATCAACAACAACACCAATACGTGCCAAAACGTATTGTCTAGCCACACCTCCCCCCCCCCCTCCACCCTCCAGTACACAAGACATATGCCCCTGCTGTCTCGCTGGTTGACCAGACATAACCACCTAACTACCTCTCTCGGTCGTTTAACTCCCGGCTTCTTGTTTCCATCTCCAGTATTTGCGTCAAATATGACGTCACAGGCTATATAAGAAGCCCTGCCAGCGTCAAGAGCATCAGACTGTTCTTCTAGTGCTCATTGCTGCCGCAGCTACTCTCGTCTCCGGGTGAAGGTACATGTATCTTGAGGTTATCTTGAGATGATTTCGGGTCTTAGTGTCCCCGTGGCTCCGTCCTCGACCAGGCCTCCACCCCCCAGGAAGCAGCCCGTGACAGCTGACTAACTCCTAGGTACCTATTTACTGCTAGGTAACAGGGACATCAGGGTGAAACAAACTCTGCCCGTTGTTCCTCGCTGGAACCCAGGTTCGAACCCAGGACCACAGGATCACTCGTCCAGTGTTCTGTCCGCTCAGCCACCAGCTCCCTCTTTTTGTACATGTACATAGCAATTTTGTATAAAAACCTCCACCTTCGTTATTAATGTAAATTTCACATGTGTGTGAAATTGATCTCTTTTGATTGTGTTTAAGCCAAGTGGATAAGATGTTTTGTTGTCATTATTTGTTAAATTAATTGTCAGTTTGTGTAAATTTAAAGTAATTTTTTGTTATATTAAATGTTTAAAGTGATTTATTCTCTTGTATTTACCCGTAGTTCTCACGTGGTAAAGGTATCAGTTTTTTCTTTGTTTTCTCTTGTTATATTTTATTTTAATGTGCGATTGGCACAACACCTGCCAGAGTAGTTACTGCTCTGTTCCAGAGTCTCGTCACATTAACCTGGGGGCCTGTCCGGGAGTCTTGCTCAGGTAATGCTCCTAGATCCATTACTTAAAGTTGTATTAATTGTACTTGACTTTAACTCATGTTTGTTTTCAGAACTCTCTTTTGAGTGTTTTTTTTTGGTGACAAATGCTTTATACATTTCAGGTGTAGAAATTTATGACTGTTGGATTGACGTTAGATTACGTAGGTGTTTTATGTGCAAATTCATACTTGTAATGGTCAATGATCTAATAAATTTTGCTATATCCTGTGTTTTCCACCTTATTCCCGTCTCTACAGAAGAGTTTCTCACTCCATCAGATCACCCCCCTCGGGTACTCTGGTACTTTGGTCTGTCTCCGAGCTATTATACTCAATCTTTGCATTCCGAACACAAGAGGACGTACTGGACTTTAGTTCCTTTCGCATCCATTCACTGTTTGTTTGGGACCCGTACAACAGTTCTCGTCAGTATTGACACTCTCCGCACCCCGGTCGGGAGCACCCCAGGGAGCCGGTCGGCCGAGCGGACAGCACGCTGGACTTGTGATCCTGTGGTCCTGGGTTCGATCCCAGGTGCCAGCGAGAGACAATGGGCAGAGTTTCTTTCACCCTATGCCCCTGTTACCTAGCAGTAAAATAGGTACCTGGGTGTTAGTCAGCTGTCACGGGCTGCTTCCTGGAGGTGGAGCAGGGGACACTAAAAGCCCCGAAATCATCTCAAGATAACCTCAAGATAACCCCTACGCTTTTGGTCAGAGATCGTAATACTTACACAGGTCGGGAGTTTACCATTATTTTCCAGAGCACAAAGAATTGTAACTGTGTAAGGTCTTAGCAGGACACCTCTTGCCCTTATCCTCGCCATTCATAGAGTACCGGCTATAGAAATCCCTACATTCCTTTGTACTACCTCCAAACATTTGTTTCACCGATCATGATTTAATAATTAATCCATTTAATTCTTGTTACCTTACCCTACATTATAATAATTATAATTCCACACAGGATAGTTTAAAGTTGCCAGACTTGCCACGTCATCTTGTCTATCTAACAACTCCTACATTGGTTCACTTGCAGAAGGACATTCTCTATATTATACTTGTCCTTAATTCATTCAGAATGTTTAGACTCGCAGCATTCCGTCACAACCCAGAGCATGTAACGGGTAGACTCACCCGCGCTACCACGGCAGAGCTGCTGACTCTCACTACTGAGTATCATATCACTCCTCCTCATGGAGCAACTAAAACTGACCTCCCACAATATGATTCTAGATTTCCTGGTAGACAATATCCAAATAACAACGGCGCCGCACAAGCAACATCTAATCGCAGATAAGACCGCCCTGGCAGCCATGAAGTTGAAGATCGAATTAGCCAACATACAACGTGAACGTCAGAAGGAAGCTCTTTAGGTAAAAGAACGTGAAGCTGCCCTCCAATGTGAATGTGAGAGGGAAGGTTTTCAAGTAAAAGAGCGGGAAGCTGCCCTCCAACGTGAATGTGAGAGGGAAGGTTTTCAAGTAAAAGAGCGGGAAGCTGCCCTCCAACGTTAATGTGAGAGGGAAACTTTTCAGGTAAAAGAGCGGGAAGCTGCCCTCCAGATGGAACAAGTTGCTCTCCAACGTGAACAAGAAAGGGAACGGCTTCAACTCCTGGTACAACGAGTTACATTGGAACGTGAACGTGACCAAGAGAGATTAGAGCTCCGACGTCAAGAGCTTGACCTTGAGACCGCCTACCTCACCCAGCGCCAGGAAGCAGAGGCTAACCTCCCGGTTCGTTTCAATGTTTCTCACGCCATTAAGTTAATGCCACCTTCTGTACAAACTGTGGTGGATGCATTCTTGACCTCATTTGAGGCTCCAGCTAACCAACTCAGCTGGTCTCAGGATCAGTAGGCTATATTTCTCAGATCCCATTTGACAGGTAGAGCTGCCTTGACCCCTCAGTTCTCTGGCCACAGAGACGGACTATAATGTGTTGAAACAGGCAGTGCTTGATGCCTATTTTCTATCAGTAGAGAGTTACAAGCGTAGATTTAGGGACTACGTCAAATCTAGTGCTACTACTTATTTAGAATTCGCTCAAAATAAGACAAGATATCTAATGAAGTGACGGGAATCAGCTCAAATCACCACCTTTGCGGATCTCATCAACCTCATCTTGATGGAAGATTTCCTTCCCCGTGTTCCCACTCCTAAACGTCTCTACCTTACAGACAAAGAAGAGACCAACTATACTAAGTGTGTGCAGCTGGCTCACACCAACAGCCTAATTCACCGATCGTCATCAGACACACGTCCTGGTAAACCATCTTGGTCCAGTCCTGCTAAAGTTAGTTGTGGTGATGTGAACTAGTCACTTTACTGCAGGTACTGTAAAGTATATGGATATACCATAGAAAAGTGTACCAATCCTCACTGTAAGTCCAGCGGTGAGGCTCACAAGCCCAAACTACCTCCTCCTAAACCGCATAAGCCTGTTATGAATATTCATGTTCCATCATCTGATCTTTCTCTCTTCCACAGACAACTATACCCCGGAACTGTCTCTGCCAACGGTGGAGATTCGGAGGGAAGGATCCCAGTGAACATCTTGAGGGAGACAGCTGCTCTATAATCGATACTCCTCAAATCGGCTGCACCCAACGCCACCTACACCGGAGAAACCGTCCTCATCACCGACCTCACTGCAACCACTCCATTCCCACTCGCAAGAGTCCAGCCTTGATTGTTCGTTCGTGGTGAAGTCCAAGTCGCCATCAGGGAGAAACCTTTCACCATGCCAGCAATTGAACTCGTCCTGGTCAACGTCTTGGCAGAAGATCAAGAACCCGCGAACCTCATCATCAGTAACACACCACAGGCATCTGACTCTTCCACGGAAAACCCTGTTATGAAATAAGTTACAGAGGAGGTCTAACCTACCAATGATTCAGAGGACATCTCCCAACCAGTCATGGCGACTACGTGTGCCTAAGCTGCTCGACCACAACCAGCTGCTCCAGCTGTCCCTCAAGATTCTGAGGGCCTCCCACCGAATCTCAACCTGTTGGAGTTCCATGAGTTGCAGAGAGAAGATCTATCCCTAACACCTTATTCTTTCCAGGCCCAGACTCAATCAGATTCTATTCCTGGGTTTTTCTTAGATAATCATATCTTATATTGTAGATATAGACCCAGTAAGTTATAGGAGGACAATTGGGCTAACGTCGACCAGCTGGTAGTCCCTACCAGTCTACGGCCAGAGATCATGCGTCTGGCCCTTGGCCTCTCTCTCTCTCTCACTACGGCTACAACAAAACTTATCGGGCCTTGGTGTTTATTTATTTATTTTATTTATTTATATACAAGAAGGTACATTGGGTTTGTGAGAACACATAGCATAGTATTTACAATCTTGTAAAGCCACTAGTACGCACAGCGTTTCGGGCAGGTCCTTAATCTAACAGATAATATTAGTAGGGTAAATTCTAGCAGAATTAAAAATGATAACATACATTGCAGAAGATTACTACTGGCCAAGTATGGTTCGTGACGTC
>WNGS01000605.1:90336-100932 GCA_020271785.1 Procambarus virginalis | reverse complement strand
GGGCTAGAGAGTACGTGGGAAATGTTGGGTTTCTTACACAGGTCGGTGGAGAGGGATGGTGCCACAACTGCTCTGACTCTCCTGGGGATGTCTGCACTGTGGGCACTGTTTCACGAGGTGCACATTAGCAGCCGTACTGGTCTTGACGGGAACTGCTGTAGGGACCTGGTGGTAGGACACGGGATATTACTGATATGGATTTTTCCTGATCTTGTCCTGGACACAGGCCCAACACTGTCGATTATGCGCTTACTAAACGGTTCCGAAGGCACCGAGATTAGAATCAGTGGTGCCTTGGGTATGGGAGCGTTCGAATTACCTGTCATCTGACACGTGTGGCAGGTATTCACAAAGGTCGTGACGTCACGAACCATACTTGGCCAGTAGTAATCTTTCTTGCAATGTATCTGTTATCATTTTATTAATTCTGCTAGAATTTACCTACTTAATATTATCTGTTAGATTAAGGACCTGCCCGAAACGCTGTGCTTACTAGTGGCTTTACAAGATTGTAAATACTATGCTATGTGTTCTCACAAACCCAATGTACCTTCTTGTATATAAATAAATAAAATAAATAAATAAATAACACCAAGGCCCGATAAGTTTTGTTGTAGCCGTAGTATGAGAGAGAGGGCCATGGGCCAGACGCATGATCTCTGGCCGTAGACTGGTAGGGACTACCAGCTGGTCGACGTTAGCCCAATTGTCCTCCTATAACTTACTGGGTCTATATCTACAATATAAGATATGATTATCTAAGAAAACCCAGGAATAGAATCTGATTGAGTCTGGGCCTGGAAAGAATAAAGGTGTTAGGGATAGATCTTCTCTCTGCAACTCATGGAACTCCAACAGGTTGAGATTCGGTGGGAGGCCCTCAGAATCTTGAGGGACAGCTGGAGCAGCTGGTTGTGGTCGAGCAGCTTAGGCACACGTAGTCGCCATGACTGGCTGGGAGATGTCCTCTGAATCATTGGTAGGTTAGACCTCCTCTGTAACTTATTTCATAACAGGGTTTTCCGTGGAAGAGTCAGATGCCTGTGGTGTGTTACTGATGATGAGGTTCGCGGGTTCTTGATCTTCTGCCAAGACGTTGACCAGGACGAGTTCAATTGCTGGCATGGTGAAAGGTTTCTCCCTGATGGCGACTTGGACTTCACCACGAACGAACAATCAAGGCTGGACTCTTGCGAGTGGGAATGGAGTGGTTGCAGTGAGGTCGGTGATGAGGACGGTTTCTCCGGTGTAGGTGGCGTTGGGTGCAGCCGATTTGAGGAGTATCGATTATAGAGCAGCTGTCTCCCTCAAGATGTTCACTGGGATCCTTCCCTCCGAATCTCCACCGTTGGCAGAGACAGTTCCGGGGTATAGTTGTCTGTGGAAGAGAGAAAGATCAGATGATGGAACATGAATATTCATAACAGGCTTATGCGGTTTAGGAGGTGGTTTGGGCTTGTGAGCCTCACCGCTGGACTTACAGTGAGGGTTGGTACACTTTTCTATGGTATATCCATATACTTTACAGTACCTGCAGTAAAGTGAGTAGTTCACATCACCACAACTAACTTTAGCAGGACTGGACCAAGATGGTTTACCAGGACGTGTGTCTGATGACGATCGGTGAATTAGGCTGTTGGTGTGAGCCAGCTGCACACACTTAGTATAGTTGGTCTCTTCTTTGTCTGTAAGGTAGAGACGTTTAGGAGTGGGAACACGGGGAAGGAAATCTTCCATCAAGATGAGGTTGATGAGATCCGCAAAGGTGGTGATTTGGGCTGATTCCCGTCACTTCATTAGATATCTTGTCTTATTTTGAGCGAATTCTAAATAAGTAGTAGCACTAGATTTGACGTAGTCCCTAAATCTACGCTTGTAACTCTCTACTGATAGAAAATAGGCATCAAACACTGCCTGTTTCAACACATTATAGTCCGTCTCTGTGGCCAGAGAACTGAGGGGTCAAGGCAGCTCTACCTGTCAAATGGGATCTGAGAAATATAGCCCACTGATCCTGAGACCAGCTGAGTTGGTTAGCTGGAGCCTCAAATGAGGTCAAGAATGCATCCACCACAGTTTCTACAGAAGGTGGCATTAACTTAATGGCGTGAGAAACATTGAAACGAACCGGGAGGTTAGCCTCTGCTTCCTGGCGCTGGGTGAGGTAGGCGGTCTCAAGGTCAAGCTCTTGACGTCGGAGCTCTAATCTCTCTTGGTCACGTTCACGTTCCAATGTAACTCGTTGTACCAGGAGTTGAAGTCGTTCCCTTTCTTGTTCACGTTGGAGAGCAACTTGTTCCATCTGGAGGGCAGCTTCCCGCTCTTTTACCTGAAAACCTTCCCTCTCACATTCACGTTGGAGGGCAGCTTCCCGCTCTTTTACCTAAAGAGCTTCCTTCTGACGTTCACGTTGTATGTTGGCTAATTCGATCTTCAACTTCATGGCTGCCAGGGCGGTCTTATCTGCGATTAGATGTTGCTTGTGCGGCGCCGTTGTGATTTGGATATTGTCTACCAGGAAATCTAGAATCATATTGTGGGAGGTCAGTTTTAGTTGCTCCATGAGGAGGAGTGATATGATACTCAGTAGTGAGAGTCAGCAGTTCTGCCGTGGTAGCGCGGGTGAGTCTACCCGTTACATGCTCTGGGTTGTGACGGAATGCTGCGAGTCTAAACATTCTGAATGAATTAAGGACAAGTATAATATAGAGAATGTCCTTCTGCAAGTGAACCAATGTAGGAGTTGTTAGATAGACAAGATGACGTGGCAAGTCTGGCAACTTTAAACTATCCTGTGTGGAATCATAATTATTATAATGTAGGGTAAGGTAACAAGAATTAAATGGATTAATTATTAAATCATGATCGGTGAAACAAATGTTTTGAGGTAGTACAAAGGAATGTAGGGATTTCTATAGCCGGTACTCTATGAATGGCGAGGCTAAGGGCGCGAGGTGTCCTGCTAAGACCTTACACAGTTACAATTCTTTGTGCTCTGGAAAATAATGGTAAACTCCCGACCTGTGTAAGTATTACGATCTCTGACCAAAAGCGTAGGGGTTATCTTGAGGTTATCTTGAGATGATTTCGGGGCTTTTAGTGTCCCCTGCTCCACCTCCAGAAGCAGCCCGTGACAGCTGACTAACACCCAGGTACCTATTTTACTGCTAGGTAACAGGGGCATAGGGTGAAAGAAACTCTGCCCATTGTCTCTCGCTGGCACCTGGGATCGAACCCAGGACCACAGGATCACAAGTCCAGCGTGCTGTCCGCTCGGCCGACCGGCTCCCTGGGGTGCTCCCGACCGGGGTGCGGAGAGTGTCAATACTGACGAGAACTGTTGTACGGGTCCCAAACGAACAGTGAATGGATGCGAAAGAAATTAAAGTCCAGTACGTCCTCTTGTGTTCGGAATGCAAAGATTGAGCATAATAGCTCGGAGACAGACCAAAGTACCAGAGTACCCGAGGGGGTGATCTGATGGAGTGAGAAACTCTTCTGTAGAGACGGGAATAAGGTGGAAAACACAGGATATAACAAAAGTTATTATATCATTGACCATTACAAGTATGAATTTGCACATAAAACACCTACGTAATCTAACGTCAATCCAACAGTCATAAATTGCTACACCTGAAATGTATAAAGCATTTGTCACCAAAAAACTCTTAAATGGAAGTTCTGAAAACAAACATGAGTTAAAGCCAAGTACAACTAATACAACTTTAAGTAAAGGAGCCGGTCGGCTGAGCGGACAGCACACTGGACTTATGATCCTGTGGTCCCGGGTTCGATCCCGGGCGCTGGCGAGAAACAATGGGCAGAGTTTCTTTCACCCTATGCCCCCTGTTACCTAGCAGTAAAATAGGTACCTGGGTGTTAGTCAGCTGTCACGGGCTGCTTCCTGGGGTGGAGGCCTGGTCGAGGACCGGGCCGCGGGGACACTAAAGCCCCGATATCATCTCAAGATAAGGATCTAGGAGCATTACCTGAGCAAGACTCCCGGACAGGCCCCCAGGTTAATGTGACGAGAGACTGGAATAGAGCAGTAACTATTCTGGCAGGTGTTGTGCCAATCGCACATTAAAATAAAATATAACAAGAGAAAACAAAGAAAAAACTGCTTGATACCTTTACCACATGAGAACTGCGGGTAAATACAAGAGAATAAAACATTTTAAACATTTAATATAACAAAAAATTACTTTAAATTTACACAAACTGACAATTAATTTAACAAATAATGACAACAAAACCTCTTATCCACTTGGCTTAAACACAATCAAAAGAGAATTATACACATGTGAAATTTACCTTAATAACAAAGGTGGAGGTTTTTATACAAAATTGCTATGTACATGTACAGAAAGAGGGAGCTGGTGGCTGAGCGGACAGAACACTGGACGAGTGATCCTGTGGTCCTGGGTTCGAACTCGGGCACCAACGAGGAACAATGGGCAGAGTTTGTTTCACCCTGATGTCCCTATTACCTAGTAGTAAATAGGTACCTGGGAGTTAGTCAGCTGTCACGGGCTGCTTCCTGGGGGTGGAGGCCTGGCCGAGGACCGGGCCGCGGGGACACTAAACCCCTGAAATCATCTCAAGATAACCTCAAGATACATGCACCGTCACCCGGAGACGAGAGTAGCTGCGGCAGCAATGAGCACTAGAAGAACAGTCTGATGCTCTTGACGCTGGCAGGGCTTCTTATTTGGGCTGTGACGTCATATTTGACGCAAATACTGGAGATGGAAACAAGAAGCCAGGAGTTAAACGACCGAGAGAGGTAGTTGGGTGGTTATGTCTGGTCAACCGGCGAGACAGCAGGGGCATATGTCTTGTGTACTGGAGGGTGGAGGGGGGGGGAGGTGTGGCTAGACAATACGTTTTGGCGCGTATTGGTGTTGTTGTTGTCGATGATGGAGCATGCTGATATGTAGGCAGTAAAGGAGCAGGCAGGAACTACTGCTATGCAGGATATATATATATATATATATATATATATATATATATATATATATATATATATATATATATATATAATATATAGTTTTGCAGGGCTTGCAGTTTTTTTGTTTCCAGCGCCTCAGTGTGGCGATCCAGAGGGGAAATGCTTGCTGCGTCCTCGGTTCCTGTCCGGAAGCGGAGGAGCTTCAAGAGATCCATAACCTTTAGGCATTGTCTTGTATGTTTTGTAACCTTTAAATACACAATAAAGCATAAGAAAAAAAAGGAAGGGGGTGGTAGGAGAAAAGCACACAGAAACTGTATTGGAGGGGACCCACATTCCCTCCAATGCGTTATGTGTGATTTCCTCCGAGGCTATGGGTCCCCCTTCTTCCACCAGAGGTGGTACTCCCTTCTCTATTATATATATATATATATATATATATAATATATATATATATATATATATATATATATATATATATACGAGTATTTTTAATAGGGCATAAAATGGATTGATGATACAATGAGGTGTGGGTGGATATCGTGAGCGATAACGAGGAGTGGATGGATCAGCTATGAGACCAGATATCATGAGAACACCTCAGTCATGTTACAGCTTATTTCTAGAATGATATATTTAAAATATATGTACAATGTGATACTTGGCTTTCAGAGACTTCAACAGAGACTGAGTAATGATCCTGTGCTAGGAAAGATTTAAGACTGACGCCAGTGAGGTGAGCGCATGCGCTGTGTTGACTCATTTGTTTCTTATAACTGGAAGATGGCGGATTTCACTCGTTCTTATATTCAATAAACAATCTTTGGCTGGACACTATAAATATTAGGTTTAGATCCGTAAGCTGAGGGTGCAAACATTATTTCTCACAATCTATATAGTGTTTACTGGTCACTATACCGACCCGACGCCACCCCCGTGCTCGACGATGTTCTAGGTGTTGTGTTCTGGTGTAGGTAGGGTGATGTTCTAGATATTGCGTTCCTTTGCAATATCTAGAACGTTCTCTCTCTCTGTCTCTCTCTCTCTCTCTCTCTCTCTCTCTCTCTCTCTCTCTCTCTCCTCTCTCCTGCTCTCTCTCTCTCTCTCTCTCTCTCAACAAGGAGACAGTTTCATGAGGAATGTATTAGCTGTTCCTAATGAGACTTCAAGCTAAGAACTGTCGTCAACAATCCTGCAGCGGCCCATGTCTGTCCTGAAGTGGTGAGCCCCATCCAGTACCAGGTCCCCTAGTACCGGGTCCCCTAGTACCAGGTCCCCTAGTACCAGGTCCCCTAGTACCAGGTCATCCAGTACCAGGTCCCCCTAGTACCGGGTCCCCTAGTACCAGGTCCCCTAGTACCAGGTCCCCTAGTACCAGGTCATCCAGTACCAGGTCCCCCTAATACCGGGTCCCCTAGTACCAGGTCCCTTAGTACCAGGTCACCTAGTACCAGGTCCCCTAGTACCAGGTCCCCTAGTACCAGGTCCCCTAGTACCAGGTCACCTAGTACCAGGTCCCCTAGTACCAGGTCACCTAGTACCAGGTCACCTAGTACCAGGTCCCCTAGTACCAGGTCACCTAGTACCAGGTCACCTAGTACCAGGTCCCCTAGTACCAGGTCCCCTAGTACCAGGTCCCCTAGTACCAGGTCCCTAGTACCAGGTCACCTAGTACCAGGTCACCTAGTACCAGGTCCCCTAGTACCAGGTCACCTAGTACCAGGTCACCTAGTACCAGGTCCCCCTAGTACCAGGTCCCCTAGTATCAGGTCCACTAGTACCAGGTCCCCTAGTACCAGGTCCCCTAGTACCAGGTCCCCCTAGTACCAGGTCCCCTAGTATCAGGTCCACTAGTACCAGGTCCCCCTAGTACCAGGTCCCCTAGTACCAGGTCCCCTAGTACCAGGTCCCCTAGTACCAGATCCCCTAGTACCAGGTCCCCCTAGTACCAGGTCCCCTAGTATCAGGTCCACTAGTACCAGGTCCCCTAGTACCAGGTCCCCTAGTACCAGGTCCCCTAGTACCAGGTCCCTAGTACCAGATCCCCTAGTACCAGGTCCCCCTAGTACCAGGTCCCCTAGTACCAGGTCCCCCTAGTACCAGGTCCACTAGTACCAGTCACCTAGTACCAGGTCCCCTAGTACCAGGTCCCCTAGTACCAGATCCCCTAGTACCAGGTCCCCCTAGTACCAGGTCCCCTAGTACCAGGTCCCCCTAGTACCAGGTCCACTAGTACCAGGTCACCTAGTACCAGGTCCCCTAGTACCAGGTCACCTAGTACCAGATCCCCTAGTACCAGGTCCCCTAGTACCAGGTCCCCTAGTACCAGGTCACCTAGTATCAGGTCCACTAGTACCAGGTCCCCTAGTACCAGGTCCCCCTAGTACCAGGTCCCCCTAGTACCAGGTCCCCTAGTACCAGGTCCCCCTAGTACCAGGTCCCCTAGTACCAGGTCCCCTAGTACCAGGTCCCCTAGTACCAGGTCCCCTAGTATCAGGTCCCCTAGTACAAAAGTTACCTTAGCCAGAGGTGAAGGTGTAGGCTGGTGTGTGCACCACGCTTCACGTGTTCAGTGAACCAGTTCGAGAAATGAGGGAGGGTAGAGATTTTTTAAAATTTTTGTTTTAATTATCAGGGCAAAGCGCCAAGCCATTACGACTATATACCTGGTTGATACCTGGTTGATGGGGTTCTGGGAGTCCTTCTACTCCCCAAGCCGGCCCGAGGCCAGGCTTGACTTGTGAGAGTTTGGTCCACTAGGCTGTTGCTTGGAGCGGCCCGCAGGCCCACATACCCACCACAGCCCGGCTGATCCGGAACTTCTTTTAGAAAACAGTCCAGTTTTCTTTTGAAGATGTCCACGGTTGTTCCGGCAATATTTCTTATAGTCGCTGGGAGGACGTTGAACAACCGCGGACCTCTGATGTTTATACAGTGTTCTCTGATTGTGCCTATGGCACCTCTGCTCTTCACTGGATCAATCTTGCATTTTCTTCCATATCGTTCACTCCAGTACGTTGTTATTTTACTGTGTAGATTTGGGACCTGGCCCTCCAGTATTTTCCATGTGTATATTATTTGGTATCTCTCTCGTCTCCTTTCTAGAGAGTACATTTGGAGAGCTTTGAGACGATCCCAATAATTTAGGTGCTTTATCTCGTCTATGCGTGCCGTATATGTTCTCTGTATTCCCTCTATTTCAGCAATCTCTCCTGCTCTGAAGGGGGAAGTGAGTACTGAGCAATACTCGAGACGGGACAACACAAGTGACTTGAAGAGTACAACCATTGTGATGGGATCCCTGGATTTGAAAGTTCTCGTAATCCATCCTATCATTTTTCTGGCTGACGCAATATTTGCTTGGTTATGCTCCCTAAACGTTAGGTCGTCGGACATCATTATTCCCAAATCCTTGACATGCTGTTTTTCTACTATGGGAAGATTCGATTGTGTTTTGTACCCTGTATTATGTTTCAGATCCTCATTTTTGCCGTACCTGAGTACCTGAAATTTATCACTGTTAAACATCACGTTATTTTCTGCTGCCCAATCGAAAACTTTGTTGACATCTGCTTGTAGTTTTTCAATGTCTTCAGCAGAGGTAATTTTCATGCTGATTTTTGTGTCATCTGCAAAGGACGACACGAAGCTGTGACGTGTATTTTTGTCTATATCAGATATGAGAATAAGGAACAGTAGCGGTGCAAGGACTGTACCTTGAGGTACAGAGCTTTTAACATCGCTTGGACTCGATTTTATCTGATTGACTGTTACTCTTGTGTTCTGTTCGACAGGAAATTGAGTATCCAGCGTCCTACTTTCCAGTTATTCCCATTGACCTCATTTTGTGAGCTATCACCCCATGGTCACATTTGTCGAACGCCTTTGCAAAGTCTGTATACAACATCTGCATTTTGCTTTTCTTCTAGGGCTTCTGTGATTTTGTCATAGTGTGAGTAACTGTGACAGACAGGATCTTCCCGCTCTAAATCCATGTTGTCCTGGGTTGTGCAATTCAATGTTTTCCATAAAACTAGAAATTGATTCTAATCACTCTTTCAAACACTTTTATTATGTGTGATGTTAGTGCAAGTGGCCTAAAAAATTTTGCCAAGGCTTTACTCCCCCCCTTGTGCAACGGAGCTATATCTGCAGATTTAAGTGCTGCTGGTATCTCCCCTGTATCCAGGCTCTTTCTCCATATTACGCTGAGTGCTCTCGCTACTGGTACTTTACATTTCTTTATGAATATTGAATTCCATGAGTCAGGCCCAGGAGCTGAGTGCATGGCATATTGTCAATTTGTCTTTCAAAGTCTTCCGAGTTTGTGGTAATATCCGTTATATTATCTGCAGCTTGAATGTCATTCATAAAGAAGCTGTCTGGGTCATCAACTTTCATGTTGTTTATTGGTGTGCTAAACATAGCCTCATACTGGCTTCTTAGAATTTCACTAATCTCTTTGTCGTCCTCTGTGTACGTACCTTCATTTGTAATTAACGGTCCAATACTGGTCGAGGTTTTGGATTTTGATTTTGCGTATGTGAAAAATATTTCGGATTTTTCCTTATCTCTTGTATAGCTTTCTGTTCCAATTCCATTTCCTCAGACTCATATGATCGCTTCAACGTTTGTTCTATTTCTTCGATCTCCCTGCTTAGGCTTATTTTCCTTGCTTGTGATAGTTGTGTGTGCCGAAGCATTTCCGTTATTTTTTTCCTTCTCCTGTACAGTCGTCTGCGTTCTCTTTCTAGAGTGGTCCTCTTTCTGCCCCTCCTCACCGGCACGTGCTTCAAGCAGACCTTGTAAGCTTCAGCTGTCAGTTGAGCTATTCCCTGTGTGGAGTTTTGTCTCTCAAGACCGTCTCCCATTGGTACGTCCGTCTCCCCTAGACCGTCTTAAGACCGACCAACGGCTTAAGACCGTCTCCCATAGCACTGGGAAAGGGTCAGGATAAGGATTTGTGATGAGACGGGGAGAAAGGAATGGTGCCCAACCACTTGTGGACGGTCGGGGGATTGAACGCCGACCTGTATAACGCGAGACCGTCGCTCTACCGTCCAGCCAAGTGATTGGGTAGGGAAGGCAGGCTCGAGGCTGGTGATGGTGTGAGAGCCAGTTCAATGTTAAGATGTGTAACCGTGCTTTCTCTGCAGCAAATGTCACTTGTTTCGTCTGGTCAAGGAAGCCACTGACACATGAGTCTCTGAACAATTTCACTGCAGTAATTGACGGCAGTGAACATCTACGGACCGACTAATGCATCATATATATATTTTTTGTTTCTTTGGTCTATATTAAATATAATTTGTTGGTCTTCCATGGACGCAAGATATGTTTTTGTGTTGATTAGTTAATGTCGGCATAATACGGAGCCAGAACTGTTAATGTGGGTCAGTCATTGTCTTGTAAGACGGGGGGGGGGGGAGAGCAAGTCATTCCTGGCCTCTATAGCCTTTCTGGTGGTCCCCACTCTGGCGGGTCCCCACTCTGGTGGGTCCCCACTCTGGTGCCCCACTCTGGGGTCCCCACTCTGCGGGTCCCCACTCTGGCGGGTCCCCACTCTGCGGTCCCACTCTGGCGGGTCCCCACTCTGGTGGGTCCCCACTCTGGTGGGTCCCCACTCTGGCGGGTCCCCACTCTGG